>OX453251.1:14066382-14483715 GCA_949709985.1 Luffia ferchaultella | reverse complement strand
AAGTGCCCTCCGAAGCACGGTGTCAGTGATATTCTAATGTCTAATCTAATGTCTACAGAAAGATAAGGAAAAAAAAGATGCATATTGTACAAAAAAGATGCATATTGTACATCAGCGGATTTAACTCTACAGTTTCTGCGCGCCCGGGCGCGCGGGGTATGTGAGAGTTGGACCCATTAAACAACTGCCTGAAGCAGAATAAGTGTTGGCAACATTTAGTTTATGATTTTCGTAGACTCTATATTTATTAGATATTATAAAGTTGACTTGACTTGTTGACTCTATATTGTTCTTGGACAATAAAAAATATCGATTAAACAATATTAGAACGGGTCGTCCATCTTTCTTTGGTATAATACGAAAATCTTACCGAATCATTCTCCGCATACATACCTACAACCGCCGCCGCAGCTACAGCGAGGTTACAGGATACGCTCTACTAGTCAACAATTGAACATGTTTTTTTTTCAACGCGTGTTGTTAGCCCGAAAGCCACCAACGACTTCATCGAAGCGACCAGGAGGCACACTAGGGTGTTACCGGCGCGAAGATGTCGAGAAACCCCTAAGAGTTACTCGATGTGAAATAAAAAATGCATTTACTTATACGTGCAGTTTAGAGATGATTTGCAAATAGATGACATTCACTGAGAAAAGTGTTCTTCAAAAAATATGATGTTCAACATCAGTAGAGCAATTGATGATCACCATAAATACGAGGAAATCGAGGAATAATTACGTTACAGGAACCATAATTTCCACTGACGCATATTTTTTTTCTCATTGTATTCCTCGTTTTTTTATTATGGGAGTCATCCATTGCTCGACTGCTGATGATCACTTTTCTTAAGGTTCACAAAATATTTCTCATCCAAAATCTTTGACAATTAAACACTGATTTAATAAAATAGGATTCAAATCAAAAAAATAGTGTTTGTGTTGAAATTTAAACAATTTCAAATGACGGGCTGCAAAGAATTGATGTTTTTCATACAGTATCAGAAATGACATGTATACAAAAATGTATAGATCTCAAGCTAGACATGACTATCCAGTTACATTGGGAATCAACACTGGAATTGTATAATTCAAGACATATCTCTGGATGTCGAAGGGTTAGATATAGTAGATTTTGCCTTTTCTGGGTTTCCGTTCTCGTACAATGCCAAAGAAATTTGCAATGTCAAAAGAGTTCAAAAAGCTACCATTTTAATCTAAGTTATATAAAAAAAAAACATCCAAATTTTGAAAAACAAAAACGGTCTTAGAGTAAACCTTTCTCAATCCATATGTGGTTATGAAATAATTCAATAAAAAGCGTTCAAAAAGCTACCTTTTTAAACACCATTTTAAAATTAATTTTTTTTTTCAATTGTAACTCTCCCCCAAAACAATCACTTTCCCATCAAAATCATGTCTCTAACCCTTCAACTTGCAGAGACACAACTTATTCCTCTTTTTTTGGGTTTTCGTTTTCATTCACAGAGATTTTCAATGGCAATTATATGATATTCCGAAAATTAATGCAAAGCCATCAAAAATAACGAACATATTTAATAAATCTGAGTTTATTATATTGCGTTAGATTGATTTATTGTTGTTTAATTTCTAATTACATTGTTATAAATAATAAATATATTTCTGCAGTGACAATTACATATTACAGTCCGTGACCGCTCTATGCCTCTCGTATATCTCTACAAAGACGTGAACATTTAAAACGTGGCTCAACGCAACACTTAAATATAGCTTATTGTATTTCGAAATAGCTTTCCGAACAAGATCAAGTAATGATATGGGAGATAAATGGAAAATCTTAAAGTTTTGTTTCATGAACCGTAGCCTCCGATCCGATACAATGTGTTAATGAAACCTAGTAATTTATAGAACCGCAGCCGCAGCTGCGATTTGGAATACAACAAAAAACATCTATGAGTCAGCTCTACAACTCCAAGTAAGACCCAACCATTAGACAAAGAAGTTGTTATTAGAGTAACTTCGCCGGCGGCTCGGCAAAGTGAGATCGCTCGTGACTCATCCGTCTTAAGAGATTATCTCATAATATAGAGAGCCTCGAACTTGTAGCGTGACTGGCCCCCGTCACACGGTTTAATGGACAACTGTGATTTACTTTCCCGATTCCGACGCTAAATAGAGTTCCATTGTCGCCATTAAAATACAATAAATTGCTGTAGATGATACCTATCGATTATGACTTTAACTGCCACGATCGAGATACATACAGAGTCTGTACATATGAATCTGTGACTCATCTCTATTCTCAATATTTACTTCGTAAAGGACACAGTTATTAGTTTCGAAAAACGGTCCTATACACACCGATCAAATTTTGGGCCAATCAAGTTCAATTGAACGACGATGATGGCGGTGACTTTGTGTGTAATACTTGGTATATTACTAAAATACTGTAAATGGATGGGCAATGAATGGGCAAGTTAGGAAACTTTAAAGCGTCCAGTACACAATGGGCCATGCACGGCCATACGCCACGATAGGCCAGCATCGGCCACTGACGAAAAAGTGTTCACACAATGGTATATAGCTCATTACTGCCTCGCAAAGCCACTACGATGGACGTCGAAGTAATCACGGCTGCGGCAATTTAATCAAAATATCGTCTGGGAATTACAAAAAAACCTATTCAATGCGTATGTGCATGTGTGTGTACATTCTGTTATAATTTTCGTTCGTAGAAAAAAAAAACAAATACCTACTAAGAAATGCTAACATAACTTGTTTTTGTCCTTATGAAATTCATTATTTGGATCCCAAATTACGGGTTCAGATTGATACAACTGAATACAGTCGAAGGTCTCTTCATTATTCCACGATAGCGACATTGTAGTATTTTATTTCTTTCCGCAATAAATTCACCACTCCCGTCGGTGGTCGAGCGCAATGGGCGACTGTGTGAACACACCGGCCACGCCACGCTACGATTCCTTTGAAAAAACCGACAACATCGCCATTGCGCGCCACTCACCATTGCCCACTGACAATTAACCGCCATCATGCGCCATTGCCCCCTGTACACAATGGCGATGGCCTGTAATGGGCCAGCATCGGCCATTGTGTACTAGGGCCATTATAAGAATGTTTACTGGTACCACTAAAATTTACCAAAACACCAATAGATAGCGCTGTTCTGTGAGAGCTAACCTTTTTCCGTTCGGTACTCATGTGGTCCGGTGGCGCTTCTGTAACGTAGGTCATATTACACATCGAGCCAAACTTATTGTCCGGTTTAGAATTTTATGTATCAGCGGATAAGCGGGGGTGGTGTAACACCGCAAACTCCCATACACCTCGTGTTCAGAACGGCCAAAAAGTTTGACTCAATCTGTAAAACGTTGTCGGCAAAGTGTTGTTGTCTTGTAAATTTTATAACTCATCAAATGTTATAAAATCCGAAATACTGTATTTATTAAAAAATTTAACGACATTTATTCATATTTTATAATGTCATTTTATCAAATTTTAACACTTTAATATTTAATATTAAAGTTTATTATATTATAAATATTAAGAAAAGGCATTGTTTATTTTATCGATGATTGATTAATACCACAACAAAAGTAAGATGAAACTTTAAAATTTAACACGCTATTTGAGATATAAGTTCACCTTTCGATTCAATATTCAATAGATGGTTGTTTTAAAATTAAATGTTCCTTTGCCTGTGTCCTGATTTTTCGTTATTATAACAAAAACAAATGAGAGAACTTTTGTCTCGTATAGGTACTTATGTAAATAAGCAATGTTTTATTTGGTGCATATAAAATAGCTTTGTTCCAGGAACACAGGACACAATGCGCGAGGTCAGATGGCGCCAGTCTAACATAAACTTCTCGTTTTATTATCGATTATGTAGTTCTATTCGGATTTCAACTAAAGATGAATCATCACTATAGAAACTTAGTTCAAGGAGATTTAATATCGAAACAAATACTGATGCTACAATATAATATTTGCTTGTCTATTTCTTAGACTCAAAAAACACTTTGAGGCTCTTTAACAATAAAACTTGTTTTATCAATTATGATAACTAAAGCTGATTTTTTAATTGTTTTTTTAACTTTTTTTGTCGTTAATTCTTTATATTAAAATATTGTTATTAAAAATATATATATATATAACGCGTATATTATTACATAATCTATGATATGTATTTTGATTCACAGGCTGTATCGGTCGGTCGGTAAAATATCGGTCGCTTAATATATTATGAAGCTATGGTAACATTTTTTAGACGTGTGTCTTCCGATACTCCCCCCCCCCCCCCCCCACCCCCACCCCGGTTAAAACTAATCTACACGTTGCGACACCTCATTTGATGAAATCAGTTAAAAGGTCTAGAATGTAACTGCACGCACGCATCCATACATTTTTAAATACACGCGAAACACATTACCCTCCTTTTGGCTTTGTAATCGTGTAAAAACAAGGTAAAACTAGAACAATAGCGTCCTTTGGAACAATCTAAGCCAAGGATCTAAGCTCTAAATATCCACGCAGCGCGAAGTGACGCAAGTTGCCTCGGTGAAAAGATAAACCACAAGGAAGAGTTTATTGCTGGCAACATGAACATTGCCTAACTCTTTTGTTCTAACCGTGATAACATCTATCTAAAGTTAATCTTCAAAAGAAACTGAGTGACAGTTAATCTAAACTTAAATAAATGTATATCGCAAAAAATACCTGTTTGCTTAGTATTCAACTCAGAATTCAGAAAGTATTCATAATATTTTTACTAATTTATATATCTATTAGCGTACTCTCTTCTCTATGATTGTTTTTTCGGCAGTTCTACTGTTTTTTAAGAGGCATATCTTTTAAGTTATAATATTTATATAATACATACGGCCAAGTTAAAAACATTCTCATACTAAAAACTCTGAAAGAAATATGTAAAAAACCTTTTTTTAAACGAGTTTCTATTTAAAAGACACGGAACTTTTTAAAAAAATAAAGATAGCGTTTAAGGCTCTAAAGTATAGTTATTAAAATATGAAATATATATTTGAAAAGCTTGAGGCGTCAAAAGTCATGAATATAATATTTTAAAACTTTTAATGTGAAATAATGCCTCAAACTTTTAAAATTTAGTTCATATTTTAAAAGCTTTCTTTTAAGTTGAATTTCATTGTTTTTTGAAAAGAGTTTGTATTTAAAAAGATTTCTAAAATAAATCATTAAGCTTCAGACTTATGTAACATTACCAAACCTGGTCTGCATACCTTGTAACAAATAGTTGGCTATGGTTATACCAAGTTGTACTATTATTACGAAATTAATATACTTATTGAAGTCATTGAAACGTATTTTCAATGAACATAATATTATCCTTATCAATTTCCCCCTAGATTTTTTTTATAGATTTTTATATGGTGTCGTTTAGAAATCTGGGAGGCAAGTTATTTTGGACACCAATTTCGATTTAAATATTTTAGGAACGGGGGCTAAAATAAAAAGTAGTATACAGAACTTCTGTTTCAACTTAAAATACCTATCTAACGACACACTCATTATGAGATAATAAAAATAGATCGACCCCCCCTTTTCGTTACAGGAGGAGGAAAAAATTCAAAACATTCGCTTATGTCTATAAGAGTGCAGGTTTAAAACTTCGGATGAACAAACAGACGAATATGACAGAATTATAAGGGTTCTGTTTTTTTTTTAGCTCTGAAATCCTAAAAACTAATTATTTACAACTATTTTGATTTTCCGTTGAAAAGAAGTGGGTGTAGGTACTAGAGCAATGAACGTCCGATCTTCGATGCATATTATCAGATCCTTTGTCCTTATCTGGTAGTTATAAGATATTGGTGTATTTTGTGGGACGTGGTAGACAATGGATAATTATACAGAGTTGGTAGGATATCGGTTGGATCTAAAGCCGCTAATGAGAGCCTTGATTTGTGCGCTTGGTTGCTCGTTCTTTCAAAGTAGGGATAGCAAGGAATTTTTATCAGTTTACGATATATTTTCACTGTAAGTACGCATCGCCATCAAAGAATAGTGGATTGGACAACTTGCCTACCACTTTATTCACTTTATTAACAAAGAAAGGTGTGACATTTTTTATATATGTGCGAAGAATTAATTTTTTTTTATAGGCAGAATGTAAAAATTATTTTATGAACTACTTGCCTTAGGTGGTTCTTAAAATAATTTTTCATTACTCATACTTGGAAAGTACGCTTGAAGTTACCTCTTTTATACAATAACACTGTTGAATCATGGCGTAAAATTCTAATAAAAAAACATTATCGCAACAATTTTGTAATATGACTTATTAAATTTATTTTAACTAAATTATTATTTAATTTACATAGATTTGAGCTACAAATTAACCATGATCAATGATAAAGAGGAGAATGCCACAGTAAAAGAAAAAAAAAGACCAAGTGCGAATCGGACTCGCACACGAAGGGTTCTGTACCTCCATACAATATAAAAAAAAAAACGAGCGCGACGTTAATCGAACTTAACCATTAATCGTTATTATGTAATTTAAGAATTATTGTATAAATATATTTCATTTTTATTTCGTTAGTTATTTAGAAGGCGCTCGATCCTCTCTGGCTAATCCGAAAAGTAAAAACATGAGTGCACTGATAGCTAGAGACAATTTTTATTACTTATTTTATTACAGTGAACCTTTGACTTTTAGTATCGATTGTGAAAAGAATAAGCTCTGCAAAGGAAAGCCTAAATTTATAGTACCTAGTAATACAATTTGGTTTTCATCATAAAATTTTTTTTTTAATTATCTTTTACAATAACATCACAAAGATAGAACGCATTTAGTTTTCGCTTATTGGCTAAACGATATCTGTCATTTTCTATGGATTTTTTTTTTAAAGTACATTTTATAAGTTAATCTATTACTCGTTAAGTAATACAGTATAGTTAGCTGTGATAGTTTTCCTTTAAACTACGTTATATATACTCCTGTCATAAATTTTTTCCACATATCTAAAAACAACGGTGTAGCTGGTAGAGGGATGGGGGGACGACACATGACTAACAAAAATTAGGACTTTAAGAGTGCATATCTCAACAACAACAAAAAAACTTAAACAAAAAAACTTGTTTGATTCCTTAATATCATTTTTTAAGGCCTATCGTTTGGTATCTCTCGCATGAATATACTATGAACTTTTTTTCGTACTTCAGTTACCTACATGTATGGCGACCTTTCCCAAAAAAATAATTCTTAATTTCACTACGTGGTTGTGTAGCGGTTCATAGATTACACCTACCTTCCAAATTTCATCTATACATTGCCAATAGTTTCCGAGAAAAACCACAGACAGACAGCCAGACGGACGGACGGACATGGCGAAACTATATGGGTTTCTTTTTTGCCATTTGGATATGGAACCCTAAAAATGCGAAAAAAAGCGGCAATTCGATCTTCAGTTGTTTAGGCAAGTGCTGATTATTTATATATAGATATTAGTATAAAATGAGATCACCACATTCCGATGTGGATTTAACGCGTTTTTTTTTTACTCACCTCATATTTGTTTACCTCGGGTGAAAGACCTATTTAGGCACTCGGACCATCTCGTGTCTAAACAGGTCCCTTTCACCCTTTGCGTAACAAACTACTATTAACATTCTGGTTCACTACAAAGCTTAGTAGACAAATTCTCCTATTAGTAGAGGAGACCGTGGGAGATCGACCTTCACCGATCTGATAACCAGATGAGACATATTTTTTATCGAATATAATTTATAAACAAATATGCCTATAATTACTTGCCTATCTAAAAGTGCTCATGGCTATTTTTAATTAAATTAACTTTAATCGATTTTTTTTCTTCACTTTCATTCTTGTGATAACCAAATGAATTTTATTTCACTGTTAGTTTTTAACACACAGAATATGCCTCAGTAGGCTTGCCTACTCATTTTTGTGTATAGCTATCTGGCAAGCCGATGTGAACAGGTAAGTCAATATAGGTGACTCCATCGTTCTGCTAACTTATCGAAAGTTATATCAAATTTTAGATTATTTTATTACAAAATCAGTCATATAGACTTGCCTGCAAAAAATCATACTTAAAGCACTGTTGCCTAGCTAAAAACTTTTAGAGTTTTAGCCATCTGATAGGTGCGAGAGAAAAAGTAGAGCGTCCGAAGTCCGTGTGGTAGAACAGGACACAACATAGCAGCTGCAAGCTACCTGAACGTTGAATTTATCCGAGTGCGCATGCTCGTGTACACGTGAGTGACACAGACAGCATTTATTTACACTTGTCATTAATTAACTAAAAGTAACACTTATTCTTTCCCGCTTTACGGCATTTATTTCTTTTAAAATAATAAATAAATTATTCTCTATTTGATCTTAAATAAAAAATATAGATTTTTTTATAATTTTTTAATTTTGCAATTTAGCTTTAAAATGACAAAAAGTTTTGTTGAATTAGTTTTTTTAAATTTACTTATTCTATATGTTATACAAGTCTATATGACTGATTTTGTAATAAAATAATCTAAAATTTGATATAACTTTCGATAAGTTAGCAGAACGATGGAGTCACCTATATTGACTTACCTGTTCACATCGGCTTGCCAGATAGCTATACACAAAAATGAGTAGGCAAGCCTACTGAGGCATATTCTGTGTGTTAAAAACTAACAGTGAAATAAAATTCATTTGGTTATCAAAAGAATGAAAGTGAAAAAAAAAAATCGATTAAAGTTAATTTAATTAAAAATAGCCATGAGCACTTTCAGATAGGCAAGTAATTATAGGCATATTTGTTTATAAATTATATTCGATAAAAAATATGTCTCATCTGGTTATCAAATCGGTGAAGGTCGATCTCCCACGGTCTCCTCTACTATATACCACGCGATTTAAATGTCAGAGCATACCTACGTAATTGTCATGGTTTTAAAAAAAAAATTCAAATTATACACGAAATAATTTCAGAATCTTTATTTTAGTTCCCAGTCCTTCCACTACGAATTTCACATGTGGCTCACAAAAAAACTGTATACTTCATAGCGAATATTTCAAAACATATTTGGTCTAAGGCGTTTAATTACGACCGCTTAGCCTAGTGGGTAGCGACCCTGCCTACGAAGCTAGAGGTCCCGGGTTCGAATCCCAGGTCGGGTCAATATTAATATGATGAATATTGATACTGGTACCGGGTCTTGGTTGTTATATATAAAAAAAAAATATTTATATATGTATATATTATAAAGAATATTTAAGTATGTATATCAGTTGTCTAGTAACCCATAACACAAGCATAATACTTGCTTACTTTGGGACTAGATGGCGCTGTGTGGGAAGTCCCATGTATTATTATTATTATTATTATTAATTTTTTGTTCACATTTTTGTTGCTACAACGCGGTATCTGTATAAACATCCATGATTTAACGTTAGTTTCAAAAAGCATTCGTAGGCTGTCGTGGTAAGTCATAGTAATGTCAATGAGCATTGTTTCTCGTGATTACGAGTATAATTCGTGATACTAGACTTACTTTTAAATAAATTATCCCACGACAGTCTCATAAACTTGTTGATTATTGATTATATATTATTATGAGATCCGACTCGTCAAAATGTTATTAAAAGCTTACAATAATCTAACTGATAATTCTAACTCTAGCAAAACACAGACAGTCTTATATACCTACAGTGTGGAACAGAAAAGTGTGACCAGCCGATTAGCTCACGACTAATAAAGATATTTTAATCTTACTGATATTGCTTCTAGATGACCTTTTTCTAAAAAGGGTGTATCTAAAAAAAATGTTTAACAAAAAAAAAATACCATAAAACTGAACTTTTTTCCTTCCTAAGGGGTGTAATTTTTTTAACGCCATTCGAAAGTCCCGTTTACGCTCTACATAAACTCAAAATTCCAATACTTTCCAAATTATTAAAATACATTTTATTTAAAGTAAAAAATCATGCCCGCTATGCGTATAACAAAAATTATAGTTTGTAATAATAATACATAAAAATAATAATAAAAAATAAAACTAATCCAATAGTCCACCCCTCGTCGCCCCTGACGCAAAATATGTGCCCATGACGCTCATCGCATTGCCGCGCTGAATTGCAATGGCAATTCTTTTTACTTGTCTATTTCATTGTATGAAGTCTTATCTTTTAAAAATATTTTATTTTAAAACATAATTCCCGAATATAACCTGCGAGTTAGTCTTCGGAATTTTTTTTTTAATTACTCGAAAAGTATTGGAATTTCACTTTGTAGTTCATAACCTTTTATGTAGAATCTAAACACTTTCCAAGGGCATTACAAAATTACACCCTAGGGGAAAAAAGTTCAGTTTTGTTTGGGTAATTTTTTTTGTTAAGTATTTTTTTAGATTCGCCCTTTTTAGCAAAATGATGTCAAAAGGTCATCTTGGTTTGGTTTTTACTGAATAGCAAAGTTCAGTAAAAACCAAACCTTTTTCTAAAAAGCCCTAAAAAAGATTAACTTTTTACCGAGGAAGAATTAATATTTTAAAAGTCACATCTTCCTGAGAGATCAGAGTGTAGAAGTGCTCTTATGAAAAAGTAATTTGCTATAGTACTTTCATTTAATGTCTAGAAGTGTAATTTAAATGAAGAAAACGAAAAATATTTTTGCCTAGTTTTTAATATAAATTAAATTACGTGTGGAGTCGATAATGCATTAACTCAGTGCTCAGAACACAGCTGTATCACGTGTCCCACATTGCATCCCACATAAAGAACGACAGGCTGACATAATGTTTTTTATTTCAGTTTTTCGTCTTTACAATTAATTAATTTCGAAAGTGAACTAATCTGGTTATTTATGTTCTAGAATAGGATGGATTTTTGTTCGGACTTTATCGGATTTGCGCGCCAAGGCTTCCTTAGGTAGGAACGTATGTAAATACCTGCCTGAATACCATAATACACACATATTAAGTCTTTAACGATGTCCATGTAAGTACATAGTTGTAATTAGTAGATTATTAAGGCTGGCATTCACTAATGCCAAAGTGTATTAGTTAATCAGAGAATCAGATACAAATAGGTTTTATATGTAGGTACCTAGATACATACCAGTTTTAACGGTGAGGACCTCTGCAAAACATTATCGTTACTTTATAGGAGATACAAATTGACCTGGGTCTAGAGGTCGAAGACGCTGACTGCATACCCAAAGGTCGCGAGTTCGATTCCCGCCGATTTGTTCCGTGTCTGTGTGTAAAGATTTAAAGATTTTTAAGTCATATATCCGCTACCGCCAGCTCGCCCGCAATTCACCAACCCGCATTGGAGCAGCGTGTTGGATTAAGCTCCAAGCCCCTTCATCCCGAGGGGAGGCATAAGCCCCTGCAGTGGGGCATTTATGGGCTGATGGTAAGTCATAGATATAGAACACTATACGTAGTAACGTATGATCAACATAGAGAGCTATGAGCCAAATTTCAAATAAAAACAATGGAAAGCTATGAGAAAAACTGCAAGAAAAAAGTTATGGGACCATTCGTGACAATAATTTGCCGACCATTTGCTACTATGGTAATGCCGCCTTATTACATAATACACTAGGTACCTATTAGGTAGGTAGGTTTGCGCTGGATGACCAATGGATGACCGTGTGTCTGACATATTTACCAAACAATATTACAAGTAATTTACAAACATACAAGGTTTGTTTAATAGGCAAATAGGACGGTTATCTTGATGTCAACGGTTATTTTTTAAATATGATCCGTTTTAAAATAATGCGGAAGTGTGAAATACCTATTTACTGAAAACCAAAATAGATCGTACATTGACTTACCCCTTTAGAAAAAGTCGAAAAAAGTTGTTTACGCGGACACAGTCGCTTCATTCAAGTTTTAGTCCATTGAATAACAATTCTGAATCCACGGTTACAGAGTTTATAATAGTTACATAGATTATGGACACGTCAGAATAATAATTGTTCTCTTATCACTTATTATTAACAGTTAAGTTGAATTTTAATAACTTTTATTCATTATTCGTGAAATAACAGGTTGTTTTATCAGCGACCAGCTATCCGTTCGTTGCCGACGGACGGAGTGCGCGTGCGTTTCGATAGATGAAAGTGTATCCGACGTTTTTGTATACGGCCTTCTCTGTCTCGCGGGCCGTTGTGAAGAGCACCGGAATAGAATGCATGCAGGCCAACGATAGCCTTTAGCGCAGAAAATATCCGGCGTGGCTGCACAAACGACTGATGAAATTCGCTTATTTCTACTTGGTAGGTACTGCTTGTTATAGTTTTATCCACGTTTTGTCGATCGTTTCATCCACGGTCAACAATTTTTGTCAATTATATCGATGGTCAGTATATTTTTTCAAGTCCACCCCGACCCGACAAAATTTTTTGGGGATTCGACTAGATTTCACCCATATCAACCATAATCTTTAGAAATGTCACTTTCAAAATTATCGTTATTCGTAACTTTTGTGGTAGGTAGGTATTATAAAATGTATTTTTCTACTAAATAAATAAATGTTAAAAAATCTGATCTCTCAATTCATGGCAACATTTTGTCGATACATGCACTAATAATAGTGTATTTCTTTTGTCACTCTCGTTCATTTTTTTCGTATAGTTATAGCATATGACTAAATCACCGCAGCTTACAATTTTTGTCATATACAGGATGTTCGGATGACGTAGTCCAAACTTATAGAGTATGTGCCTATATGGTATGTACTGAACTGAGTAATGTACCTTTACACCCGAAAACTGATTATTTTCAGATAATTCTGCTAAAATTATAATAAATAAGTACCCAATGAAAATGAAAATGTAGAGCTTACCGAACTATGCAAAAAAAATAACTTGAAACATGTTTTTCTCGGAAATCGTTAGTTAGCGCCATCTGCTCACTTGCTTCGCCTATGGTCAACCGAACACATGGTATATACCGCGGGTTCGGCTGAATGTATACAAAACTTATAGAGCTTACCGAACTAATCAAAAGGTTTAAAAAAAGATAAACGATAAAAAATAAAACTTTAAACAAGTTTATTTTGGTCACCGTTAGTTTGTGCCATCGACTCACTTAAAAGTTTTTGTTTAGTTTGCTAAGCTCTACAAGAATCAACTGAACATCTCGTATAACGTGTGATTCTCAAGTTAGTCACTACAACGTTGCAGTAACATTATTTCGGTGCGGCGCGGTGGGAGTTGACGACCGCTTAGCCTAGTGGGTAGCGACCCTGCCTACGAAGCTGGAGGTGCCGGGTTCGAATCCCAGGTCGAGTCAGTATTTATATGATGAATATTGTTACTGGTACCGGGTCTTGGTTGTTATATGTATGTAGTGTCTTCGCTTGGTACCCAAAACACAAGCTAATGCTTATTTTGGGCCTATATTTGGGGCCCAACATATACATCATCATCATCATCATCATCAGCCCGTGTCTCTCCACTGCAGGATATAGGCCTCTCCCAAGGCTCGCCACCACACACGGTCCTCCGCCTTTCGCATCCAACTACCCCCGGCATGGTGCTTCAGGTCATCTGTCCACCTGGCCGGGGGGCGTCCAACGCTTCGCTTTCCGGTACGTGGCCTCCATTCGAGAACTCGTCTACCCCATCGGTTATCCGTTCTACGGCAAATATGACCGGCCCATTGCCACTTCAGCTTGCTGATCGCTTCGACTATGTCGATAACTTTAGTTCTTTGACGGATTTCAGTGTTTCTGATTTTATCCATCAAAGAAACACCGAGCATAGCCCGCTCCATAGCACGCTGAGCGACTTTGAATTTATGGATCAGTCCTGCCGTGAGAGTCCACGTTTCGGCACCGTACGTCATTGTAGGTAGGACGCATTGGTTGAAGACCTTGGTCTTCAGACATATACATGACATTGTAATTATGTATACATTGTTATTATTATAGTAAGTATAAAAATTGTTTTCTTAGTACAGAGTTTACAATCCACTGGCATCATTTAAACTATAAGCACCTAGGTCACAGTCTACTAATCCATGCAGTCAGTCATCGCCTTTGATGTTGGCGAAAAAGCCGTCGTCATCTTAATTGTGTAAGGGTTGCCACGCGTTAAAGGTAGTAGGTATTTAATTTATTTTTTTTGTAACATGACAGAATATATATATATGATGCAAATTATTTGACCAGAAGTAAAAAACTACACTTTGTTGTCTTAGATCATTGATTAACCGCGCGCGCGCGGATTAGCTACTAGACTAGACTCCGCACTACCTAAATAACAAAAATAAATTCAAATGTGATTAAAATTTTGAAAAATGTTATCCCCATTTCGAACTTTTTATTTACTGGACTGATTGCTTTCCAAATCGATATCTAAGGGTCCGCGTGAACTCCGGTGAAGAATCTGAGGTCAAAATTTAAAAAAAAGGGACCCCCATTTCGAATTTTTCGTTTACTGGACCGATTGATTTATTTTTAACTTTTTAGTTACTGGATAGATTCGATATCTAAGGGTTGAAATGCCAGAAAATTCGAAAAAAAATTAAAGTGGCAAGGACTTGTGAAACAACCCAATGTTCCAAATGAACCCAAAGTTCAAAATAACGGCCAATTTTATGTAAGTTAGACCATCGATTCGTGACCAGAGTCCACGCGGACCCGTAGATATCGATTTTGAAAGCAATCGGTCCAGTAAAAAAAGTTCAAAATGGGGGTCCCTTTTTCAATTTTGACCACAGATTCGTCATTGGAGTCTACGCGGACCCTTAAATATCGATTTTGAAAGCAATGGGTCCAGTAAATAAAAAGTTCCAAATGGGGGTCACTTTTTTCCAATTTTGGCCATAGATTACTGAGCGGAGTCCACGCGGACCCTTAGATATCGATTTTGAAAGCAATCGGTCCAGTAAATAAAAAGTTCAAAATGGGGGTCACTTTATCAATTGACCACAAATTCTTCACTGGAGTGCACACGGGTCCTTAGATATCGATTTTGAAAGCAATCGGTACGCGAATCTGACTTGCACTTGGTCGGTTTTAAAGTATTTTCTGAGCTAAGACATTCATTAACTTACCTGACACCAATATCGAAAAATTACAATCAGAGCGCGGCCGCCATTTTGAATTCCAAAATTAACATCAAAATCGTACTAAGCACATTTAAAAACCTCAGACGTAGGTAACACCAATATATAAAAATTACAAACAAGGCGCGGCCGCCATTTAGTTGAAGTATTCTAATTAGAAATAACATTAAAAATACAAAAATATTAAACATCTTACCGTTCTTCCGACCGTGGAAATTGGTGAAACTTCAATTCCTTGTTTAAATATGAAGATGATCCACAGTTTGTCACCTCACAAGTGGTACGTATCATTATTAATATTTTATAATCGATCGAACGCGTAAACCTTCAGATACTACCGAACCACTAACATCGTCACAGTACAGTATGCCGTTCGGTACATACGTCCCCCCACCGCTCCGCACGATTGCTCTCTTTAGAAACCTCCGATGACTGACTGTGGAGATTACTAGACTGTGCCTAGGTACACTGGTAAGCATTTCAAGCCTTCCGAGACAAATAAATAGGTATTGGTAATACAATGCAGTGAAATAAAATGAAAATAATGGTAAAAGTTCCATATTATTACTACTATAGGCATGATGACAGATTTTGAAAAACTGTTCAAAAGTGTTCGGAAACGTATATTACTTACAATGAATAACATATTTCTACTTATAATAAAGATTTAGGAGGAAAAAATAACATTTTAGTTTTTAGATTTAAAATTCGCGCCAAAACGCTTGTCAGTGTCATGGCGTCGCTAATGACGTCACGTTTGAGTAAACTTCGAGTAAACAAAACCAAACAAAACGTATTTGTAAACACTGACGTTCCTTATACGCTTATTGAATAATTTAGTTTATTAAATATGAATTCTAAAGTGTACAGGTGGTGTGTGGTCCCTCAGTGTGATAACATATCAATAAAAACGCCTGATAAGTTATTCCTGTTCGTTCCACAAAAGAAAACGATACGAGATGATACAAGTGGCTTAAAATGGCAAGGCGAGATCCAACAGCAATGTTGCCTAGTACTCACCTTTATTTTTGTGAAGATCATTTCGACGTATTTCCTTTACTTTGAAGATTCTAAAATAGTACCTATATATCTTTTTTGAGGCCTAAAATTAAATTAAACACAATACTTTTCGAGGTTAGGTTTAATCTTGCACCACTACTGTTGTCTTAATAGGTATTTTATTTAAAATTTAAATTATTCGGTATGTTTGTTAAATAATAACGTACATAAAGGTTTTGACGTTTTTAAATTCTGCTGAACAAATATCTTTATTTGATGCTAAAAATTCTCCCAGCATTAACACATCAATTTTAGGCAAATTATCACTGTTTGCCTTAGTAAATCCTTGTTGATCGTTGACTCGCGTTATTTCACTTTCGTTTGGTTTAAATAATACGGACGGAATAAACAAAATTGAATATTAAATGAAAAAAAACACAGCGTTCGTTCGAGTTCGTTTACTTGTTTACTCAAAAGTGACGTCATTCGCTCTGATTGGTGTTCAAAATATCATGGCGGACTTTCGTATTTCGTAGTTTTATTTTATCAAAATAATTATTAATCTCGCTATTAATAGCAAAATAAATGCGTGTTTCGTATTCCATGACTCAAGTTCAATTAAATAAATATATTATTTCAGTGATTTTCAATTACTGTCATCATGCCTATTGAAAGTACCATCTACTTTTTTATTTTTATGACTGATGTGTTTTAGAATTTTGATAAATAAAACGATAGAGAAGTTATATTAGGTAATAATACTTCAGTATCCCTCTAGCGACTGTGATTTTGTGAAATAGTTTTCGGTGTTTATGCCACTTTGCGGTAAAATGATTTGAACTAGATATTCCTGTTTATATTTTTCTGCTATTGTGCCTTTTTATACTTCGTGTACTTTTTTGTACCCCGTTTATTTTTTGGTCTTTTATACTTATATTTTAACTTGATACCAGAAAAAGTCTTGACAGACAACCAAGGGATCCTAAGGGTTCCTTTGGAGGTACGGGACCCTAAAAAACATGTTATTTTCTAACTTTAATTTCTTTTTTTATACCTGTTAGTAGATGCTTTGCATGATTCCACAAGAAACAGCATACAGTAATTTTTTTAATAAAATATAGTTAAATATTTTTTGCATACTGCAAGGACAGCCTGAAGACACCAGTGTAATTTTACTTTAAATATAGTACGTACTGTAAAAATTATTTTTTACCAAAAATAGGTTTACAGTCCTTGAATCGTATGCACAAAAAAAACAGGCAACAAATTTAGAAAGTTTTTTGGGTTCAGGGCATTAACTTGTTTAGGGACGACTAACTTATCAACAATATTATTCATGATATAGCAGTATATTTCAATATGCCCCAAAAGTTTTATGAAAATTCATAATCCCTGAAAGCTAATTTACTCAATGACCTCCATTCTGCCAGCTTTTTAATAGTTTATAAATTGAGGCACGTATGAGCCTCTACTAATAGAGCAATGCAAAATTTACAAATTCGTAAAAAATATATTGTCAATATAATAGCATCGTTTACATTGCTTCTAATTGTTTGGTCTAATACCAAGTAATAAAAGAGGAATAAATAAAAAACGAAAATTTGGGATCTTTATTTATTTCCTTTCCACAAGTGGCAAGAACCAGAGTAGTGAGTATTAAACCTAAAATATGAAAAAATGGTAACTATCCTCAGGGATTATCACTTTGCAAGTCAAAGTTGAATTTATTTTCTAAAGATGAACAGACACGAGCACTTTAGCAAAAAACTACCTTCTACCGACGTGCACTAGACATCATTTGGTCGTATCAACTAGATTTTTTTAAATTTTCAATTAAAATAAACAATTTTGAAAAGCTATCCATTTTTATTAGTTTTTATTGAAAGCCAAAACATTAGTTAGTCGGTGAAGAAAGTGATAAAAATTAAACAATTTGGGAAATTATTTGGCACTAAAATAATCATTAGTGACTCCCTGTTTTCAACTCCTACCCCGGTACATATAATTTTTTAACGAATTCGTGAATAAACATAAACAATACATTTTGATATGAAATTTAAACCGAGTGCATGTAACCAAGGCGTTCAGAGCAATCGGTTACAAGCAGTGTCAATGTTGAGAAGAGTGCTGAACAAATTTTGAAATAACCAAAAAGACCGGAAAAAAATCACTCAGAATAATGTGAAAAAAATTGCTCTTATCTCAACACGAATTTAATGCACCAATGTAAGATTGTCAGTAGCATGCTATATATAGATGTTAAACTTTATACTTGAATGTAATTGTACTGGCAACACTACACTCGTGTCATATATTGCCACCTTTACAGTAATGTGGCGTGTCACGTGATGTTGTTCGGGGACCTATAGGGCGAATCAATGATTTCACTGTGACAGAATATTGTTTAAAAAAAATCATTGTTTTTCCCTTATTTGTCTTGCAATGGTATCATCGGCACATGTTACACCAGCCCCCGACACTTCAGATCATTGCAAAACTGTTATCGCGCAAGCGAATACGATCCATGGATGGCCTGGATATTACAGTAAGTTTACGAGTGCATAGGCACGTTACATAAGATTCATCACTAATCACACATAACATTTCATGCGATCTCAACTGTAGTTTTTTTTTTTTAGTTTTTTTTAAATATAATTTTGTGAATATTAATGGAATAAGTACGATACATAAAAAAAAATATAAATCTTACGATTCTCGAATAAGACTTTCCATAATATCCATAACAAAACACATGTATGTAGTGATGTAATTATAAGTAAAATGTGTATGAATAAACAGTCTCTCTGCCCAATCACACTATATGTGACAAAAAAAAAAATGCGCAATTATTATATTCCACATCTGCCGAGTCTGATGTCAATATGAATACACATCGAACGGAACAAAATTACGCAATAACGTTTCAACCTTTTAAAAAAATTTATACTTTCTTAGTTAAGAACGTCAAAACACTATTGTCAACTCGGCAGGTATGGAAATGAAATACATAAAAATAAAATCTATTGTGATATTTTTTTTTAAACACTAAATATATACAATTATAATTCTCTGAATGCAATTCGCGTCAATCTTTAGTACCCTAAAATGTTTTTTTTTTTGTATTTTTTTTCTATTATTTGAAACTGTAGTAAACCACACTACTGAAGAAAAAATATATAAAACACGACATATAAGTTAGCAAATTCGGTGAAAATTAGAAATAGTAAAGTAGTACTACTTTAATATATTCAATACATAGTCATAAGGAAAATATAATTAATGATATACAGGTCACCATCTAGCGCGTTCGTGTGAAAACAACGAAAACGCACTTTCAGAAAACGGCCCAACACGTAAACGTTTGAAAGGATGTCGAAACATCAAAAACAAACTCCGTAACCCTGCACAACAAAACATACAATATTTCCGATAGGCGTCCAGTAGTTTTCCTCATACAAAATGAAAATATAACATATACATTACCTATGATTTACTTTTAACTATCATAACAGTTACACCTATATGAACTGTTACAATTCAGATGTAATTATCTTACATTTGCGATCGATATTTAAATTTACAGATGCTAATGTTCCAAGCGAGGACAAAAATAATCTCTTGAATGTTTTGGCATTATTATAAATTTAAATAACGAAGACAATAAACTAAGCACTAAACGTGGAGAATAAATTCTCCATCCTAATCAAGCCATCCCTGTGCACGCCATTGCCTGTCAGTATAAAAACTATACCCAGAACTGTGGCAGCGCCATATTGGGCAGTCGTATCTCAACCTACAATCACCTTATAAAATATCCACCCCTTACCGTTCTTAACACGAGATCCCAACAGCAAGACCCCAAACTCCTTTTAATAAAACACTTGTTCTGTCTAGGGACCAAAACAATATTAAAATGAATTTCTTTGACAACATTAAGAATTTCCCTACCAAACAAAAAAAAAATGAAAATTTTAACAAAAATAATGTACTGATCTATCTAAGATTTATATTAACAATTTTTTTTTTTTAAACAATTCAGGACGATGTTACAGTAAGAATTATAATAGAATCGTCCATTTAACTTGAAAGGAATGCTGCTGTCTGCCGCATATCGCATACTGTACCTCGAATTGCTTTTAAGTGTTTAACATTTTTTATCAAGTGTTGATTTTTAAGATGAAATGATGAAGAATATACATTACGGCAATACAACAGCATTCCGTTCAAGCTTTTCTACATCATTATAAATTGCTACAATGAAAACATTCAACTAAAATTAATTTTATAATTATTCACATTCTCTTCCACTCAAAAGTATATCATAAGATATGTTCCTCACTACAATCTCTAGCCACAATAATTAATCTGAACTTGTCTGTGGTACCACGGTTTACTGTTTTGTGAAATTAAATTATGAAAACCATTTTTAAATTATTTGCAAAACAAGTTTTTGTAAACATGTAAACGATATGAATTTGATTAATTTTGAAAAGAGTTATTTGAAATGGTATTATGTTGCTACATTGGCAAATATGCTTTTTCAATTAGATTTACTTTTAAAAACGAAATAAAACATCACAAAATTATTAAAATTCAAAGACTTATGGATCGTTATAATTTTAAGTGCATGAAATAAAATTAAAAGTATGCGTTAATCATTTGCTACCCAGAAAATAAAATTCATAATTAAATCAATCTAGATATTTCGGTGATAAAAGTATGTTGCGAACGATTTACAATAAAATACCATAAAACATAAAATTCCATAAAAACGTCAGATTCGCATAAAGTAATTCAGTGATATGGTAACCTATACCTATGTGAATATCCGGTCGCCATTGAAGAGGCGCTCAGCGCGTGAGCGGCCTATCGAGGGCGCAGCAATAGAGGAAGGGCGCATGCGGGTGTGAGCAGGGCCCGTGTGCACGAACGCACCTGAGCGCCGCACTGTGCCGCCTTTTGCGGTCGCCGCGCCACCACCCCTCCTCGCCACCTTCCCCGGCGGCCGGCCCACCCGTGCCCAAGTATTGCGCGTGCGCCGCACTGATGTCCGACAGCAACTCCTCCCAGTCGCGAGACCACTCTTCGGCGGGTGAGAGCGAGCTCAGCGGGGGCGGGGGTTCCGCGTGCGCTGCGCACACTCCGCACCCTCCGCTCTCAGCGCTCCAGATACTGTCCACGCCTGTTGGACGCTTTTTCTTAGCGCCCACTCGGCGCGCGCACCCGTCACACAACCCCCACGCGGCGGCAGCCGTCGCCGGATCGGTGCTCGGCTCCTCGGTCTGCACCGCCTTCTCGACCGCCTTCACGGCAAACTTGAGATAGACGGTGGGGTAGTCGTCGAGGTCGCCCCCGGCGCGCTGCGCTGCCGTCAAGTTCATGCGGCCGTAGTCAATGGCCTCGGCGACGCGGTACTCGAGATAGCGCTGCGGCCGCTCGGAACTTGCCTCGG
Source organism: Luffia ferchaultella (assembly GCA_949709985.1). Taxonomy (NCBI): domain Eukaryota; kingdom Metazoa; phylum Arthropoda; class Insecta; order Lepidoptera; family Psychidae; genus Luffia; species Luffia ferchaultella. The sequence goes on along the minus strand of OX453251.1, from coordinate 14,462,196 downwards.
CCTCCGACTCGAGGTACAGGTAACCAGACTCGCTGCGCGTAAACTCGACGGGCTCAACGTCGCTGCGAATGTGGAAGGTGGCTCCGTCAGCGTAGCGCACGTTGGACAAACCCACGTCGGCCTCGCGGCGGATCGGCCGGAAGTGCGTGCGGGTGGATGTGAGCAGATCCTCGCGATCAGAGTCGGGCGGACGCATGGGCGCCGGGGCGCAGTCTTCCGCCGCCCCCGCTCCGTCTTGTGCCTCACTACGCTCCGCGAATCGCCGAGGGATCACTTCTGTGAAGGAACTATGATTTTTACTATGATTCAACAATATTAGGGAGTACATAACGTCTTCCACAGATGGTACGGCGTCGTAAATATCTTCGTACTGATATAAGGAGAAGTGTTCCTCGGCTCGGGTCGGCGGTTCAGGTTGGTGGGAGCTAAGGTCGTCGGCCAAGTTCAAAGGTTTGAACCGATCGTGAAGGGTTTCGACGCTCTTCGTAGGACTCTCGATATGTCTGTTTGAATTCCCCAAAAAGGAATCGAAGGCGTCATTGGACCAAATACTCTCTGTGAGGGAAATCATGCTACACTTTTCTATAGGCGGTTCAAAGAATCTATGGTCGGAAGGAGACGACAGTAAATCTTGAAAATCGATGGGCAGGTCTTGGTATTCGTCATCTGGAGTGTTCGCTTGGTCTTTGGACCACAAAGCTTCGATACTCCGATCGAATTTGGCTTCAAATTTAGCATAAAGTTCTTCTTCCATAGGCGTTCTCACACGTGGATTGAGGTCTTCCCTTATGATCCAATCAGTGTCCATATCCAAACTATTGTCCCAGTCCGGCACCATCGGCTCCTTCATCTTAATGTTTGTCATCTCGTGAAGGTCGTCGGTCACGGTATTTTCGCACGTTCCGTACCCTTCGTCCAGGGCGATAGCTCTGATGAATTCTCTAACTGGATCCTGAGTATCCATGTCCCAGACTCCCTCGTGCGTGACCCACTCGGGTAAGTTCTCCTTGCTCTCAAAGGACCTGCTGTAGGTGTGGCATCGTTTCTTGCTGGTCTTCCGTTGCCCGTGATAAGAGTTGCGACGCTCTTTGCCTGAAGAGTATTTTTTACTTTTTGAATTCCAATCTTTCGTTATTAGCAGCTCATTTTGCATGTTCACTTGGCTAGTTGGCGCTGGCCTGCGACACCACGCTGGTGGAGGCAAATAGTACTGCTCGGGCGAATCTTGACCTTTCTTCAGAGCAGGGAATGCGGCGTAATATTTACGTACAGCCTCGGTGTGCTCTAATAAATTGCTTTGCATGCCTACCTCGGAGTTGCGTTCTCTATCGTTGATTATTTGCACTTGATGGTTGCGTTGGTTAGCAGTGTCACCCCAAGGCTCCTGGAAAAAAAAACAAGTGTAACTTAGCAAAGCACTGATAATGCCTCTGATCACATTCTAAAATTATATATAAAAGAAGAGAATTGAAAGAACATTTGGAAAACAAATTAAAGCAGTTTAGTAATTAAAAGTTTCCAAACTGTGCTCAATTTTGAAACATAAACCTCTTTGCACAAATATTTGAACTAATATTATATAATAATATCTGGGACATCCCAAACAACGCCATCTAGTCCCAAAGTAAGCAAGTATTATGCTTGTGTTATGGGGTATCAGCCAACTGATATACTTTTTTTTTTATAATATATACATATTTAGATACTTTTACATTGTCCCGGGCGGAAATTGAACCCGCGACCCTCGGCTCCGCAGTTAGGGTGTCTAATCATTCGGCCAACCGGTCAGTCGAAAATAGAGACGATTTTATTTTTTGTATGTTTCTTTCTTTGTAAAAGATAAACTCAAAAACTATTAAACCGATTTCAAAAATTCTTTCACTTATAGAATGCTACATTATCAGCGAGTAACATGAGCTGTATTTTATTATGATGGTAACTATTGACATAAAATAATTTACTACATGTTTATAGTACTCATTATTACCCACAAAAAAATCTGTGAGTGTCACAATAACCATTTTCTGTTCAAATTAGTCAATGAAAACAGGGATAGAATTGAAAGATAATGACATTCGTATGATATTAATCCTTATTAAACTAAATAGTTTTATAATCAAGGTTAATTATGTACATGTTAATTCCTCCTTAAATTATTCAAATCGGACCTTTCATTTAGAAATTACTATAGGTATTAAAATTGGAATTTTCCAAATAAAGTACTAATCTGAAATACAAATTTATTTTTCTATCAAACCGTGTGAAGCCGTGGCAGGATGCTAGTATCTCGATAATTTAGATATAATGTGGGATTTATGAATTTATGGTAGTTCAAATCAAAAGCTGTGATTTTGTCTATGGTTGAAATTGCTTGGCTGCCCTGTTTAAATTTGTATTAATATTAAAACTCTAGGCATTGCCTTAAAAAAAAAATTAGACATACATATTTTATACTTCACTGGAAACAATTTTTAAAGATAAGGCATTATCACTCTGTCAACTTCCCAGACCACAAAATTGAACATATTGACAAATCTATTTCATAACTGTATCTTCACTTTAATTGCTTATCACATCTGTGCAAAGTTTCTGTTCAAAGGTTCAAGGAATACAAACAAATTAATTTTAACTACCCACTTTGTTATTCATTTTTATTTATCAGAATGGAATACAAAAAAACATGAACTCCCACACTAATAGTTATTACGATCCTTACCACTGTAAAATATATAAAAAAAAACACACTTCTTCTCTATCGGAACCCCCTTTATTTTTAGATTTATTGTATTATTTCATAGAGCAGCCTTAGTAATACATACTTCAAGAAAATTTCAAGTGTAGGCAATGATCTCACGACAAGGGATCACCAAAAATGTCTTAAAAGACCACATTTCTTGTATGGGCACGACAAGGGATCACCAAAAATGTCGAAAAAGACCACATTTCTTGTATGGGCACCCTCTTTTCTTTTAACTTTATTTTATTTTTATTGTTTGTTGTGATAGCGGCCATGGTAATACACCCTCTGTAAAAATTTGAAGTGTCTACTTATTACGGTTCAGACGATACAAGCCTGTGACAGACAGACGGGCAGACCACGGAGCCTTAGTAATAGAGTTCCCGTTGGTATTCTTTGAGTCAGGAACCCTAAAAACAAGTATGAACTTAATTCACATTCCGAGGGTCCTACATGAATTATGATCTGATTCTTTTTAAACTTTTTTTAAGTCAGCAGTTAGCAGTTTTCAACTTACCCCCATTTTACCTAACTCCATCACTAAAGTAAAAATTTGTACCCTTAAAAATCTAGCCTTTTCTCAAGATATGATTGTTTCAAAAAAGTGAATATTTTATTACATATCTACAGATGTGTGTATATATATCGATTTAAAATATTCAAACGAACCTAAATAGGTTGAAGTTTAGTAAAAAAACTATGTTTTATTCAAATTATAAATTAAATAAATAAGACGTTTATACACGGCTTGCCCGTTGTCAGTTTACTCTGCATATTTTGGTACCAGTTTCATTGAAATGAGTTCAATATAACCCAAGATATCTGCCTGTGACCAACAGACACAAACCAGAGTGATCCCATAAGGATCCCTTTTATGCGACTTTTCGACGTGACCCTAAAAATACAAAATGCACATCGGATCACACAACAAAGTTGATTTTCACTATTATGTCCACCGATCTGAGATTTTGAAATTGTCAAAAATAATAGACATTTATATATCAAATTACAAAGTTACTTTTTATCATTCTATGCTAATAATATATTTCTAAATTAAAAAGTATGGACATCAATATAGATTGACAACTACCATAGCGTATGATGCTTTCACACCTAAATCACAAAATAATGGTCTTCATAGGAGTTTTAAATATCTATTTACCAATATCACCTTCGTCAGCACTATCCATGATTGGAGAGGTATCCCCAAACATTGTCTTCGCACATGTTACTTAAGGAAAAGTATTTGCCTAGTTTTAACACTATAGGTGGTAAATTGAAAGAACAATGAGATTATGACTGAAGGTGATGACAAATTCAATTGAATGCCTAATTATTAGAGAAATTTAAAAAGTTATCAGTAAATGTAATTAGGTACTAATTGCTAATAAATTAGTGTCATTAAATAAATAACTATCATTGTTTGTAATCTATGTCACTAATGAAAGTAGGTATAATGGAGCATTGTGTAATAAGATAAGAAAATAGAGGGTCACAAGATATGTAGTTATTTTGTACTGTTAACTTTTTGGTTAGTTACTGTTATGGAACACTAAGGAATTCTGTAACCTCATACACGCTACACAAGTCTGAGTAAAAGGCAATGTTATTCTTTAGGCAATAATAATCAAAACTGGGTCAATTTTATATTGTTTGCACTTGACCATGTTATGTCACGAAATATAATCTTTTGTTGCCTACAGAATTCAAAACTAATAGGCAACTTCAAAAAGTGCGAACCGACCTTTATATAAGAATTCTCATTATTGTTAACCATCTTCGTGTTATTAACCCAGGTGCTACGATGCCTGTCCACAGTTACTGAGCACTTCATGTCCTCTTGAGCCAAAAACATAATTATTAGTAATAATAGATTTTAAGTTGTGTACTGAGTTTTAAAACGAAAGTGCGATAGGGACAGTAAATTTTTTTAAATATTAATTTTAATGAACATGTGGTATAAATATACCTACAAAATAATAAAAATCTGACATACCTTCAGAAAGCTTCGTTTTATCAGATGAAGTAATTGGATCTCTGGCAAAGTTCACGTGCTGTGGCTGGTAGGCAGGCAAAAGCCTGGCACTCTCTTTTGTGTTTACGCATTCTGCCCTTCGTACCGTCCGCCACAAATAAATATTGATTCAAACATAAATCGGGAGTCCATTTTACGCATGCCGTGGGCCGTCTGTCGAAGATCGATCGGGTATATTTATCGAACTAATCATACATATTAATTATTCTTTGGCCTATCTTGCGTTTCTTGCTTTTTGTGAGGTATGAGGTTCCGCGTTTAATTTTTCATGTGAACTGGCATTGTCACCAGCTAGTTGTATTATAACGCGCCTTTTGCACCCCGCAATCTGAAATCTAAAAAGAATACCATGTTGATTTCGACATTTTATTGGTTAGGTAGATTTTCCGCGACAGATACCCAGCGTCAAGTGGGTCGATGGCGCCAAAACGTCAAGCGTGGTGAAAATAACACAAAAGAAGACGGATGAATCACGTGTGCGGACATTATTGTTTATTTATCAAAACAAAGAAAACGTTTCGGTAGGGCTCATTAACCTTGCTTGTATATATTTATACTGAGTCATAAGACCTATAATTTCGAGAATTTCACAATAAGGTGGAAATATTATTGACACACGCACTTTCACTACATAACATGCATAACTATTTCATATATTACATTTTATACAAGGAAATTATATAAATTCTTACCTTATTTTTCTACAGGGGGTTAAATAACATGTTATGTTTTATACACACACACCCCACATGAAAAAAAACATGGCAGCCACGATGAATGAGTGAAAAATGTTAATTTTACGCAACTCCCTCAAACCGCGAAAGATATTTCCGTTTTGGCCAATAGCATCGTTCCATTTTTAAATTGAGAAACATTGCTGCCAAAATAAGCCATCAACTTGTGAATGCTCGATCGTCATTGGTTTACAAATTTTACATGGCTGCCACCCGATAGAGTGAAACGTACCTACCGGAAATTGTTTTACGCGCATTCATAAATGCGCCATTTTTAAATTTTTGCTTTAAAGGTATTGTGTTTGTCTATCGAGCTTATCTCGTATAATAACAAAAACTGACAGAAGTGTCTATTACATAAAAAATACAGAAAAAAGATAGAATTTCGATTGCTCCGTTCAACCACCTGTACACCAGTTTATTAGTGGTGTTCACGTTGCCAGCTCTTAGGTGAATCAACTGACGCGACACAGTTCAAACAAAGTTCAAACTAAAGAGTAGAGTAAGTAACTACGTTCAAACCTTGTCCAAGCACGCTGTAACTAAACCATACGCTGCTGATTTTCCTTTACGATTTTTGCGAATGACTAAATATGTAAAAAAACGTTAGGTTTCAAAAAGTACGTTTATCAGCTCCAAGAATGTTCATAGAGATACTGCATTCTGACAACAAAAATTTGAGTAAAAAATATACCACGTAGGACGTAGGTACACCAAATATAGATTGATGTTTTGAAATGCCTTTTATTTGTTTTTCGCTGTTAAAATCAAGTTAAAATCTAAAACGTTTCGATTTAAGATGAGTAGATTATGACTAATGACGAAGATATGTTTCTTTTGATTATTTATGTCTTAATAACGTCACGCGATACAATGAAAAGAAAAAACCGTCTCTGGTTGCGTCAAATATATAACCGAACAGTTACCCAGGTGGTATTTTTATCTACGTTTTTGACATCGAAACTCTATCTAGATATGATCTAGATGTTATAATATACTATATTCAAAGTATGTTTCTGGTTTCTCGCGGAGGAGTTTGCGCACTAGGTATGTATCCTCAGTATGTATCTATCTATGCTGACATAACCCCTCCGGGTGCCGATTGTATTAGATACCCTTTTAATATTGAGAAAATCTTTTTACAACGCCATAACCACTATTTTTTGTCTGTTTTACGTCGGTTTATTCTATCGTAGTATTTTCAGTTCAATAACAATACAGATTTTGTCAGTGTTTTAGTTATTATCAAAGTATTAAGTCTAAATGTTTGCATCGCACCAAGCTTCGAATAATTATTAGATTTCAATTTTAGTTCGTAAAAAATTCAAATTTTCTACAGCTGTCATTTTCTTTTGATCCTGATTTGAAAAAAGTGCCATAGTCACCAACTTATATGTACTTACCTAGGTAATAAGTTGGTAGACACAGTCAATGTAGACCTAAGATACAGACACAGAAACGTCCTACTCATTCCGATATACAAGATATCAATGTAATCGGTGTCCAGCCAATAAAATGAATCCCCAACTGGTGACTACGGTTGTATGAAAATTTTTATACCGTATCTTTCCTATAAAGGAACTACCACAAATCATTGGAACTACCTACTTTAGTTTCTAATGCGAACTAAAATTTCTTCCGAAAAAGTCGCCTGATGTATTATTCAAACTATAGTTACATACATTTTTTTAAATCTTGTATTTTCTCGCTAAGTGAGGTGAATAGTTGTAAGTGTCTAACGACCAATTTGTTTCTTGTGCCTGTGAAACCATACTACGCTTGATCCTAATTTAGAATCACTTGCTATTTCAAATCCTGATAGTTCCTGAGATTAGCGCGTTCAGACCGTTGAATCAAACATACAAATAGAAGATAAAAAATTGCAATGAGACTAATACATTTGTGTGAGCCTCGTTTAACTAGTCAGATAGTCATTAAATTGTCTAAAATGTAAAAACGAAGAATATATAGTAGATTAGAGAAAAAAAAAATCCTCCCACCTCAATATTGCCTCTAGCTAAAAAGTAACTGCCAAACCCGGAAACACAGTTTAAAATTGGCATAGTGGCAATGGCTATGGGAAGAATGAAAACTTCTACTTACCGTCCTTGATTTTACATTACCTATAGATGACTATACCTACAACAAGCTAACTACTCAACTAACCTACTTTTCCAGTTCGGTTTTTACACAATGCGTGCGTGTTAGAATAGAACATATTAATGTTATGTGATTATTATGTAAAAGGTTTATAATATGTATTATATACACTGGGTAATCATACAGTTGAAAATTAGGGAAATTGTTGTTTATATACCTACTTCTATTATGATGCCAATGATCTATAGTAATGTAATCGCAATTTAATTAATAAAATCGATAAATCTGCAGGACCAACCAAACTAAGGTCGGTGTTCCACATCATTATCATCATCATCAGCCCATGTTACCCCACTGCAGGGGCTTAGGCCTCCCCCAGGTTAAGGAGGGCGGTTGGGAACTTAAATCCACCACGCTACTCCACTGCGGGTTGGGAATCGTAACGAACGCCATCTATTGACAGCGTCCGGGACCGACTGCTTAACGTGCTCTCCGAGACACGGAGTCAGTGATAGTTAATGTACTTAAGTCAGAAAAACTCATTGGTACACGCCCGGATTCGAACCATGGCCCTATGGCCTTATAAATTTGAGACAGGCTTGTTGCGCTCTGGGCTATCACAACACCTGACCAGATGCCGAGTTCCAGATGCTAAAAAAATATTATTAAAATAGTAATCTGTTCAGTGATAGTCTACTGAAAAATAGTTATGACTTTACATTTCCGTCGAATTCTGAACAAACTATGCAGCATGGCAAAGCCTTATCACTGATTTACTGACGAGTCGTTGTAGTGCGTAAACAAAAGGCTGTGCAGCTCCGCTCCGCCGGCGGCGATACGCCACACCCTTGCATTCGTCGTATATCGCGTTGAAATTGTAGTAGGTATGACTTTCATTTTTCATATATTTAGGAATGGCGATAAAGTGGAGTCACTTACTAAAGTCAGTGATATCGTTTTCCGATTTCTCAGCCGACATGGTGAACGACAAAAGGATATTGGATTGCGGATTGTATTGTGGTATTGTAGTCCGATACGGTCGTCCAATAGATACATACCTATACCTATAGGACGATATAGCATCATCCAACAAATGCTTACTACATCTTCACAGCCGACAAATAACCATCGTCCGTCATGGATTTGGTGTAGTAATATTATTTAATCAAAATGGAACATTGTCCTTATCGGCATCAAGGTTTTGCCCGTTTTGATATGGGATCAATTTCACACGCACGAAAAATAGTGGCGAGCGAGGTGTACAATGAATGTTGAACGTTACCAAAACTTGTTCCACAAAAAACGCGTACGTCTCTACGTATCGCGTGTTCAGACGTAGTATTGTGGTGGTATTTATGTCAATTGTACAATTAAGGTTGCCCAATCACAGTACCGAAGGACAAACTTAACTCGAAGTGATATGTCACGGTGCTGTGACATCAAGTTGAGCAATATTCTAGGGATTGACTGTCACAATGTTATATTAATAATAATTGTTACTAAATATAACATCACTAAAAAGGTAATAAAACAGTCTATCTCTTGGTACATTTAAAGAACATTATTTTTTTGTGACTAGAAAGTTGAACATGGCAAGCAAGAGTTTCTTGTTTTTTTACGATTCTGGTATGGGCAGAATTTAATTCCATGTTCGGTAGGTGCCAAAAACGGCGAAATAAAACCTGGGTTATATAAAAAAATCTATATATGTAAATATTATAAAAATCATTTAAGTATTTATATCAATTGTCTGGTGTCATAGTACAAGGTTTGCTTAATTTGGAACTAGATGGCGCTGTGCGGGATCTCCAAGGTATTATTTCTTTAATGGAGTTTTTATATGAAAACACAAAGTAAAATGTTATACTTTAATGAACTAGTTTTTTTTTTTTCGGCTACAGAGGTCTTAAAGAATTCTTTCACATGACAAATTACTTTCTATTATTTTTCTTGTAAATGAATCCATATCTCTAATTTTTTTTTAATTTTGAGCAACTAAACAAAGCTTTGTAATGTTGATTTGATTGTTGATTATTGCTATCGACGTTTTGCATTTTTTTATTCTAAAAACATTGTACGACAGTAAAAAAAAACACGCATTACCGTATGCTCTCTAGACAAACACAGCATGTTGATGATTAGCTGATAGGTATACTGGACCCAAAAAAGTACATTCCCTTTACGGTCGGACGTGTGTAGTGATAACACATTTGTCGGTCGGTTACGGGTCGGCTGATACGATTTACGAATGGCTGGTCAGTTTGTGGTAATTTGTTAAATAAAATAAATTTTTTGCCATAACGAGCGCGTCTTTCATTTTTGCATTTTATAGAAATATGTCATATTTATTAAGAAAAACTAATCAGTGAAAGAATTACATTGTTATCTACAAATGCCGAAGATACAAATTTTTAAAGTAAATCGTGCCATGACGTCACTCGGTCACATTACTATTGGCTAACGTGGTTATTTGTATGTAGTGGCACCGAGTGACGTCACGAGCGGGTCGTAAAAACACAAACTTTGATTTGTTATATATCCGGTAATAATAGGTATTTTTTCCGGAAATTTTATAAGTACAGTCATCAGTTTGTTATACTCTAGCGTGTGAAATAGCGTATGATACACAATATCGTTGAAGAGGACGCGCGCAAAGTTTTATAACTGTAAAAAATATGGCTAGCCAATAAACAAAAACTGACCGCTTAGCTTAGTGGGTAGCGACCCTGCCTACGAAGCTCGAGGTCCCGGGTTCGAATCCCAGTTCGGATCAGCATTTATATGATGAATATTGATACTGGTACCAGGTCTTGGTTGTTATATGTATGTGGTGTCTTCGCTTGGTACTCAAAACACAAGCTAATGCTTAGTTTGGGGCCTAGACGTTGTTGTGATGTATACATTATCATTACAATTAAAAACAATTTATATTTTATATTATAATTAAAAACAATACTAATTGTTTAGTAACTTATTTATTCTTCTCCTTTAAATCATCATCTCGTTTATAGTACAAACTTCATATTTTCATTGGCAAGAGAAAGTAACTGTATAATTGAAATTTAGATTAAACAAAACCTTAGTTTTCAAAACAACTTCACATCAGATTTTAATTGGGCATTTTTAAAATAACCACCATTTTATACACATTAATTTGCTGCTTATAGCACTATTTTATCTGTTCACATGTAAAAAAAAACCCATAGTTTTTTTATTATATATTTATACATATATATCATTTTAAGAAAAACCTTCTCTGCCTCAAATGTTATTCATAATAAAGTCGTCATAATGATTATGTACAATTACAGTCACATTCTAAATGCAACAAAAAATGGTAAAATTGATACTTAAAGTATTTTAAACCCCATAAATGTTATTAACAGAAAAATTATTACCACCGACAATGAAGAGGTTTTTGTGCAACAACAACAGATTTTCTCTCTGGTGTTAAACTAATTAAAATTAATATAAGCTTAAAATGATATAATGATCACAGAAATGCGTAAACGATAACTCTGGCTCACGAAAATAAAATAAATAATTTCATACGACAACGAAACTAAATAAAACAACATTTTGTACGGTGCAGTGCTTCTGAATGTTACATTAGAACACTATAGACGTAGACAAAAATATAAGATAATACAGATTTATTGTCACTAAGACATGACCTTATAATACAGTTATGTTTCTGGTGTTGAATAATAAAATCTGTCTGTAATTTTTGGAGTCTTTGTAGCTTATTTGTCGTGACACAAATCAATACAAGGACTATAGACTTTACATTTAAGTCCCATACATTCCTATCATATTTACACATCCATTTATATCATAACATTTAAACTAATATATTATAATTATTTTATTGTTCTGGTCGTTTACTTGAATCCTTGGTTATATCTTCAGGCTTGGGCACCGGTTGCTGTTCTGTAAACTTCTGTTCCGCTTTCTTCATGTCCCTTCTCTTTTGCGCCTCGTGTATTAACTCGAATAAACTCTGTGTACATTAATATTATTATTCTTACTAAATTAGATTTACATATTCATATGACAGCATATTCTTGTATGAAATATTCTGAGTATTTAAAAAAAATGTACATGAAAGAAAATTAAAGAAACTATTGACTGACCAATTGGTTGAGTGGTTAAAGATCCTGACTGAAAAACGAAAGATCTCGGATTCGATTCCCGCTCGGGACAAATATTTGTGTGCATGAATATGTCTATTTGTTCTGTCCGGGTGTAAAACATCTAAATATGGATGTATTGTATGAAAAATATCCATAATACAGGCTCTGCTTAGTTTGGGACTATATAGTTGTGTGTGAGATATCACAGGTATTATTATTATTTCTATTTTACTTTTTACGTGACGATTATTGATAAAATTTAAGTCTGTGGAACAATAGCACATTATGATGCAAGTACGGCAAGCTGGATATTATAGTCGAGGCGTTTATAGGCACGAGGGCAAGCGGAGTGCTTATAATAAACCGATGACTATAATAGCCAGCTTACTGAGTACGAGCGTCATACGTCGTTTTTCCATACATTTCAGATTAAAATTAGGTAGATACTTCAAATGTAATAATGGCGAGAGCTAAACGCGGAAGCGGGCTGCTTTTCGCGGTTTACGCATGCGTCACAAATAGAATGCTCGTTTGTGATTGGTGTAATGTAAAAATGTCTAGTACTGTAAAATACAACATTACGGTTCAAGTTTAAATGTCATAAAGACCATATTAATAGCTATTGAATTACAGTCCCAACTTTTTCTCGCTGCGTACCGACAACCAGTAAAGTCTAGCGTATCTGTACAAGCTAAGGGCTGTTATTGTTTCACTGATGCTGCAAAGAACTATGGGTATTTCTGTTTGAAATAACAATTATGTAAACGTACCTTGCCCTGACTTTCGGTTATTTTGTTATTTTCCTTAGCAGCCCCAGCCGCTTTCAATAGCGCCTTTTGTATCTTACTCTCGACTTCTAGAACTTCTTCTTTGTCCAGCAGTTCAATCAGCTCTGCCATTTGTTTCTCAGAAAGGTTCACGTGTTCATTGCCAATAATTTCCACCATCTGAAATATATGTAAAATGTTATTAGTGAACTAGTGTGATATTAATTACAATTTAGTTACTATCGTATTATAAAATCGATTATTCAACAAGTGGGGGGCAGCCGTGGCTTTATTTTTCGTGCCGACTGCCAAGTAAAATTGTGGAATCTGTGAATTTGCAAACTATAAAATTGTATTTTAAAGAATATTGTAAAAAGAGATTATAAATTGGAAATGACCATAAAAACAGAACTTTTATTATTATTTTTTTATTATATTTATCATTTTCATGACTTTTATGGCCTACCACCACATGACTAAATATCCATAAAGAAGCCAAGCTACATAGAAGCGGCCCGCTGTAGTATACTCACACATAGCGCGGCGATGCATGTGACCTCTCACTATCGGGTTCACATACGCTCAGTCGGGGTAAGAACTGGTTTGCGCCAGTTCAGTTGGCGTACAACGGACAGGCCTGCGGCTACGGCGCACGCATTCGACGCGATTCATTATGATTATGGATTAATTATGGACTTTACTACTTCAGTGTTTAACATAAAATAAAATCGATTAAAATAGTAAAACATAAAAAACAACAAAAAACTAAGGGTTAATCAATTATAACTAATTTTATTTAAGGTGTGTCAAATTACACTCATCATTATTACTTTTACATATACACATTTTACTATGTACTTACCTTATTTTATTTTTCTTTCTAATTTTTTTAATAGGTGTCAACCCTATGAGAATAGGTATAAATTTTGTACGTTGTTAGAGAGCTTGGACTCAGTATGGACATCTACTCATATGCTACCACTGTGGTGTAGTTCAGTGGACATTTCATAGTGTCATCTAGTCCTAAAGTAAGCAAGTATTATGCTTATATTATGGGGTACTAGAAAACTGGCATACATACTTAAATATTCTTTATAATATATACATATACTGTAGATACTTTTTCTACACCCAGACACAGATCAAATAGTTATGTTCATGCACACAAATATTTGTCCCGGGCGGGAATCGAACCCGTGACCCTCGGCTCCACAGTTAGGGTCTTTAACCACTCGGCCAACCGGTCAGTCCATCAGCCCACTATATGAAAATATAATCCAAGATAAGGTTTTCAATGGTTTGTATTCGTAGATTTTGTCCGCATGCATCTGTATATTGTGTACATATTTGGCCCTATAGGGCCTTATAAATTTGAGACATTCGTTGCGCTCTGGGCTATCACGACATTTAACTTCGCGAAGTAGCCGATCTATCCGAACCGCCCGAAGTCGACCTTAAATATTAAAAATCGCTTGTTGTGAAATTGCCGTTCAGTTTGCAGATCGAGCGAAACTTTATAGCCGACCCGAGTATAGCGTTGTGTAGCGCGCAGTAACAAATTTTAGGTGTCACCGGGTATGCTGTACCGCAGCAAATTCGCATTCGCCTCGTGTTCAGATCGGACGTGAAGTTTCATTCGAATTGTACAGATCTACCAGAAAAGTTATGTGACTGGACATACCTGCAATTTGCAAGACAACTTGAACCAAATGTATTTAGTAATAAAGTTGTTTTTACAGTATTATCATTACAGTTTATGACTTTCTCTTATTAAAATTATTTCATTGGATAACTTCGGGCAAACCTGCGCGGCCGATTTTAATCGATTCCTATTACTTTTCTGATACATCTGTACTATGTAGTTATAGTTTTAATGTTTATATCTTTTAAGTAATGTAAGAAGACCGTTTAAACATATTAAACAATCATACCTTCAACACATCATCAACCTTGAGTTGTCCATCGAAATCATCATCCAACCTGCCCAGAACATCTTGGATTAATTTCAGTTTGGCAGCATCGGGAACTTTTTGCAGTGTCTTAATCGACTGCATCAGCTCATCAATCTGGATTAGTTGTTCCTTGGCCTTCTGTGGTTCAACCTTCGTCTGTTCTAGAGTGGTTTTCAATACTTTCTCTTTACTCTCTAATTCGGCCAGCACAATATCCAACTTGCTAATCATGGAGTTCACAGCACGGTACAACCTGAAAATTACATGTATTTCTTTTAATATTTTGACTATAAATTTCTAGACGAATAATGTAAGCAGGCTAATGTCCAACAAAATTTCCTGACATTTCCCTGATCTATTTTTTTCAAATTTCCCTGGCCAACTATATTTAATTTAAACAAAGATAAAGTACAATAGAACAAAAAGTACAGGACTGACCGATTGGCCGAGTGGTTAGAGACCCTAACTGCGGAGCCGAGGGTCACAAGTTCGATTCCCGCCCGGGACAAATATTTGTGTGCATGAACATAACTATTTGATCTGTGTCTGGGTGCAGAAAAAGTATCTACAGTATATGTATATATTATAAAGAATATTTAAGTATGTATGCCAGTTTTCTAGTACCCCATAATATAAGCATAATACTTGCTTACTTTAGGACTAGATGACACTGTGTGGGATGTTCCAGATATTATTATTATTAATATATATTTCAGAAAAACACGCTTTAAATATTATAGTATTTTTTGCAATTTCTTAAACCAAATTATGACCTAATGCAG
Source organism: Luffia ferchaultella (assembly GCA_949709985.1). Taxonomy (NCBI): domain Eukaryota; kingdom Metazoa; phylum Arthropoda; class Insecta; order Lepidoptera; family Psychidae; genus Luffia; species Luffia ferchaultella. The sequence continues at coordinate 14,446,956 of OX453251.1, read as the reverse complement.
TTTACTTTCCATTTAAAAGAAAAGTAAAAAGGAGTAGGTAATCTAATTATGACTAAAAATGAGTTTTAGGTTACTTCAAACCTGAAAAAATAAAATGCTTTAATAGTCTGGATCAAAGGTCAGACTACAGCATGAATTATTAATTTATAAACATTTAATTATGTCCTTTGATGCATTATATACCACATTTTACAATCACTGAGAAATTTTGACATGCAAACAGTGTAAAATCTAAATTTTTTCTGACTTTACAGGTGGCCGCTCGATTTCACTGACTTTGTGACCACCTTAAGCTTCCTTGACTTTCTCTTACTTTCACCCTGGTAAGATAAGATGTCTTGATACAGTTTTTTTTTCCATTAAATATATAACATGATTTATTTAATAATTATCAACAAACATAAAAATTGTCACAAAGTATCACAATTTTTTTATTGCGTGATGTAAAGATTATTTGTCATTCAATACAGACAAAATTAACAATATTATATAAAATCAAATACTTCGTTCGGCTTACAAAATTACGAATGTGGTTTAGGATTTAAAATTAGGAATAGCATGTAGAGGTCATATTAAATAGTATACACACACCTGCGTGCTCCCTTTGTAAGTTTGATGTCTGCCTGTTTGCTCTTAACAATTTCCTGCATTTCTTCAACATCTTCACTATATTCAGACAATTCCTCTTTCAATTCTTGGATACTTTCCTTCTCAAGTAGCAACGATTTCTTTTCTTCAGCTGAGGACATAAAACGTAAACATCTCATATATAAACCAAAATTAAGTTACATCAAAGTATCATAGTATTATCAAAATCAATGGAACCATAACTACGTCATGTAACGATGACAATGTTTCGTTTAATATATATATTAGTGACCTAGAAATTGACATTGATATCAAAATTTACACCACTTTAAATTGTCAAATATCTATCTTTCAGGAAATGCCAACTATCAAACAAGATAATCAATATAAGCTACGTTCTGATAAGTTCTGATAAGCAATTTTCAGAAAGTAATACATTCTGATAAGCTAATATAGCTTGATTAAACGATCAGAGTGCAGTTTAAAAATTTAAAGTTTCATGCTGCAATAATTGACAATAGTGATTAGCTATGCTTACTTGTACACATTCACGGGCCTAGACGTTATTTAAAAAAAAAATCATAATTTCTTGTTATAATATTAAACAACAATCATCAGCACATTGGCACTAAAGCAAATGCTCCATTTTGGATTGTGAACGGGAACAAGTTTAGGTGAAGGAAAATTAAATGTAAACCTACTTTTTTCTGATACCTTTCTAGAAATAACTAAGATTTATATACCTAACTTTAAAAATCAGGTACAGTTTTGATACATGTTACCTAGATAAAGGTGTGAAGGGCGAGAGTAGTGGGCAGGGGGAGGCGTTTGAATCCCCCAGTAAAGGAGGGAGTGAGGAAATTCATAGTTTTGTAAAATATGAAAAATAAATTTTTCACATTAGAAATTATTCTACTACACCAGCTGTTTTTTGGTAGTGACTTAAACGCGACAAAACCTAACCTAAATTAATAATTCTAAAATAGTGGATAATCAATCTATCATAGCCTAATTTCAAATTGTTCAGAAGATATTTGGGTGTCTTGTCGCTCTGCTCCATGTCACGCTGCTCCATGTCACTCCTTGCATTGGCACAAACAAAACCTAACTTTATCTATTATTTCTGAAGTTATGAATTATAGAAATGCTTTTGTAGCATGCATGTATTTTAATTTATTATTTTGGGTTAAGTTAGTTCCACCCCTTGACCCATCCCACTCTTTCAATATTATTTATAACAGTTATATTATCGTTTTTAACCTATTAACTTGTCATCAATCATTATCAATCAATTGTCTCTGTCAATCAAATTGCTTGGACCTTGGATCTAACCCGAATAGGTTAACGCGTAGTACATGGGTTAAACACATATTTTAAATGTTAAATTTAAATGTTTAAAAATGTGTTTTTCAAAAATCTATATGAAAAATATTTATAATATTAAAAAATGAAAAATCTGACTGTGAGAAATCATTAACATAAAAGAGACAAAAATGCTCTGTGATAGAGATAATGTAAATAAAATACAAAAATATAGAAATATGACTCTCATATTGTTTTAACAAAATATTGTATTCTGCTTTTATTTTATTCATAGACATTACATTTAAACAATTAAATAACATATCCTGGTCACTATCAGAATGAAGACAAATCTAAAAACACATTATACATTTAAATTCAAGAAGCTGTTTAGGCTACAGAGCATTCCGAAGAAATTGACATACATACTCTCAAAAACCATTATTCTCCGCAGTCAGGTAAAAACTATGGAACTAGAAGTTGCATAAAGTTACAAGATGCACAAGGTAAAAGAAATTGCAAGGTGAACAGGGGTAGGTGCCCTGTTAACCTTGCAACTTCTGCCTGAATCGGCACGAGGTAGCAAAATTCTAAATGCAACCCAGAAAACCAATAGTTTCCTGAATTTCCATTTACTCTAGCTATACTGGAATACAAGGACCATGACAGTCAGTGTGTTCTCAATATGTACCGGGATAAACGAAACACCTAACGCCATAAGTACTGTAACAGATGTGGTCGATAAGCATCTCACTTTTAATGCAAAGGTCATGAGTTCAACTCCCATTATAGGCTCACTGACACAAATTAGTTTTTAATTTTCAAAAATTTAAGTCAAATAAATAACACAAGCTCCACTGAGATTGTAACATTAGGCTAACAATTTATGACCCGCACTGTACCAGTGTGGTGGGCTCAATGTTCTAAACTTTTCAACTCAATGTTGAAGAAGGGTTGTATTTCAATAGTGTAGGCTTGAAACCCTTATGATAATAATGAAGATTGTAAATTAAATTATAATCTGTGGAATGTAAGATGTTCTTACATTCATATGACTTCTTAGGCATAACTCACCAAGTTTCTCTATAGCATCCTCAATAACTTCAAGGTCCTTCCCAGATAGGCCTTCTTCCGGTTTCGATTTTAAAGTATCTACATTAATTATGGGGGCAGAGTCTTCCATGAGAGGTGTCTTTATGACATCAATAATGGGTGCTTTATCAATAAGCTCTTCCTTCTCTCGTTTTCTAGCTTCCAGTATCTGTTTTTCTCTTTCCGCTTCTTTCTGCTCTTTCTTCTCTTCTTTAATTTTCTCTTCTTCAAGTTTGATAGCATCCATTTTAGCCTAAATAACAATAATGCGTTAAAGTATGTACATTAAAATTAATGAATTAGTAACAGTTTCACTGTTTTCTACAAGAGCTATAAAATCTTGTATATATGCAATTAAAATATTTAACATCAACTGTGCCTATTGTTGATCTTACTGTCTATGATTCTACATTTTATTTTCACTTGGAAACCAGGTTGTTCACTTTGTCATGTTTCAATTTCCATTAAGTCTGTACATATACATATGTGTGAAATTAGTAGAATATGGAGCTTAATGATAGTCAGATATATGGCCTAGGTACTCATTAAGATATATTTCAGTGTACATTTAGTAACATTTTGAATAAAAGCAAAAAACATACACACAAGCTGACTCAGAACTTTCATTTTCAAAAATAAACATAAAACTAAAATACTTAACATGTATGTATTATTATATATTATGATATATTATATATTATATATTATTATTATTATTATTATTAAGTATGTAATTTGCAATCCAAAACTTTATGATTCAAGTATGTTATTCATAGTAGTGTCATTTGTATTGCCATTTGTGCATTACCATATTGCCAAAATATCAAAACAGCTTTGTTCATCAAAATTGATTAAATCATAACTTAAATAAAATAATGTAATGCAAACATGTGATATATACCTTGAAATCAAGCTTTCCTTCCTTCTCTCCTATAGCAGCCTTGGTTTGAGTGACCACTTCATCAGGAAGTGCAGATATTGTTGCTTTCAGTTTATATGTGGTAGGCACGTGTTCGGGCACCATCAGAGCTCTTGACAGCAGCAGCAATGACTGAGGCACCTTCTCGTTTAAAGATAAATCCAGCCAATTATTTAGTTCTTTTCTGAGACGTTCCTCCGACACGCCATAAGCTCTCATCCCACGCGCCCTACATGCCTGTTGCAACTCACTCAGATTCAAACTATCCACACCCTCTTTAGCAATCATCTTGTCGTCTGCCGCCAAAGATCTCAACTTCATCCTAAGGTTAAATCTCAGCATGGCACTAGTTCCAATTGAAGTTACGTTCAAAACTTTACACAAGGCAACTAAATGAGGCCGCTGCAAAGAATCTAAAGTAATTTCATCTTCAAACAGTTTTGAAAACTTCATGATCTCTTCACTTGTGGCCATATCTCCCGATGTTCGAATTCTGCCAAAGAAATTGGCAAACTCTTTTGCCAATTCAGAATGTCGGTTACTCGCTTGAGGTGCCATCTGATCCAAGGTTTCTTGAAAAAATTTTGCCATTTCGAGTTTTACTTTCAAATGCTGTTTTAATTTTGCCTCTTTCTGATCCTTACTTTCAAAAGTTGAAGGCAACATGTTTGGGAAAAACTTTATAAATAGTGGTAAAGCAAACTCCAAAAATGGTACAATAATAAATACTATAAAGGGTACCATGCGGAACAGATCTCCAATTGTTGTGACCAAGAGTCTGTGTTCTCTACGTGTTAATGACTCTCCTTTCAGTATTCGAATCAGTAATGTTGCTGAAATCCGTATCTCTACAAATAAAAGTCGGAAACCATGGTAATAATGAGTCAGTTCTTCCTTGATGCGTTCTTTTAGACTCTTCTTTGGTTTTCCTTCTTCTTTCTTTGGTTGCTTCTCTTTTTCTTCAATACCTTTCTTGATTGTTTCAACAGCAGCTTCTACTTTGGATGAAGGTTTCATGGGTTCTTTTTCAAAACAATAATTACTTGTAGAAAACAACCTAGCAATCTCACCATTGCTATAGACTCTCTTGCATATTGGTTTTCTCAATTTATTATCATATTGTGAAATAAGTGGATGATCTGTGTAATATGACACTGACCTTGGAAAAGTTATAAATGGGATCTTTTTATAATGTCGAGCTTCCCACAATATACCTAAAAAATGAATGTCTGTTAATGGATGCCTAAATTATATGTAAATAATTGGAAAATGAATTTCACATGACAAGAAAGCCTTTTTTACTTTTTAATTAATGACAACAGTTGTGTAGTGTACTAGAGAATTCAAAATAGAACCATCTTCACAAAACTGACATTGTTAAATATTTACTATTTACATAAGACGTGATCGAAGTACTCAGATTATTATGAGTAACCTCTACTCAATTAATTTAAATAAATCGTACAAAATATTTTGTATTATAACTATTAAAATATTTAAGGGCTAATAAAGTAATTGATGTTAAATTATTTACAATGAGCAGGTAGGAGCCGATAAACTAGTTCTATTAACTAAATTACTGAAGGTTATGGATACATTTTTTTGTACATAAACATAACTTACCTGATTTTTGTATATATCGATAATGGCTGAAAACAATCCTGTTCATATTTATTTCTAAGAAAGGCAATGTATATCTATAAAACAAATTCAACTTTTATATTTTCTAAAACATTACAATCGAAAAAATTATATAGAATACATATACACAACGCATCAACGTCATTATTTTCAATCAATTGTTCTTTTGTTAAGGCGGGCTTACATATTGCCCAAAGTCTGCGATTGATATACGGCCAGTTGCATGGACGTTACAGTTCCAATTTGTTTTGTGGATCCAATCAAGCTTTCAGTCACTTAACCAGCGCAAGCACGCTTAAAGCGTTGTATTCCGATATTTCCGATTCGCCATAAAGTTTGATTGAAACTATACTTACTTAAAATATTCGGTGTTACACACAAGGAAACCAATAGACATCGGGACATCGGCCGCTGTGAGTTGCGTTCCTGGCACATGAGATTTATAGCTATAACATCATGTTTGTTGTGAGTTGGCATAATAATATAATTTTAATTTAATTTGTGCCTTTCGTGCATGTAAAGATAATAGTATTTGAAAACACGACTCTCGACGGCCGAACTATGCAATCCTAAGCATGATTGAACTACCAGAACGTAATGAGACAAAACAGTCAATCAGGTTCTCGATTCTTCTTGTTATTATTATTTAGGACGTTTTGTGTTTTTAACAATTTCGCCAAGGTTCCGATTCATTAGCCATTCGACGAGACGGGTTTACATATTAGTATAAGTACTTCGATTGACCGCCCGCAAGGACTTGGTTGGCATTTCTTTCTTTCTCTTTTTTTTATAACTTGGAATCTCAAAGCGCTTCGCTGTCAGCTGCTGTTTGCTGTCCATAGCAGTGTGGCCCTACGTCTTTTTGCGTAGATCTACGGGATCTACAAACATCAGGCCTTGTACTTCAAATATACTTCAAACCTATATATGTACTTCAGTCCCGGAATCTACGTATTTTCTATCTAAATATTCAAAATGGCAAAATAACATTATATCTTGGATTCCAGTTTCAGCTTACTCCGTATAGTTATACGGAGTAAGCTGAAACTGGAATCAGCTGAATGGACTCATTTACTTTTTATTTCAAAAATAGTATAATACGTTCCGTTTCATTAATAAAGCGAAACGTTAGGGTGGTTCGTTCCACAATCAATTCGAATTGTTTTTGGCACCGATTTTGGTATCATTTTATTTAAAAACATCTTTTCTTTATGATTTAAACAGTAAATATTACTTACTGTACACTTATAACCATAGAGATAATATAACTAGAGTAGGCAAGCTTTATAAAACCCTACTAAAATGTAACGGTTGGGCATCAGTTGGCCATGGGAGAAAAAATGACCGTTTTAAGCATTTTTGATGCTAGTTTAGATTTTTTTGCCTCATTGGAATACTTTTAGCATATTTTGGCACAATTGCGATAAATAAATTAGTAAGTCCTCATTATGATGTAAGTATTAAGTATAGTAAAACCTTTATAATTTATATGAGAACACACTGGATATCGTTATATATATGTTCCCCAATATAAAATAAACTCGGGATCTCATAAACAACTAATCGATGAGAAATATCGTCAATTTTAGCACTAAAGTTCAAAAACTGATGACAGGCAAAAATCTGGTGCTACAGTAATTAAAACTGAAGAATTTTGGAGTTTAGTAGGTGATAAAGTAAATAAACGAATGCCCGCCAAAACTGCCTAGAAAAATCAAGTAAACGGGATGGTCAGGACTATGCTTAATTTTCGGTAAACGAGTTATATACATGGTAACAACAAATAATCTAATTACAGTTTTGATTTCTACAATCATCATCTCAATCATCAACCATGAATTTCATGTTTTTTTTTTCAAATAGGTATCTATAAAACCCCACATTATATATTGTTAATATAATTAGATTATTTCTTTCTAAGAACCAGGTGTTTCATACGCATCAGTTGGTCCTTCGCCCTCACTAACCATTAAACCCATCATTGAACCATTTTGACACGGCAAAAGTAGTATAAAAGGTGGCTCTCATTTTATAATCCACTCCGGCATTATTTCGCCTCGAGTAACCCTTAGGGGTCACCCGACAACTTCGCGCCGGCGACACCCTAGTGTGCCATCTGGCCGCTTCTATGAAGTCGTAGGAGCTTTCGGGCTAACGACACGCGTCCCTATTCTGCTTCAGGCGGTTGTTTAGTGGGTGCAACTCGCACATACCCTGCGCGCCCGGGCGCGCGGAAGCTCAGTAGTTTTATCCGCCTTCCCGTCGCAAGGGTAAAAAAAAAATTAAATCCACAGAACACTTTAATCTTTATACTGAACACGTGTCATTGACATTCATGTTAAACAAAGTTTCACACAGAGCAATTCTTGTATGTATAAATTTTTTACCGATTCAAGATAGATTCAAGATTCAAGATATGTTAAACAAAATACTTCCACTATATTGAGTGGAAGAGGATTCGGAATAAATGATATTACATAATTAAAATAAATATATTGTTTTATTTCATAGCATACTTTTTGCATAAATCTCCAAAAGTTTTAGCATTTTTAGCACAGGCAACCCTTAGTTTTAGAACAACTTGTCTTGATTTAAAAACGGTCATACTCACTTAGTACTTTAGTACCACTTAGGCACTTAGTGTACCACTTACTTAGTACTATGGTTTGTGGTACTATCATAGATAATACAATACAGTTTAAATCATAATATACTAGCGTAAGAGAGGAACACAGTGTGCGAATGACATCCAGCTCTTTGCGGAAATCCTACATGCGAGAAAGAAATGCAAGAAAATCTGTCATAAAACCTCTTTGAACACATTTAGTCTTCATTAGTCACTTGTCAAAATAAGGTCCAGCTTTGTTTTCTATTTTGTGTTATAATAGTTTTGAATTCTACAAAAATTAATTCTTGTGATAAAAATGGCGTCGTGTTCAGTCTTAAATTGCACTGTAATATATGTTAATAATCCAAATAAAGAGACATTTCACCGGTAAGTACTGCCAAAAACATATTGTTATCTTAATGCTTATTTTTATAAAAAGCAATCCTAAATTGACTTGGATATACATCAATAGTATACGGTAAATACTCTATTTTGAAAATAATTTGTTATTTTAAACAATTATGTGTAAGATACAAAAATATTGTGTAAAATTACAATCAAACAATTTAGCATAGGGATTGCACAAAATCTATCGATATGTCGATATTTACAAATATAAATATTTTGTATATTTAATATTACCTAATTGCACCAGTTCCACTGGAAGGATGTCGTCAACTGTTTTTAAACATATTGGGAGGTTTATTTAGCCTGGCAGCACATTGTAAGAGAAAGTATGACATCTATACATATATACTACACTTAGGGTATATATGTAAATACAAGACTTTTTCAAATGAAAATATAAGATATATACACAATTAATTTTAATCGTTATTTATTTATCATTTAAAATCTGATGCTCTATCTGCTCTTTGATTAAGAACGTCGTAAATAATTTAACTTTGAATGACGAAGTAACTGTATACAATAATTTAACCTCAATTTCCTCCAAGAAATTGCGGTGTTAAAAAATGATTCGTGCTAATGATGACTATTTCATAATATCCAGGTTTCCTGTAAACGCAATTACCAAAGAACAATGGATAAGAATGTTAAATAGAACAGGTGGGACGCCTTAAAAACATTCTTTGGTTTGCAGTAGACATTTTAAGGAAAATTGTTTTGTCTAACTAAATCACCGACGACTTTTGAAGAAAGGATTAATACCTACTGAATTTGTGCCGTTAGGGGTCTCTTTCTTTTTCATATGTGCTTACTTAGTATATTAAGTAGTATACTAACGCCGTAGTTCATGCTTAATATCTTAAGTCAGAGCATTTATGCCAACTGAAATTTCTGTACAGGTTAATCTGAAGCCCAAGCGATCGGTGTCAGCATACGTTTACCGGGATATATCTCCAGAACCTTCAACTTTAGAGCCTAAACCTTTTTTCAGCACTAATATAGAACGGGTTTGAAGAAAAAAGTCCATCACAGTGAAAATATCAATTTTAGGCAAATTGTCATTTTGCCTTTTACAAAAACTTGTTCCTTTATAATCAAATAAAACTTTACTACCTATTACATAAAGAAACAAAAGATATTATTTGTGGTGCAGTGAGACGACGCGACACTCAATCGAGTAGGCAATGTGACGTCACGGGCAGTAAGAAGCCACCAGTCAAACCGCACGAAAATACATAAATATCAATAATTTATTTTTCAGTCATTTATTGAGGAATTAAAAAAAAAATCTTTCACGGTTTTATTACTTTTGGTTTATCTTTCAATTTTATCGAGTTAAATATGATATTCATCATGAAACTTCTAAATTGTAAATGTTTTTGTTTTGTACATTCTCATTTTTTTGCTTACAAAGTGTTAAAAAGTTTGTTGTTATGCGTTGCAACATGACGTATTGTCATTAAAAATAAAAATGGTTTATTTAAATTGTTTTATTTATTACTGGGCTTGTATTCAACTAAATATAAAAATTTCCATAATGATATTAACGCTTTCTTAACTTCTTTCTGCAAATTTTTTATTATCAACTGTTAACAAAAAAAATATTTATTGGAGTAAAGGAAATGACATTTGAATTGATTGATTGATGATTTGTCATTTTAAAAAACTAAAAGTTAGGAAAAGTAACTCAAAACAAAAAATTTGTAATATAACAGATTCAAAATAAATAGGATTGCCGATTTCGACTTATGATAACGCGGTAATTTCAACGACACATTATCATGAAAGAACTACGTGCTATCGATAATATAAAAAACACCCATGCACATCACTAAAACTGGCTCAACCACATGTGAATTTTGCACACATACTCATTTCCGTTTCGGTCATGCACTGCCATCTATAGTTTACAAGCCATGCTACTGCAATCTGGCAACGTTGCGTGTAATCCGAGCCTTAGTATCAATCAGGTCATTAATTCACGTTTTCTTCCATTTAAACGTTATGTAAACAGAGTTATTGATTTAAAATAATAAATCAGTGTTAAAAATTACGTTTTGCATCGTGTTTATTCGTAATTAGTAAGGTAAGTTGATATTTTCACCATAATCGTTTTTCGTTTCACGTCACAATCTTGACACGTTTGGGTGGAAATTACAGTAAATTTTTATCATTTTTCGAATAGGTTCGAGGATATGGAATCTGGAGGATCCCGGGGAACTATACTCATACCTTTCATGGTCACTTTAACCGCATGCTAGCCACCAGTAGGTCCGGCGAGATTGATTACGTCGAACCCAGGAAAAGGTATAAACTGCAAGGGAACGGTACATTCCCGTAGAACATTATACAATAAAACTAGTTTTTAAGATATAGCCTGTGATAAACGCACAAAATCATAGTAACACTAACCGAAATGAGATATAATAACCATTATTTTTATTCTATTGATGATTCTATTCTATTCATAAAATCCACTTATGACACGCAAACAAAGTCGCGGGCGGGTGCTAATACAATTTAATAGATACTCCTATTTCTATTTTCTGTTAAATGCTATCGATAATTTCATATTTAGTTATTTAAATCCCATATTTTCAATTATTAAATCATGACATCTTGTCAGCTGACGAAATAAATCAGACTACAAGTGACAGTTAATGCGACGTTGCCAAATGTAATAGCATGGCTTGTAACTATAGAAGGCAGTGAGTGGGTCATGCGATGTTTATATGTCAGTTGGTCTCCTACGCACGCTACGTTAGTATATGTATGTCTATGGTTTAAATGATATGGTACTATGGTAGCTTAGTACTGTGGTGTAGTCATAGGGTGTAGTAACCTGAAATGACCTGAAAGAGAGTTTTTGTGTTATATAGTGTTAAATTTATTTAGTTCTTTCTAAAGAAAAGGATAGTTACGTTTACATTAGTTTATTTATCGAGTTTACGTTAATGTTTTTCATAAAGCGAGTGCTTCCTGCAATAATGTCGAACGGTCTTAAACATGGAATTCAACCTAGAAAATCAATTTGTTGTAAGTATTAAGAGATTCCTTATTATTAATATAAATTGAATGTAAGTTGAAATCTATCTCGTTTAGCAACTGTTAGGTGTTTGGCTTTCCATTGTTGCCTGATGAAAATTGTGTTCATAAAAATTATCAATTTGAAATCTGGTTAAGATATGTTGATGCTCCATTATTTAAAAAAATAGGTTAGATTATGGTTTGCTTGTGATTATGCGAGAAGCGAAGCGGAGCGGAGTGACGTGCCACTAATAATCCTTATATTTTTTTTTTCATTTCCTTAAAAAATATTTACTGCATTAGGTTCCTACACCGCTCCCCCCTACGCCTGATTAAACATTTTCTAACTTTTCAGCAGGCTACATTGGAAAGTGCTACCACTGTTAGTCATGCAGCATGCATAGAATGCAATGAACTCCATTTTCTGTTCTTAGCTCCAATCTTTAATTTATTTTTTAGGCCGCCATTGGTCAATACATTCGCAGTGACAGTACCACAACCACCAGTTACCAATTGTTTTATTGTAATGGACAAGTATCTGTGTTTATTTTATACAAATGTGATTAATCTGAGATTAAGCCAAAATTAAAGAAGTCCTTAAAATATTATTTTTAACTTCTACCATATAAAATTATAACATTTGTTAATTGGGTTATTATTCTTATTTAAATGAGTCTGTGCCCATAAAATAAAATGGGTAAATGTAAAACCATAGAGGGTGTAGAAAGAAATCTTATAATCAAAGTCCTTCACTTTTTTGAGGAAGAAAAAAGAAAAGGTGTGATTACTATACCAGTTGATAACCCTACCTTAAGAACATGTAGAGCAACCGGAATATCAATGAGTACATTAATGCGAATTAAAAAAGAATACAAAAAATTATCGGATCAATCAACATCAGAGAATTCTGGAGAAATTACACTTTCAACTCCAGGCAAAAAGCGAAAACCGAGGCAAAATAGAATGATCGTTGACGATTTTACAATAAGCGAATTAAAAAAAATTATTAAGAATATTCGTGTCGTAGAAAAAGAAACTCCTACATTGAATAAAATTTTAGCTGTAGCAAAAGCACAATTAAATTTCCCAGGCCAAAGAGAAACTCTCAGGAAAATCTTAACAGAACAGTTGGGTTATAAATTTAATAAATATAAGAAAATTAAAAAACCATCTATCAAAGTGGAACACATTCAAGAAGAACCAAATATTGATGCAGTTTGGGGTGTTCATTATTTGAGCCAGTTACAGGAAAATTATGCTGTTACTGGTGTGTATTGTTCTGACTAACAGTTACAAATTATATGCTTCAAGCAGTAAACAAATTGATTAATTGTAGAGTACTAAATAATTCATTCAACAAACAAGCAAACAGGCTGTTACGCTATCTGAATTCTTGCTTGTTTCATGATAATGTTTTGTAATCTATTATTACATGAATTCATGTTTTCCAAATTCTTTCTAATTTACAATTCTATAGTATCCTTTAATTTTAACATTTTCAAATATTTTCTATTTTGTTTCAGATTCAGTGACTAGAGAAAAACATGTTACAAAGACCTATGTAAAAGATGCTGGTAAACATATAGTGTGGGTAGATCTAGAAATGACAGGCTTAAACATAGATGTCGATCATATTCTTGAGATTTCTTGTGTTATTACCGATGCCCAGTTAAATGTTGTAGCCACATGTCCCGAAATAGTTATTTATCAACCAGATGATATATTAAATTCTATGGAACCATGGCCTAAAGCACAGCATAATGAGGTTATCTCCTTTTGTTTTCTTATCTAAAAATAGTTATTTTAACATAAATATAATGTCAAATTTCAATTATTTTTAAAAATATCACATACAAGATAAGGAATATGAAACATTCTAATATGCTCAGGTACTACAGTTTCGTCATATTGACTAATATATTTTTGGTTCAATGATGACCCATCATAGGGAATGGTGGGGTGGACCATGATTGCCACCATCAAGACCACTACTATACACATTGGTCTGTGTTCTACTACTATACACCATCGTCTTTGTAGTGTGTCGAAAAGCCGACAATAGGGCCATCGTCAAAGAAGCTTACGATTCTATAAGTAAAACATCTTCGCGATAAATAGGCGACACAAGTGGGAAAAAGCGGTGCGGTGGGGCAGAGGACGCTTGCCGGCGATCACTCCGCGAGCGCTGACAGAGCAGACAAAAAAGGCTTAGTTAATTAAAAAAGAAGGTATTAAAATGTCATACGTTACGTGCGTTTAATTGATTTGATATATATGCGGAGCTACGGACAAAAAAGAAATTTGTTTGTAGCTACGCAATGTCGGCATCCCTACACGTGTGTCTTGCGCTAAATATTCGTAACCGGCGCTAGTACTGCTAGTACAGATATCTTACTTGGGGCCGCGGGCTCCAAATACATTGTTATCGCTAACCATCTCTGGCTATCGTAGATCATAAACCTTCATTACGCCCTGTACACAATGCAAGGGGACTTAAGTTGCCCATCATGGACCACCGTGAACTGGGACTTTCACAATAATTCATGTGGATTAGTTACCATGTGTTCAGATTATTGTTTTAACTTGTCCCATGCATACCTAAGGCATACTTTCACTGAGCCAAACATATAAATAAAATTGAAGTATATGTCCATCTGGATGTTTCTCCAGAATAGGCTATAAAATGGCTGAATTTAAAGTTTCAGCGATTTTAATGTGTCTTGGTTTAATGTTGGATATGATCGAGGGATGGATTGGATCGATATATGAGTGGTGAAGGATCAAGGAGTCCAGAACAAACTCCCAAACGTAGTTTTCCAGAGTGCCCCACACAACAGTCGGAACAGGTACACTTACTTGCTGAAGCCTGGTGAGGCGGTGCGTGCCTATTCCTCACCGGGGTGATATTGGCACAGGAAGATCTTCGATAAATATGTATATAGTCCTAGTTGGATTGTTTGTTTTACAATGACGACGTATAACTGTTGTAACCGTGTATACGATTCACAATTATTAATACAATGTTCACGTCATTGTATAGTTCGAAAAACGTGAAACTCTCGACGCTTGGCGTGCTACGAGAAAGCCCAACGACAATTATAATAAATGCAAGAAATAGCGATAAAACGATGTGATTCACACGACAGGTAGCGGGCGACTGCTGTCAACTCGCTGTGACAACTCGGATGTTGGTTTTTGGCAATTTCGCTTCTGATTGGCGCTCTCGACCGTGGGCATAGTGACAGCCCGAAACCGACTAATAGTGAAGTAGCACATCCGGAGTTAGGCTTACTAAACATAGTGGTTGTTTCAACTCAGAATATTTCATTTCACTATATTAAAGTGTCACATAATTTGAATTGTAAACTTAAAACATTTGTTTCAGACGGGACTTACAGTATCTAGCCGCAATTCCAACATTTCTTTGGCAGAAGCTGAAAATAAGATGTTGGAGTTTGTATCAACACATGTGCCAGAGAAGAAATGCCCTCTCGGAGGGAACAGTGTATATATGGATCGCCTGTTTTTAAGGAAATATATGCCTAGTTTAGATTCATATTTACATTACAGAATAATAGATGTTAGTTCAATAAAAGAATTGGCTAGACGTTGGTATCCAAAGGAATTTTCTAATATGCCACAAAAAAAATTTAAACACAGAGCATTAGATGATATCTTAGACACTATAAATGAATTGAAACATTATAAGCTGAATATATTTAAGTAATTCTTATAATAAAGTACAACAATGCAATGAAAGTAACATACGTTTAAGTAATAATTATTAATTAAATGTAAAAGTTTAAAAAATGGTTTTATTCTTGGTTCCTACCCTGTTTTAAAAAATCCTTGAGAAAATTGTACTCTGTCTAGTCCCTAGCCTAGTGCCTTAATGCAAAGCTAATCTACGTTTTTTTCAGCGAGGAAAAAACGCCGTAAATAGTTTCTATTTACGACGTTAAAATGCGTTGAAAATCAGAGTATAAAAAAATAGACTATTAAAAGAAGTCAGCCCCGGCGGTGCGGAGCGGCCCGATTTTGGCCGGCGCGTTTGCGAACGCCGTGCGCGGAGAGGCCCGATTTTGGCCGGCGCGTCAACCACTTTTTTATGAGACTGTGAACGCATCTAAAGCTGTGAACGCATTTAAAATGTGTTTCATTGGGAAGACCATAACCAACACTACATTATAAAAAAAAAAGTCAATTTCGCCTTGTCTGGAATTTATAGTAGCAATTACCATTTTGTACTTTCTGTGGCTTTTGCGAGTGATATGTAAAAAATATTTTAATGTATTAAAGTAAAGATTTCAGTAACTTTCTTCACTAATAGGCATGATGACAGTAATTGAAAATCACTGAAATTATATATTTATTTAATGAAACTTGAGTCATGGAATACGAAACACGCATTTATTTTTCTATTAATAGCAAGATTAATAATTATTTTGATAAAATAAAACTACGAAATACGAAAGTCCGCCATGATATGTTGAACACCAATCAGAGCGAATGACGTCACTTTTGAGTAAACAAGTAAGGGAACTCGAACGAACGCTGTGTTTTTTTTCATTTAATATTCAATTTTGTTTATTCCGTCCGTATTATTTAAACCAAAGGAAAGTGAAATAACGCGAGTCAACGATCAACAAGGATTTACTAAGGCAAACAGTGATAATTTGCCTAAAATTGATGTGTTAATGCTGGGAGAATTTTTAGCTTCAAATAAAGGTTTTTGTTCAGCAGAATTTAAAAACGTCAAAATCTTTATGTACGTTATTATTTAACAAACATACCGAATAATTTAAATTTTAAATAGAATACCTATTAAGACAACAGTAGTGGTGCAAGATTAAACCTAACCTCGAAAAAGATTATGTTTAATTTAATTTTAGGCCTCAAAAAAAATATATACTATTTTAGAATCTTCAAAGTAAATGAAATACGTCGAAATGATCTTCACAAAAATAAAGGTGAGTACTAGGTAACATTGCTGTTGGATCTCGCCTTGCCAGTTTAAGCCACTTGTATCATCTCGTATCATTTTCTTTTGTGGAACGAACAGGAATAACTTATCAGGCGTTTTTATTGATATGTTATCACACTGAGGGACCACACACCACCTGTACACTTTAGAATTCATATTTAATAAACTAAATTATTCAATAAGCGTATAAGGAACGTCAGTGTTTACAAATACGTTTTGTTTGGTTTTGTTTACTCGAACTTTACTCAAACGTGACGTCATTAGCGACGCCATGACACTGACAAGCGTTTTGGCGCGAATTTTAAATCTAAAAACTAAAATGTGATTTTTTCCTCCTAAATCTTTATTATAAGTAGAAATATGTTATTCATTGTAAGTAATATACGTTTCCGAACACTTTGGAACAGTTTTTCAAAATCTGTCATCATGCCTATTATGACGTCTCGGTAAGTGTTTTTTAATTTGTGATTATTATTTTAGGATTTATTTATTTATTTTTTATAAAAACGAATTTTATTGTTCGATCATGCAATTTGTTGCTATATTTTCCACTGATTTTTTTGGGTTAAATTGGGCATAATTACATGACTCGTTAATTATTTTAGGTAATTATTAATCAAGTACTATAATAACAATGTAATTTAATCGAATTTTCCTAAAAGTTTTTCTAAATTAGCGAAAATGTTAAAAAAGCCGTTAATTGCATTGATCAAAAGGCCGTTATCGTACACAATTACGACTTCGCGGCAATATACTAGATATGCCCATTATTGTTTTTTTCATTTTTTCTTTGATTATATAAATTTTGTTATTTTATTACATATTATATTTAATTATTTGTTTTGTTATTATATAATTTTTGTTATTTTGTCGTTTGTCTGGTTTATAACAAATTTTGCTAGTTAATTTTACCGACTTCCCGGTGTCCGATTGAGCTGAAATTTGGAATACGTATGTAATAACTTTGATGACAATATATTAAAATTACAAACATGATGTTGATGCTGCAGCCTTAATTGTCTTCTCATGAGGGTACTCCTCAACGGTTGGTAGCACGAACATGAAACTTTGTACATACATTGGAATGACATAGTCAACCATGGTTTCCACCATGACCCTGATGCTGCAGCCAGAATTGTCTATATGTATTATTGTTTTCTCATATATATATTTTTTTTTAGTGACGTCTATATTGTGGAAGGCCGACACCTAAGCAGTACTTCGGTCCAGATGGTTTCTCTCAAGGCTAGTTTAGCCAGATGCCTTTTCGCCGTGGCAGTGTACATTACCTTCTTTTTGCAGAAGTCGGTTAACTTCCAAAATACAAAGATTTTTACAAATAGCAATCATCTGCATTGATTTTTTTTTAAAAGTGTGAAAATTTCAAAATTTGTTGTGTGAAGTACATTACCCTATTTTTGCAGAAGTCGGTTAACTTCCAAAATACAAAGATTTTTACAAATAGCAATCATCTGCATTGATTTTTTTTTTAAAAGTGTGAAAATTTCAAAATTAGTTGTGTGAAGTACATTACCCTATTTTTGCAGAAGTCGGTTAACTTCCAAAATACAAAGATTTTTACAAATAGCAATCATCTGCATTGATTTTTTTTTAAAAAGTGTAAAAATTTCAAAATTAGTTGAGTGAAGTACATTACCCTATTTTTGCAGAAGTCGGTTAACTTCCAAAATACAAAGATTTTTACAGCTAACAATCATCTATATTTTTTTTTTTAATAAAAATTTCAAAAAATGTACATTAGTCTTTTTGCAGAAGTGCAAACAAAATTCAAATTCAAATAAAATTAATTAATTAATTAATTAATTGGCATATCCATACTATGGCCTATCATGTCCTATTGTCTTTGTATTGAAATTTGCACGTGTTCATGAATTATTTTTAAAAACTTTTTGTATGTAAACATATAATTTTTGTATAAAATTCTAATTGACAATTTTATGTAGTGTTAGGGAATATTTTTTTATTTTCATAAAAAACAATTATTTTTTATTTATATTTAAAAATGTAGAATGTATAGTTTTTTCTAGTGGTTTTTTTTAATTGTTAATAATTTTTCTAAAATATTTCCAAGTGTTTTTCATTTGTTAAAAAAAATAGATGAGTTGATGCATATTTAGACGTTTTAACTAAGTTGATACACTGAATAGAACATTTAAAAATATATATATATAAATCGCATTTTTTTTTTTTAGGTAAATCGAATTATAATTTTTTTGAATTATCTGTCTTGTAAAAAATTTCTATGTAACATTTTTTTTTTTTGTTTTGTATTAGTAGTATATTAACCTATATTAAAATAAAATTCATAGATAAAATTAAAAGTTTGTTTTATTTATATTTCACAAAAACCGTCAATTTTTCACTTTCTCCAGCTTTCAACTGCAACGGTGCATTTTTTTCTGGGCCAAATAATCTGAAATATAGATAACTTTTTAGTAAATTTAATCTAGTTTCCAGAAATATACAATAGTCAATATCTTTGCATACAATAAACTGTAGAAATTCAAGTTGGAATGGCGCGCGGGCGAGGAGTTTATCACCCCGCCTCGGCCCCAACGCACTCCGAGGCCGCCGCGCGGCGATCGACACACAGACGATGGGAACCACTCTTATAGTGTAGCTTTGCTTAGATCTAAACCTCTTTTACACTCGGCTTTTACACATATGCTTCTTGGGAAACGTAACGTTATGTCTAGTACATTCATATTAGGTCTTAACCTATGAATTTGCCGTTTTATATGAAATGAGGTAAAGTATTTTTTTTTTCAAACATCTTTATTTCTGTTATTCAAAGTAGTCACCCGTGCAATCGATGCATCTTTGCCAAAGCAGTGGCAGTTTATTGATGCCCTACTTGTAAAAATCAACTGGACGGGAGGCAACAAACTCTTCAAAGGCATATTTTGTACTGTCTCTCGGGAATTGAAGTTTTTTAAATTTGTCCAAATTTTGAAAAAAAGTTATAGTCGGTAGGTGCAAGGTCTGGTGAGTATGGCGGATGAGGGAGAACTTCCAACCCCAACTCTAGCAGCTTGGAGCCTGTTTGTTGTGCAGTATGGGGTCGGCCGTTGTCGTGAAGGAGCAACGGGGACGACCGATTGACCAAAGCTGGTCTCAAACGTGCGAGTTTCTCCATCATTGTCTTCAGTTCTTCACAGTACACATCTGCAGTAATGCTCATGCCATTTTGTAAAAAGCTGTGATGAATCACACCGGCACTAGACCACCAAACAGTGAACATCACCTTTTTAGGGGACATTTTTCGTTTAAAACATTGCTTTGGTGCTGAACCAGGATCTAAACAAATTGCTGAACACTATCGATTTTCGAACAAAATCCATTTTTCATCACAGATAACAATCCGGTTCAAAATTCCTTCATTTTTGTGCCTGTTGAGCGGCGCGTGGAAGGTCTCGACCCGTACGTTGCGCTGGAGATCGTTAAGTTCGTGGGGTACCCGTCTATCAAGCTTTTTTACTTTGCCAATTTGTCGCAAATGGTCCAATATTGTTTTGATGCTAACATCAAAAGCTGCTGCAGTTCAGCTGTAGTTTGAGTATCATCAGCTTCCTCAATCGCCGTCAATTCCTCATTGTTTATGTTTACTCAAGTCATAATTCCAGAACGGAAGCGGACAAACCAATAAAGGGTTGTGCGTTCGTTTGTTAAGTTTTCTCCGTAAACATTGTTGATGTTACGTGCCGTTTGTGCCGCATTAGTGCCACGACGGAACTCATATTCCATGATTACACGAATTTTTAAAGTGTCCATTATGATGAAAAATGATCAAATGTAATGAAAATACAACGCTAATCAATAAACAAAAGACTAACTTTGTAAAAAGAATGTCATTTTTTTAAAACAAAATTAATTTGAATTTAGAATTCACAACCAATCAAAAATTTTTTTTTTGTTTGAAATGGCCAATACTGAAGAATGGCAACTTGATAGCTTAAGACCTAATATTACTCTATGATTACGTCCGGTTAAAACTTGAGCTTAAAATCCGCTAACTGAAATCGACAAAATTTTCAGGGAATAGTATAATAAATAACGACTTAAGTAATTTTTCAATAAACATAATTATACTTCTCAAGATATTGTATAATACAATAAATTCAAAGTTCAATAATACACTTGTCGTCAGGAACCAGAGATACCTATAAATACACCTACACGGTTTGTGTTCAGGTAAATTAAATTTTTGATGAGCGCTCTTAATGAGTTCCTTCCAATGACAGCCAAAAACGCTTTTGGTCGATAGATATCTATCTGCCCTTTACCCAAAAGATAATTACTAATTGGTCTATTCTTTATTCTGTTATTCGGGTTTGGATAAATTCGTAACACATTAGGTAGGTACTTATCTTTTTTTTGTATATTTTTTTTAGTTTAGTACCTATTTGAAATCTCCATTACCCTTTTAAGTTTATTACGACTAAATTTTAAGTAGGTAGGTACCTATGTAGGTAATTAATCAAAATAATTACCTATATTACGCATAGTTACCTACTGGACTATTATGTACTGTAACGGTTCTTGTTTAGTATGATGTCTTGCCACGGGTCTTGCCCTGCGATATTGTGAAGTAATAATGGTGAAGATCAGTTTACCGGGTCAGGGCTGTTTTTCTGCCAGTGTCACCACCTTTGCCGAAGTTCTTGACTGTAGACTTCAGCTGTCATTGATGTACCAGGTCTGAGGAAGCAATAGTGGATAACAAATACCACAAATGGACTACCACATAGTCACAATTACCTTTATATACCTATATTGTGAGACTGTGCTGTGAGTATGCTAACTTCAAACCATGCAGCTAATTCTGCAGTATATTGATACGGATAAGCTTCCACAACGCTTGCAATCCTTCATTGTTGCTGTAGTCGCTGCCGCTGGTTCATTTTGAAAGTCCAAATTTCCACTGCGAAAGTAAAATACGCACGGTGAGTTCATTAGTCACGTTGCCTCTAAACACAGCACAATGATACGAGCTGTGTGTGTTGCGTTGCGTTTGTGTCACATCAGACCTAGTATTCGACAATTATTTGTATTTTTGACGTACGAAGTATTAAATTGAAAATTCACCGTGCACGTTTTATATTAGTTCAAAGTTATAAAAGGTAACTCGACAATTTCATACTTAAACCCTTCTGTATATGTAGTAGGCACTATTATTTATAAGACCTATATTATGTTCGGGATATAAACCTAACATTTCGCGACTGGTAAAATAATTACCTACCTAAGTTTTACAACTCAGGCATGTAATCAGATTTGTTAAACGATTCAAAGTTCCAAGGTCACAACCAACTTCTAAAGGTTAGGCGTGTCAAGTTATAATTTGGCATAAGTTAGAGAGTTATGACGTGCACACAATTCCTAAGTCATTTTCATAGTTAATTAAAATTTAATACTTATCCTTTGTATTAATATACGGGCGTAGTCCAAACTTATAGAGCGTATGTAGAGCTTACCGCGCTAATCAAAATAAGATCGGTGATAAAAAAAGTAAAACTTTAATAATCTTTTTCTTGGTAACCGTAATAGATTGCGCTATCTGCTCACTTGAAACTTTCTGATTAGTTTGGTGAGCTTACAAGCTTTAAGTTTGGACTGCGTTCAGTCGAATAGCCCGTTAGATCGTTACGAACACAGTGCTAAATTATAGGAATAGAAACCGCATGAAACCACAATGGGCGGATTAATGTTTGATGACAATGATTTACGGGAATCCTGAAATATAGAACGTAATAGCTAAAGTTTCGACTGAAGATCTCTTAGAAAGTAATTCAGTGGATATTGACATATTTAGTGTGCAAATCCGATTGTCATTAACTGAAAGTACACTGGTACAGTTCGAATCAAGCTTTATGACGGATGTGATCATAGGCACAAGTCGCGTCGCAGTAACCAGTTTTAGGTGTAGCGAGACGCAGTGGAGCGAGGGGCATATGAGTGAACCTGCGCAAGCATGCATGAAGCGTTGTATTCCGATCCGCCATAAAGCTTTACTGGAACTATACCTATTGAAAAATCGTGATGATTCATTTTTAAAACTTGATACTCAGTTTCAACAGGTTTTTGCTACTAACGATGAAATACTTTTGTGCCGTGCTGACCTTAAATTGTCACCATACAAACAGTATTTTATTATTTTTATTATGTACTAAAAGTCTAGTATTTAATACAGTAAATTAATTAAGTAAAAGTAAACCCAGCCGTAAATTGTGCGGGCATACGCGTTCTAGAAACAGGCTAAGTAAAACTATAACAATAGGGAATTTTAAATATTTTTATTCAATTACAATAAGTAACGTTTTTTATTCAGAAACTTACTAATACTTACCTACCTACGCTCATTTTTATAGCGCTCTTGCCGTCACCGCCGTCGTCGGTTGCAAAATGCTTTACGATTACGAGCACATAAGGTACAATTTATATTTTAACATAACGCTTCTGAATTTCAACTAGGTACTTAACGAGGCCTGTCTATATACTTTAGTTTTTAATAGTAAATTTTTGTTATACAGGATGTCCCAGAAATCAACGTCAAGCCGGAAACGGTGATGAGAAAAGTAGTGACCGTTATCAGAAAAATATAAAAAAAAAAAATAATCAGTCATACACTTTTAAAATTATAGGCACCAAAAAAGAAATCGAGAAAACTAAGACTGTGATTATTTGTAGTAATGTTTTAATTTTAGATTAATTTATGGAAGGGTTATTCAGGGTTAGGTACATCGGAAAAAAAACGAAGAAAACTCAAGATTTGCAGTAACAATACTTGAAAAATCAACACAGTGTCAGTTTTCTCGATTTTTTTGGTATCTATAATTTTAAAAACGCATGACTAAGATTTTTTTAAATATTATTCGGATAACTGACACCACTTGTCTCATTCATCACCTGTTTCCGGCTTGATGTTGATTATTGGGACTTCCGATACCTATACTTTTACTGATTCACAAAAAATAGCACAATACTTCTACACAATACAAGAAAATCAGTCCTACTGCAAGCTGATGTTTATTATGTGTTTGCTATGTCATAGCCATACGCTATAACTAAAAATACCTATTTTGAAAATTACCGAGAAAATGACAATCACAGGCCATATGTACTCTATATTATAATTAAGTATGTATATCAGTTGTCTAGTACCCCATAATACAAGCATAATACTTGCTTACTTTGGGACTAGATGGCGCTGTGTGGGATGTCCCGGATATTATTATCATTATTATAATTAAGCGTAGAATAATTTCCTTCGAAAAATCGTAACGAATATTCGACTGAGTGACGTTCCGTGCGTATGGATCATATAAACTAAAATATACACATAAAAACTGAAATAGATAAATAATTTGAAAAAATACTTATAATATAATATAATATAAATTGCTTCTTAATTAAGGCGTTTTCTGACAAATCCCTACTAGTCGTGTTGGTAGATATATCAAAGGGCAAAAGCAGGCTTTATAGTGCCCTTACTAATCAGGTCCTTTCAAGTGAACCACTCACTGGAATTGCTCACTGGAATTGCCCACTCAGCCCAATATCGCACGGATATAAGCAAAAGCGTATTTAATGGGCTACAACGGCCTTGCCACATTTCTGAATATAGAACTTAACCTAAATGTTCAGGCAACAAAAAGCAAATAATAAACATTTCTTGATATCTATGCATGTTGGTAAACATCTGTCAAAGAATGTGGTAAGCGAATAACAAAAGAAAATGGGTCAAGCGCGAGTCGGATTAACACCGATGAACACAATCATCCATTACCAAACTAAGCAGACCCTACCATTGATACTAGACAACTGATGTAGGTAGGTATATATTTAAATATTTTTATAAAAATAACAATAAAGATACATGGGACATTCCACACAGCGTCATCTAGACCCAAAGTGAGCAAGTATTATGATTGTGTTATGGGTTACTAGACAACTGATATACATACTTAAATATTCTTTTTTTTAATAGTAAATAAATATTTTACTCGGAACGAAATAAACATATTCATGCACACAAATGTTTGTCCCGGGCGGGAATCGATCCTGCTACACTTGGATCCACAATCTCTAACCAGTTTGCCAATCGGCCAGTCAGATAATATATAGATATAGGTACATATCATAGAAGTAGGAATATATAATACCATGGTCGACATGTACGGACCCATATTGTTTTACTGTCGGTGTTGGTACTTGTGAACCGTATTTAAGTTGAAATTATTCATGTAGTTATTAATATAACTTATCGATGACTTAAAGTGTGCTCAAAATCATAATTATTATTTAATATTAATTTTATTATTATTAAGAAATATTGTACTTATTCAAGAACAAATCAATAAATATTTTTTTTATTAAACTGGTTTTAAAACTTAAAACCTTATGTTAATCAGTTGTTTGAGGGCTGTCGCTCTATTGAAAACGGCTTCAAAAATAATATTAAGCTGAAATATAATTTACGGACATTTAAAACGTTATGACGTCACTAATTAATGACATAAAATACAAACTACAAACGAACAATACAAAGCATCATCATCCTCCTGCCCTTATCCCACTCTAAGTGGGGTCGGCACAACATGTGTTCTTCTTCCATTCATCTCTGTCAGTCGTCATCTCAGTACTCACACCTTTCACACACATATCCTTTCTCACGCAATCCATCCATACCTTCTTGGGTCGTCCCCTAACCCTACATCCTTCCACATTCATACTCATCACTTTCCTTGTAATATGCCTTTCATTCCTTCTCATCACATGCCCATACCACTCCAACTTATTGCTTCTCAGTCTCTCTATGATCGGATAATATATATATATATATGATATATCTTTATGAACAATACAAAGCGAAGTGATGAAACACCTTTGTAAAAGATATTTCATACAAGAATACATTTACGCTAAAATATTTTCGTGGCAACATGGAACGTCTAGACGAAAAAATTTATGTTTAGAACTTGAGACGTCACATCTTTTGTAATGAAATTACATACTGTGTACATAAGAATTGTGGTAAAAATTATCTTTTACTTGGTTATAACGCTTTTATAGAATCCAACCAGGTTGGATTTTTCTCAATGTATACGGTAGGTACCTACACCTTAAGTTGGTGCAAGTGCCAAGGCATAGATGATGCTATGGCATAAATAGGTGGGACTTGCAGTACAGTTGCAAGATCTAATCAATCTCCGTAGGTACCCAATTTCATCAAAATCAGTTCAGCAGTTTAGAAGTGAAAGCGTAACAGACAGACAGTTACTTCCGAAAACTTAAAAATATTATATAGATACCTATAATATTTTTTTTAATAATTAACATGTACGCTCATCATTGCTTTACGAAAATTAGGTTCTCAGGTCCTGTTAATCTCATTTTAACTTATCGTGGTTATAATGTGACCTTACCGAGCACATTATGACGCGTACTGGCGTGCTCTGATAGCTCACCGCGTAATGTCGACTTCGCTTCGGAGTCTCATAATTCCGTCGATTTATCTAAGAAAAAATTACTTCGTGAGAATCGTCTCCAGTTTTTATATTAGTCATGAGTACACAAATTTTGAAAATTTCTAAACTACTAGTTAGTTATTACATAGCCCACAGGGGTATACCCTTCCTTTTGGCCTTTATATTCATGTTTTTTCCTATCCTGTTTCAAATTTATAAGGCCATAGGGCCATGGTTCGAATCCGGGCGTGTACCAATGAGTTTTTCTGACTTTAGTACATTAACTATTACTGCCTCCATGCCTTGGAGAGCACGTTAAGCAGGCGGTCCCGGACGCTGTCAATAGATGGCGGTCGTTACAATCCCCAACCCGCAGTGGAGTAGCGTGATGGATTTAAGCTCCAAATCCCCCCTCGCCCTGGGGGAGGCCTAAGCCCCTGCAGTGGGGTAAAATGGGCTGATAATGATGATCATGTTTTTTAAAATTTCTCCATCATTACAGAAATTTCTCAAAATCCATTTTCATATTCTTGTTTAGACGAAGCCAGTAGGCACGTTTTTTGCTACTGAACCTACTTATTCACCCCGCATATTTTCTACAACTTACCCCTATACATAAGTCATCTAAAACAACATTTTAAATGATAAATTATTATTTTTTTGTAAACTTTAACCGATGCGTATATACTTATGAAATGGCGGTATGTCCTGTTGTACCCTTCTAATCTGTTTATTACTTCGTTATAGGATCGTTATCGAACAGGGGAAATTTATAACGAGTAATATACTGGAAGATTTATAACGGTAAAAATCTAAATTGTGTATATATGGAACGTGGGCCAGGAGCGTCGAGATAAGTATCGGCGCGCCAATAAATCCCTTTACGAAGGTTGTAAGGATTTGTGTAGGGTCGTTAACAGATCTTTGTAATGGAATCCATTTACGGTTCGTTCAATTTGCTTAAAGCTCCTGTCAGATCGAATAATTTCAGATGCATAGAGTAAATTAATTTGAAAGCAGCGCTGGGGTTTTAATGAAGTCGGAGATGTCACTTCACAGTATCAAAGTGACATTACGCAAATTTGCGGGGTTGAAGACCGGCGCGCGAGGATTTTGCGGGGGTGAAGGCCGGTGCGCGGGGACTTTGCGTACTGCAACTCGGACTGAAACTCGCCATGTTACACGAGGTAGGTAGAGTATGAGTGGTTATAATAGACGGTAAACGCAAAAGAGGGCTTCTAGTCATTTCGTACTTACTTTTATGTTCAGATGTCTGTAATTTTCCACTAGGTTTGTATCAAATATGTCATTCGATGTAACGTTCGGTAGATGGCAGTATTTAATAATAATAATTTTATTAGCAACAAATATAGACAAAAAAATATAAGGTTTTGTTAACTGATTGGAATTGAATTCCGGATTTCAGAACTTGGGCCTTATGATCTAACATCGCATCAAGTTTGTCACATTTTCGCAACCGCACAAACTTAGAAACACAGATAGAGCCAGATAGGACACATAGGATCAGGGGGCTCTGATGCCACACAACGGCTTATCTGTTGCTTCACAGTAATATGAGGCTAACCAATTCATCATATAAAACTAGAGACGTGTAAAACTCTACTTACTATATCTATTAATTACTTATATATGTTCAATCTAAACTTTAGGAAAGACAGAATTGTTGGAATTTATCGGTCGTCCCAACACAAACAAGATTCACTCAAGTTGCTAGTGTTGCTAACCCTTCGCTACCGCACTTCCTCGTTATGGTGGATTTCACGCGTGGCTCGACAAAAAACTGTCAATCTAAGCTAATAAAAACGCACCTTTTTTAGGGACTTAGAAGTGCCAAATCTGTTTTGCTAAATGTTTGTTAAAATGCCGCAGGTAGGAACTTATGAAGGCGCTGCATGCGTGAAGGTCCTTAAAAGCGCTCGTAAACGATTACCACGTTGATACGCATTGCAATTTTGGTATGTTATTTCTATAACTATTGCAAAATTTGGATAACTAGGATGATTATAGAAACCTAGTTCTAACTGAAATGAGACTATAATTCATACCATGCTTAGATTAAAAAGCGTATTAACGTCGTACCTTCTTATGTAACGTATCACACCTATATATTGACTTAATACAGTTGATTTGAAAGATTCTTGGTTAGAAAGCCATTATGTATATTATTTATGGTTTTTGGTTAAGTTTTAATTAGACATGTACTCTCTTTTTTTACGCATAAAATGACACCAGAATTCCTTCGATCGGAATAACCGTTTGGTAGAGAATTACTGAATTATAATGGGCTAACACAAAAATCTTGCAGACTGGCATTGTAACTCATAGAATTCATCAAAGATTTATCTGACCTGTATTTAAACATTGCTTTCACTCATGTAATGAGCGCGTCCTCTTTAACGAAATTATGTACCATACGCTATTTCCATGCTATTTCACACGCTAGAGTATAACAAACTGATGACTATACTTTTTGAATTTCGGGAAAATACCGATTATTACCGACGATATAACAAATCAAAGTGTTTGTGTTTTTACAACCCGCTCGTGACGTCACTCGGTGGCGCTACGCTATCCATGTTACCCCATAGTAAATGTAACCGAGTGACGTCATAGCACGATTTATTTTAAAACTCTGTATCTTTGGCATTTTTGTAGATATCAATAAAATTCTTTCACTTATTAGTTTTTCTTAATAGAAAAAATATTTCTATAAAATGCAAAAATGACATGACCGCTCACGAGTTTTTTTTTTAAATTCTTTACTGGCTACTATTGAAGTGTAATTGGTCATCAAAACTGGGATTATATTTTTAAGCACCACGAAGCATGTTCCAAATTAGAACATGACAATTAAAGTTTTAGATCACATAAGTTAGTATTTTCGCATCGAGGTGGTTCTTTTTATGTGGGTATCTAATCAGGTAATGTTTAATACGACCACCGCTTAGTCTATAAACGCTTTAGTAGCGCAGCTGTTGTTATTTCAAAGTTACGTCGATCGTTAGACTCGTGTACTTAGGAAACTGTTTTCAGATTCGGGTTTCCGGTAGGCCTTTGTAAATAGAAAGGAACTTTCACTGTTTTCCTTTTACAATTTTCGTAAGACTGAGCATTTTTCAATTTCAAGTAATCTTCGATAAAACATACCTACCTTGAATGCAACACAGCGACAGCAATTACCTATAGGTAAGTCTTTTATTTGTGAATATCGAAAACAATTCCACTTAATTCCATGAATATTATTAGGGTCGAAGTATGAAACAGCTGTTTCGTAAGTAGAGGAAAGTCACCAAATATGGAATACCATTTTGTTTTTGGGATATAAAAAAAAAACTTCATATAAATTAAAACAGTTTAATGTTTTTACTAATCAGTCATACATTTATATGTAGTAATTAACAGCCTTTAATCAAATATATTAGTTATCAAATTAAAATCCAACACAAAAAACAAAATCACAAATGAGTAACCAAATATGGAATAGGTACCCATATATGGAATATAAGCATAAATCAACATAACAATAACAAAAATGGGCATTAATATCTTTGAGATCAATTAAATGAATATAACATATTGTGATAAATGAAAGAAGTTACATAATTACTTGCAAAAGTCACAGATCCAAGTATCAAACTCTGGACCAGCACAATCTTAATGTGCCCAGAGCCCACACATCAAGCATTTAATCCAGCTTTCTCCACTTTTATCCATGGAAAAAATTCTTGAACAGAACATACATTCTGCATCAGCAGAGTCAGGAGGTACTTGGTCCATCAACTCATCATGTTCACTACCTTCATCCTTATTTTTCTTCGTTTGTTTGTTTCTCTTCGCAGTTTTCTTTTTATTCTTTGTCTTGACTAGTTTACTTTCTTTTTCTTGTCTCTTCATATTTTTATTTTCTAAATCATTTTTGTAGAGAGAAGATGTTATGACTGCTGCTACAGCAGCTTTTCTTCCTCTGCTAGATACTTTTCTTCGTTTCTCTGATACTGGACTTTTTCTGGATTTTTTCTTTATCCCAGGTTTTTCGTTTGGTTGATAGTGAACCGGACATTCTAAAAACAAACATTACATATATTTTTTAAAGAAATAATAGCAAGTAGATATCTATCATATGAAATATTATATCTAATTATGGAATATTCCATAATTAGACACCGACGACTGTCCATATTTGGATTTTTATACTAGTTCAAACTCTTCTAAATATTTTTTTAAAGTCACAATATTTAAATGTCAAAAGATCACAAAATGGTGAAGTAAACATAATACCGATATACTAAATAGTATAACACTTATGTATACAAACATAACAGCTGGTAATACTCATTTATTACCTACCTTTAAAATTTTCTGCACGACAACAAAACAAAATACGCCTGCCACACGTGAAGCGTTCGCGCAAATGCCTCGATGGTGTGAGTGCGATAGTTAGTAGACCGAATGAAACAGAAGATGGTCGAGTGTTGCGTTTCATACTTATAGTCTTGGAGAAATGAAGGTATTCCATATTAGGATACTATTTCATATTTGGTGTCTTTCCTCTACCTACCTACGTACAAGAAAAAAAATTAGATAGAAATAACTAAAAAAAATAATTTGAATCTGCCTTTTATCTATATTCTCTATGTATGTCTGCCATCTAAATAGGAGATCACGCAATGAAAGTTTTTGTGATAAAACTCTGCATTATGTATTTCAGTATTAAAGTACCCATAATACAATCTCTGCTTAATTTGGAACTACATGACGCTGTGTGGAAGAACACACTTTCGTCATCCACCACTATCCCAAATTCCGCTTAGAATCGATGGGGCATCAAGGACTATCTAGGTAGCAGGATTCAACAATGTTCGAAAAGCGATTTCCACTTGTTCTTGGGAACTTTATGCATGAAGAAAGTAATTCAAATTGCGGAAAAAATATATGATGGTCGGTACGTCAAAGTCCGGAAGAGTACCTACGGAACGGAAAGTGACGGAGGCTTTTTAAGTATTATTCCTGTAGCATTGAATATGCTAGTCATCATTGCTCGAAGTTTTTGTCTATGCCGACACTGTAGACCTCAGCTGCTATAGATGCACCAAATGCATACCAAATGTAGAGGATGACAGCACGACTAGACCACTAAACAATCAACATTTGGTACCTATCTAGTTTTTTTATGATCATTGTCCAAAAAAAACCTATTATAAAAAGGTAATCGTTTCATAACGCCTAACCATTTTTTGGCGTTTGACCTGGGTTCAACCATTAGATTTTTTGCTTGCTGTTATCGTAAATAATAAAATAAAATAAATCCATTTTCGTGCATTGTTTTTGTCGCATAAACAATTTGCCCTGAGTTTTATGAAGCGTCACATTTTCGCCACGCTATACAAAACACTGTATCGAAGTTATGGTAGACGACAATGTTTTATTTAAAATACTGAAGAGAAGACGTTTGTACGATATATCTGAGCGAAATAGCGAACAACGCATGTATGTAGCCAAGATGTAGCATTTCCCTAGACTAGACAAAACGTAAAATCGCACTGATTTGCTGGATTTTTATATTTGTACGCCAAGAGAGTTTACGGCTTATTTAGTACTACGACCAACACAAATCAATGGCTGTTACATTATAAAGTTTTGTTACTAAGTAGTTCAGAAAAGTGACGCACTCAGAAAGTAATAAACTCACTTTGCGACGTCAAACGTCAAATCCTAGGAGGGTCATGCATGTCTCGTGTTTCAGTTAATAGCCGAACTATATCGAGAATGGTAAAACAAGTAAAAACTTACTATCAGATCATAACATATACCAAATTATATCAGCCCATTACGCCTCACCGCAAAAGCATA
The DNA here is from genome assembly GCA_949709985.1 of Luffia ferchaultella. Lineage (NCBI taxonomy): Eukaryota > Metazoa > Arthropoda > Insecta > Lepidoptera > Psychidae > Luffia > Luffia ferchaultella. Next base: position 14,415,028 of record OX453251.1, on the reverse strand, counting down.
GGACTTTCCTGGGGATGAGGATGCTTGGATCTTAATCCACCAGGCTGCTCGGGTACGAGTTTGTGGATTTTAACGACCGAGACCGACGGCTTAAAGCTTAACCAGATCATAATTCAAGGACTAACACAAATAAGGCTCTCCATTCTCGTCTTCGAGTATTAAGATACTTGGATTTATTTTGGAGTCCTGTTTGACCCCAAAAGAATATTCGGTATTAACAGCAAACAACAAAGATACAATATGTCGCTTCCACGCCGCCCGATGCGTAGGTACTTACCTAATATTTATTTTAGTGTATAAGATGATATTTATTTTCTCTTTTTATTTCTTCCTATGAAAATGTGTTGCGAGTGCTTTTAGTCAACGGTTATTTATTTCGTTTTTTTCTTATTCGCTAAGCCATAAAAAGACTCCGAAAGGTCGACCCTTATAATCTGATTTAAGACAAAAGGCTCAATATTTTTGTGAGCGAAATATGCTCATAAATTATAATGAAATGGATTACGAGGTTTTATTTATTTCTAATGCTTCATTTACGGGAAATGGGTAGGTATATAAGAGCCTATCAGATTTTCTCAAACACGTATTCTTGTATATCTTAATATACTTACCTGTATCACTACATATTATAAAATAAAGTCCCCCGCCGCGTCTGTCTGTCTGTCTGAACGCGATAAACTCAAAAACTATCGAACGCATTGGCATATTGTTGAGACCAATGGGCAGAGTGATTTAACAGGAAGGTTTACGTGTATAAATTTACTAAGGTTTTGTGCAAATTTGTTGAAATATGACGATTATTGTTGAAGAAGTCGGAAAAAAATTAAGCCGGCTGCGATCTTTCATCGAAAACGCTGCCTAATCCATTTGAGATTTAACAAAATAATGTATGGAGGATTCGTGTATCTTATATAGGACTAATGAAAAGTCCGCGGTGGCATATATCTCTCTTTTATGGATAGCTTAATATACCTATTTTTATGTTTAAAAAATGGTGTCATATAATGAGATAATTGAAAAGCAATTTATACGGATACAGTATTAATCCTTATCAAATTAAATACGTTATTTACCTTCAGCATTTTATGCACATAATGATTGCCCTGTACACTATACAATTTAAATTAATATTTTAGGAGCTATCGCGAAATATAACTATCGCGCGACCAGCCGGGCGGCTATACGGGACGACGCGACGCGACACGCGTAGTTGGGTTACGTTATATGTATTTATTCTTTACTTTTTCAAAAATTTATAGAATTAGAAATGAAATACTTTAAAATTACCCCAAGTAGGATGAACTTACGTCACATTTAAAGGTAATTAAATTCAATCCACATGTTCGACGCAACAAGCTGATATGACACTACGACAGAAAAAACATTACGGCTTATACCTATGCTCTGCTACCCGTGCGAAGTCGGGGTGGGTCGCTAGTATATATATATATTCGATACTTATAGATACTTTCATTTACAGCGTTTTGGCTATAGAGATTATAGATTAAGATCATCCTTCGCAATACCCTCGCACAATGATAACAATATGATTTCTTTGATTTTTTAAACGGCATTTCAATAGGTTCTTGTGGTTTTCTCTATACTTAAAATATAAAATGAATTTGTTATGAACCGGGAGGAAGTGAAGCTGTTACAGTCAGTTAAAACATTTATGGAATAAGGTTTTGGTATTGTAGGTAGGTATAGTTCGCCTCAAACTTTATGGCGGATCGGAATACAACGCTATAGGCGTGCTTGCGCGGGTACAGTCATACACCCCTCGCTCCACTGCGTCCCGCTTCACATAAAACTGGTTACTGCGACGCGACTTGTGCCTATGTTCACATCCGCCATAAAGTTTCATTGGAACTGTTCAAATCAAAATATCTTTATTTCGTAGTTATGTAACATAATCTTGAAATACGTCACAAGAATGAATTTTATTACTTTGTGGAAGTACGTCACCACGTTCTTCTCAGAAGAATATACGCAAGAAACTGAGGGACGCTCTTTTTTTAACATTATAAAAAAAAATTTAACGATAAGTGCTTAAAGAATAATATTATTGAAACAAACTGATAGGCAAGCGGCTTACACCTATGGATTTTTATCATCTAAATAGTCTGATACTTTATAATAAGCTTTTGCATAAAGCTTTCGTTTTATTGTAGTTTTAAACTTGTTAAGGGGTAGATCTTGAATGCAGCTGGGATTTTATTGTAAAAGCGTATACATGATCAGCAAGTTTATCTTTGTTTCTTTTATTAACATTATGCCGATCACATTTTTTTTTAAATAACCTATTCTCTAGAATCGGTCTAATTCATGGCAACCGACTGATCTTGCTCCACTCTATAGAGCGTATTATTTGCGTACATAAAGTGTGGAGTAAACAAGCCCTGTTATTGAATCCGACAGCGGGTCTAAGGTATAGTTACAAAAAAAAGATAGAGAACGACTGCTGTTTGCATTGGAAATAAAACATTACTCACAATTTTTATAGGCCTATTTGTACAATGGAACGATGTGAAATTTGGAATTGACCCCAGGCAAAGCTGTTACGCCTTTGCCTTTGTAATATAAAAAATAATTTAAATGAATAACCATATTATGTCAAAGGGGATATTTACTCAAATGAAACCTTAAAATAAGATCACTGAATAAAACACATATCTTTTAAACTATTTCATTTAAATCTATAATTTAAGAAACACTACAATAGACAAAACAAATACGAAATACTATGTTTATATTGCAGTTTGAAAATCTGCATTAACATTTCAGTAGCTGGGTTATGGTAACATATCCATATAATTCTAATCTAAATATTTAAATATATTTCAGACAAAAATAATTCGACTTTATTAAATACTACAACTACTGCGGGGAAGTCAATATGAGCTGTTAAGATGGACCTGCACAAAATTTAGTCAAATCTTACTCGCGGTACAAATCGGCCACAATTAACAGAAGGTTGCTCTGTTTGTATGAGTCATTATATACTATAAATCTCCTAAATATATCTTTGGTAATATGCGGTCACATTTAAAGATAAATATGTTTATAAACAATTAAACTACACAGGAAGTTTAATATTTTTTTCATTAAAAATATACTTAGTAATTTATACTGCCTCCAGCATATCTACAATTTGGAAAAAAAAATGTTCCAACATAATGAAATTGGTATGTTAACTACAAATATTGATGATTTATAGAATTTGTAAAAAAAAAACGCATCATATGATTACTTACCTATAATGAATTCTATTACTAGTTCTGGGAAGTAAGAAATGTTATAAAGAAGTTTATAGAAAACATGAATATAAAATATAGTAAATGTTTATAGAATAATAATCTGACCTATAATAGTTCTGAGGGTAGATTAAAATGTATGACAACCATCGTGTACATTGCTATTGGTATAGTAATTCTTACTGGATGAACACTAATTGAATAAATGCTTAAAGCTGACAGCAAAAGTATTTCTTCAAATATGCAAGTCCATGTTTTGTTGAATAAAAATATGAATAAAATAGAATTTTAGTAAAGAATATTATAATAAATGTGATAAAAATTTATAAAAAAAAAAAATTAAAACTTTAATCCATGAAACTAAATGCTGCTAAAATGATGCTAAAATTTTTTTATCTAATGATATGGAATATATTAAAATTCGTAGTTTCGCTCTTAAATGTATTTTTTTTTTTTTGATGACAGAGTACGCGTAAGCGATTATTTTCGTAATTAAACGCTTTTTAAATTTTCATTTATTTACAATAAATTAATGTTACTTTTATTTATTACCTTAAGTTACTATTAAAACTTTTTCTAGAAACGTATATTTAAAATAGGTATTTATAAAGTTATAAACGATTTTTTATCCATCGCGTTAACATGGTATAGAATACAAATATGTAAAAATTGTATATTAAACCAATTTTTAAAGTTTTTGCTCCCATCATTGAATCCATTCAAATTTTTACTCATACTCATTATAACATCATCAATAATGTAATTACGTATACGTACAGCAAAAAAAAAAAAAAACAAATAATAAATTAGTGACCTTAATAGCTGCTTTAAATCATTTGGCATATTGTATTTTTATTTAATTTTAAAAATGGCCCTTCTAGTCCAAGTGGTCTAAAACATTCCAAATATTAATTTTTTACATGCAATTAAATACTACATTTTTCATTTGTTTAATATATTCATTTAAGTACTTAGATACAACTAATAAGATTATCCAAGATTCATTAGTCTATAAGAAGCTATTTATTTCAACTTGTTTACACATTTGATTAGGTATCTAGGCATTGTATTAATTATCATTATCTACAGACAGAGTAACCTATCACAATTGAGATCAAGGTTTCCTTCCTTTCATAAATATTTTTAAATGGAAGCAATCGAAAACATTACTCTCCACAGTCAGGTAAAAAATCGTAGGGCTAAAGTACCTATCCAAGTAAATTAACAAAAATGAACGAACTAGGTACGTGAAGGTGACGGTGGTGTGGAGCGGCCTAGTCGCGCACGAAGACAAACTCGTTGTAGTGGTTCCAGCGGTTCTCCTCGGAGTCGACCCCGGGTTTGAGTTCGGCTGCGCCGCCCGCCGTGCCACTGCCGCAGCTGGCCGTCAGCTTGAATCCATTCTCCTGCAGCATGTCGAACGCTTGCTCGATGAACGAATGCTTCAGGAAGAATCGAGAAGTGTACCGGTCGGCGAGTCCGTGGTCGGGGTCGCGCGACTCGTTCAACGTTTCGCCGAACACGTCGCGGCAAAGCGTCACCTTGCCGCACACCAAGATACGCGACAACTTACGAAACTTGACGTCGGCCAGCCCGTCACGGCCGAACGCGAAACTGCCGCGGTAGCCCACTGTGATGCAGCCGCGCTCGCGCGCTGGCGATCGCGGGTCCGCCTCCTGTGCTGCCGCTTCCAGCGCCGCCAGACCGTAGTGGCGGGCCTCGCGCGCCAGCCGCGCGTGCTCGCGAAAGCTCTCGGGCAGCACAAGAGCACCGTCGCGCAGGAAGTCCAGCACGTACCGGAAGAGCACACCGTCGCGATCCAAGAAGAGGCGGCCGCGTGCGTCGCGCGGGTGCTCCGGGTTGAGCAGTGCACGTGCTATCGTCGAGTCGGGCTCGCGTAGTAGTGTGTCCCGCGCCGCCGCGTAGTGCACGCCGCCCACGTTGAGCTCTTGAGGCGTGGCGGGCGCGTCCGCCATGGTGGACAGCGCGCGGCGCAGTCACACAAGGCAGGCGCAGGGGGCCAAGGGGCGCAGCGCCCGCCTTACCCCGCACACCCCGCTGACCCGGTTCGCGGCGGCCCCATCAATAACATCACCCCGCGTCTCCCGCCTAGGGTTACTGACTCGGGCGTAATTATTTCTCTGCGCACCCTTTCCGTGGGCGGAAACTTCTTGACACTCCCCGAGAGCCTTCAAGGTCGAAGCCTATAGCAACGTCGGAAACATCGTTCATTATTGTCACAATTTTGAAGATGTAGGTATTAAAATGAGAGGCTCATTATATTTCACATTATCTTTCCGCCCGTGTGGGTCTCACGTCAGTACCGGGATCGCTAATGAGACATTCCACTATAACCGTGAAATGGTAGGTAACAAGCAGTTTACCGCGCTGAAAAGTAGCCTAATGTCCTTCCTCAGGGTGCAAGCTATCTCTATTTCAAATATCAAAATTGGTTCTGCAGTTTAGCTGTGAAAAAGTAACAAACATACAGATACATCTCCGAGGTAGAAAGTAGCCTATGTCTATCTTTAGGATGCAAGTTATATTCCTACCAAGATTTATCACGATTCGTTCACCGGTTCACTTTAGCTGTGAATCAAATTAAATCAAAAACGTTTTATTCAATATAAGATGTTTACACACACTTACTGAAAGTCAGAACTAATCAATCACATACAGGTTCAGAAAACTAGAAGGAGAAGAACCAGCAAGAAACTCCTCCCTGTATATTTTATTTTATCATATGTTTTTCTTAATTCTTTGAAAAGGTAACAAACTTATACACATTGTCGCGGTAAAAGTAGTCCATGTTTTTTCTCAAGGTTCAAGCTATTTATCTACCTTTCATCAAAATCATTCAATGATTTAGCTATGAAAACGTTACAAACACTTTCACATTTATAACATTCATTAGTATGGACAGATTAGACTTAGCCAAGTGAATTATACTAAACTTACACTATTATCTACAATAACCATTAAGTTATATTTTTTGCTAGACTGCATGAAACACTTTCCAGTAATTCTACAGCGGTTCAAACACAATTTCATGCATATTATAGGAGTACCTAGCCAAAGTAGCCAATTACTTAAAAAACCAAAACTGATAGATTAAAATTAATTTAATCACCAGTACTATGTTAACAGCATTTTGTTTCAAACAAAAATACAATGCATCAATTTCAAATAAATTAACATAAACAAAAACTATGTGATCCAGTTAATAATACATATGATAGAATACTATTATCACTGAATAGATCATTTAATCCTTTACAATATCAAAACCATCAAAAGTATAATTGGGTATCTCCTTTTGGTTCTTGAATTCAACTTTATTTATTTGGCTTTGGGGACTTCCTTTCGTTTTCAGCCAGTTCATCCTGAAGAAAAAAGTGATAGTAATATTTGGTCATTATTTTTATTAATATACAACAGGAATTTCATTTCATAAGAATAAAAAACAAACTTGGTAAAATCCTTTTATAGTTTTTTCTGCCAAATCAATGAACTTTCATGCACCCATTAACCCTTTGAGCGCCACTGACTATGTTGGTTATTTTTGTCTTCCACGCCATGTTTTCCTAGAAATATATGCTTTACATAAATAAAATCAATAAATTGTCCCATTTGTATTTCATTTTCATTAAAATTTAACATTTTTTCTTTAAGTAAAACTGCAAGTTTGGCACATGAAGTAATAATGTTCATATATTATTAAATTAGGTAGGTATGCCATTGTATATCACCATGGCCTTGAGTGAATGTCTTCGTGAAAAGAGGCTGGCGTTCAAAAGGTTAAAAGTTGTTATTATTTCTCATTATATCTATTTTTGATCATACAGTAAAAAAGTAACTATTTTTTTCCAGTACATTTCCCTAAAGAACAAGGATTATACTTCTGCAATCTCCAATCAATTTATGAAAGATCATAAATTTTTAGATGAACCAAGCACAAACACACTGACTTGCAAACATAATAAATTACAGAAATAGTTTAAAACTGAGACTTACATAATTTCAATTTTGTCTGGTGGTCCTTGTATTTGACCTAAAACTGTGCCTTGAAATGTATTTTTACACCATCCTCGCAACTGATGTTTGTCGGCTTCTAATTTAGTATACTGTGTAATAAAAAAAAAACATATACAGAAGCTCATTAAGCTTGGACGTAGGCTAATATAGACAGAAAGTAGGGACTATTTGGAACTCAGATATTATTTTGCTTTTTATTAGGAAGCATATCACAGAAAGAAAAGTTCAGCTGTAGGTACAGACGCCTGCTCTCATATCTGAACACCGTACAAAATGGTAGACAGGCAAACAGAGAAGTGCATCACAATTCTACCATTCTCGCCCTGCACATTACTTGCAGCAGATAGACAGAGTCCCCCAACTTACCATAGGGGCCGGCACATGCTTTGTATGTCTTTTCTTCACAATTTTAGCCTCTATTTGAAAGTGCTCAAAATATAAAATGTTCAGAGTAGAGCGCAGGCGTCCATACAATAGTAAGCGCTGAGTAAGAAGCTATTTTTTTAATAAGACCCTGATGTTTATGCCAAGTACGATTCGGACTCGCACATGAAGGGTTCCGTACCACCATACAATATAAAAAAATGAGCACGACGTTAATTGAACTTAACCATTAATCGTTATTATTATGTAATTTAAGAATTATTGTATAAACTAGCGACCGCCCGCAGCTTCGCTTGCGTAGACTACACATTCCTGTTTTAGGTAGTATTAACATTCGAAATGGTTTATACGTAGGTACTTTTTGCTGAAACTAATATTGGGTACACCCATTCAAACTTTCAATCTTCATTCTCCCCACTCCTTTAAGAAAACGGGTACTCCCATACTTTTCACCTCCCGTTTCCCACCCTTAAAATGAGGAAATCCAAAAACCCTGAAACACGTCATTATTTATTTATGTTAAAATTTTTATGTTTCTAACTTTAAAGAACAAAGACTCTCATACAAAGCCCCTCCATCCCTCCCTCCTTAAATTTGAAATTTTCCAAATATTCCTTTCTTAAAAATTAATACTCACTTTATAAAATAAACCACTGTTTCAAATTTTGGCTTCCTAGACTTAGTAGTTTCGGCTTTATCTACGCCGATAGATCAGTGAGGACAAACGACAGACAGCCGCAAAAAGTAACTGTTGTCACTATTGACAATCTTCTTTCACGTCCGCAAAGTTTCATTAAAATCTGTTCAGCCGTTTTGGAGATTAGTTCGAATAAATACATAGACGTACAGACAGACAGACAAAAAGTAGTGTATGTCACTTTTGACCACCTCCTTTTCATACCTGTGAAATTTCATTAAAATCGGTTTAGCCGTTTTAGAGATTAACCCGAATAGACAGATGGACGTACATACAGACATACAAAAAATTGTGTATGTCATTTCTGACCACTTCCTTTCCACATCTGTGAAGTTTTCTCAAAATCGGTTTGGCCGTTTTGGAAATTTGCTCGAATAGACAGACAGACAGATAGTATTATTTTATACATATAGCCTATAGCCTTCCTCAATAAATAAACTATCCAACACAAAAAGAATTTTTCAATTCGAACCAGTAGTTCCTGAGATTTGCGCGTTCAAACAAACAAACTCTTCAGCTTTATAATATTAGTATAAGTAAAATATAGATATGTTTCATTTTTATTTCGTCAGTCATTTAGAAGGCGCTCGATCCTCTCGGGCTAATCCGAAAAGTAGTAACATGAGTCTACCCACCCTAAAAGTCTTGATCAATTTTAAATTCAGCCAAGTTAGGTTGATGTTTCACCATTCTGAATTGATAGATTAGGTTAATATCAAATCAGTACAAAATCAGCAGATAATGTTGTACATGTACAGCCCATCCGAAAGAAAGTAGTTTTGATACGTGCCTTTCTAAGTGATTAAAAATGTTACATGCATACCTTTCGAAAAAATACGCCTTGTACTCTTCCAAATACTTCAAAATCAACGCTTTGAAGCGCCATAGTTGATCCAGAAGTGTATCGAATTCCACTTACTAAAATTGAAAATATAAAAAAACGATTCATTTATTAATGGAATTTAGTAAAAGTACGTAAAATCGTTTTTTATTTTCGAAATTTTGCGTCTTCAAAACAAAATCAAACAACAAACGAAAGACTTCATCGACTTTATTGACTGATGTTGACAAGCACCACAGAATAACAAGCACAGTGAGCACCAACTGTGCATGAAACGCTTAAGATGGAGAAGGCTGATGGCTGAGTGAGACTAATTGATTGAACTTTTGGTGAATATAGAAGTTAACGTATTTTGAATGGATTTAGGTGTATTGCAGAAAAATGCTACGCATTATATGTTTAATCATAATAAAGAAATCTCAGTATTTTAGCTATAAGTAAATTGAAATAAGAAAATATGTTTAGCAGTGTGCAGTTCATTAAGAACAACGAAAGGAGAAGTAAAATACCCGGAATCGTCAATACGTAAGTTTTTAGCAACATTTTTAATATGTTGAAAAAATGAATTTTTCAACAAGAAAAAAAAAACGTTCAACATTAGTTGTTTAGTATTTTCTTTCCATTCCATTCCATAAGTATAGAAGGCAGTGCATCAGCCCGTTTTACCCCACTGAAGGGGCGTAGACCTCCCCCCAGGGTGAGGAGGGGCTTGGAGCTTAATCCACCATACTGCTCCAGTGTGGGTTGGATTCAAACGACTGCCATCTATTGACAGCAACCAGGACCGACGGCTTAGCTTGCTTTTCGAGGCACGGAGTCAGTGATAGTTATATACTTAAGTCAGAAAAAACTCATTGGTAGGTACTACATGCTCGGATTCGAACCACGGCCGCACCGTCTTTTTGTTTTGACGCTTCTGCAAGAGACATCATTTGAATGGGGCATTGTCGTCAGCGCCCCAAACTGATTTTCCGTTTAGGAATGGACCCAATGGTTATTTTAGTTCTAAATAATATTATTTCTAAGTAATTACCGTGAAAATCATGTGAGCAACCATTAAATCGTATAAAATTAAATCGTTCGATACAGGCGTCTGTTCTAACAATGTACTCCAACTAATTTACTTTTTTCTATACTTGGTTAGCATAATAACCCAAACAGAACGTTTCATACTTCGAAACTATCAAAAAACTGGAACAAAATGAGGTATTTTGTGGCAAAATGTAAGACTCAGTCTTAGAATTCATCTAAGGACTCAGTGATTACACACTAACACATATCCGGAAAGTAATAATGATAGAAACTGTTAACATGGTGGTACTTCTATAGGTCAGAGCGGACCGACAGATAGACACTGCGAAAGTTAGGTGTATCTTGAACTGCTTGAACCTCGCTCGAACATAATATTACAATCGGTGTCGAGCGCGTCGGTGTCGAGCGGCGCCATCTGTGGGTGGATTGTAAGAAAAAATTGTTGTATGTGGGAACGTTATTCTGAGGTGGGAACCCTCAACGGGGAACCTCAAATATGCCGTGCGTGTATTTTTAGTATAGGTGGGTATAGGATAGTAAACTAATTTATATTAAGTATTTATTTTAATATCTAACTAATATAACATTATATATCCAACTAATATAATATAATACCGTGGAAGCGTATTACTTGAGACATTTTTAAAGTTTAAGAATAAAAATCTCCACATAAACACATGTAATTTACGTAAAACTTTGACAATAAACAGGTCTTGATATTCTTTATGGATATATTTGAACGTAACTATTGTTAATAAAAGTTTGTCATGAAATTTTTTTCAAAATATTTTTGTCTCATGTTACCAATATACAGTGGTATACTTGAGAAATGGTTCAAAACACGTACTATACCAAGTTAGCCATTACTGGTTCTACTTGAGACAAAATCAAATTAAATATACTTTTAATTAAATTAAAAAAAAAATTCATATTCAAGGTAATTTTCGTAATAAAATTAAATAATAAGAAACCCTTAAATAAAAGTCTGTAGGGCGAATAAGTAACTTTTATTGGCATAATCAAAGGTTGTCACAGTAGGGATCACAAGCATTTGTAATCTGATAGTGAATTATAAAGATAAAAACGAATAATTTTTCGTTAACAAAAAAAATATCTGAAATTGTCGTAAAAACGTAACTAATATATTCATATAAATTTCAAGTTTTATTGTAATTAAAAACAGCACATCAAAGTGATTACAAATCCAAAACTCTATTTAAAAAAAAAAAATTATAAAGTTTATCAATACGTTGCAAACTTGAGACGATTCTCATGTTATCATTAAGTCTCGAGTATGCTACACATTTTTACCTAATTTCACAGTATCAGTACAGTCTTTTAAGTCGGTCCGTTAGAATTTAAAGCGTTTGTTCAAACACTTATATATAATTGGGTTAATTTAGTTATTACAAATTAAATTTAAGTATAAAAAAAGAGTTAGAACATGTAACGGCCCCTTTTTTCCTGTATGGGTCGAACACATTTTATTACGTTATGTCTCTTAATGACCATAATGTCATCTACATCAGGAAAAACATATACGTTTTTGCTTTTAATATTATTTCTTATTATTATCTTTCATAATATGAATCAAAAATGAGACAGCGATTGTAAAATGAGACATCATAAAACTTGAGACACTGATTGTAACTTGAGACACATGTCTCTAGTTACCAACAAAATACAATTATTTACAAAAAACAAAAATAATAACGTCACGAAAGTACTAATATTTATGAAAAACACTTTAAACTAATCTTGATTAACTTGAAGATACGTTAATTGCAGATAGGGAAAAAAATGTTCGTAAATTTTGAAGTCCTGATCTAAGTTTCAACCACCTTTTATTGTTATCTATTTGGTACCATAACATTTAGTCATAATTATAAGAAAATGCTTACGTTTATCAAATTTCTCCAGTTAAAATCTAGAACACAGCTCTAACCACAAACACATGGGACACAAACTACTACAGTGGTGCCATTGCAAATTTTAGGAAAAATATTTTTACAAACGGTTGATTATGTCTCATGTTAACATACTGTATCAAGTAATACGCTTCCACGGTATATCTATATAATATTATATATTTATATACTTTAATATTATATATGTATATTAAATAAATGATTATTATTATTTACAGTAGGTACAGTCAAACTGAACAGTGGCCTTCACTCACCATTAATAAAGGGATAATGTATAGTACTCAGGCCGTATCCTATCCTAATGGCTTAGTAGGACCAGGAAAACGATTAAATGTGCTTTTGGCATTATGATAATGACTCAATTAAAGTGTTATTAACTCCCATATAATATTGTATATTTATAATATGTCACTACATATTATAAAATAAAGTCCCCCGCCACGTCTGTCGGTCTGTCTGACTGTCTGAACGCGATAAACTAAAAAAACAACCGAACGGATTGGCATATTATAGACACCAATGGAGACAATGATTCAAAAGGAAGGTTATTGTGTATAATTTATTTATGTTTTGTGTAAATTTGTTGAAATATGACGATTATTGTTGAAGGAGTCGGAAAAAAACCAAACCGGCTGGGATATTTAATCGAAAACGCTGCTTGATCCTTTTGAGATATAACAAAATAATGTATGGAAGAATTGTGTATCTTATATAGGACTAAAGTAAAGTCCGCGATGGCATATGTCATCTTTTATGGATAGCTTACTATACCTATTTTTATGTTTAAAAAAATGGTGTCATATGATGAGGTAATTGACAAACAATTAATACGGATATAACATTAATCCTTATCAAATTAACTACGTTATTTACCTTCAGCATTTTATGCAAATTATGATTGCCCTTTACACTATACAATTTAAATTAATATCTTAGGAGCTATCTAAGGAGCGCGAAATATAAATATCACGCGACCAGCCTGGCGGCCATACGGGACGACGCGACTCGCGTAGTTAGTTTGGGTTATATGTATTTATTCTTTTTCAAATATTTATTTGTGCAATTGGAAATAAAATACTTTTAAAAACAAGCTGATATGACACTACGTCAGAAAAAACATTACGGCTTAAATGCTCAGCTACCCGTGCGAAGCCGGGGCGGATCGCTAGTATCTATTTAATATAATATTATTTGGCCGTCTGAATTATTAATAAATACCCATAATAAAGTCACTTACCTAGGTACCATCGTCGAGTACAAAATTTTCAAAATTCAATACATGTTAATGTCTTGCCATGTTTTTCTGTTCAAAATAATTAACGTTAAGACCTACGCCTTTTTTGAAAATAGTTTTTTAACATAGTAACGATCCTGGGTTCCTGGGGTATTGTCTCTTTTAAATAGTATAAGTGATATTACTATATATGTAAGTAATATAAAGTTGATAGATAAATGGATAGGAATTAAGTAATTGCCCAAAAGAGAAAGCCGCTATCAATCTCTTTAAAAATTCCGTCGGTATTCTCCCAAGCACTTATTATTGCCAAGGTAATGATGCTAACGGTTTTAAAAAGTACCTACTTAGTTTTCTAAGCATTTGCGGACCGTTGCACCAGAACAGGATGTATCGTTAATTTGCATAGCTTCTTGTAAATTGTATGTTTGTTGTAGTCCGTTGTTTTTAATATTTTCTGTATTAGCTGATATTGCCGAATAAGGAAAACTATCCTCCATACTAACAAAATTATGCAATACACGTAGGTATACATTTAACTATGTTTACGACAGTATCGTGGTTCGTACATACATTGAATGAAAGTTAATTACACTTGAATTGAGTCATCTTCATCATGCCAAAAGCACATTTGATCGCTTTCCTGGTCCTACTAAGCCATTAGGATATGGCCTGAATACATTAACACTTTATTAATGGTGAGTGAATACCACTGTTAGATTTGACTGTGCCTACTGTAAATAATAATTTATTTCAGGTAACATTAAAAAGAATCCTTTCCCCTTCCACCAGCCCATTAATGACACACTGCATGGGCTTAGACGTTCCCCAGGGTGAGAGGGATGGACCTTAATCCACTAAGCTGCTTCAGTACAGGTTGGTGGATCAATAAGGATCGACTGAAACCTAATTAATAACATAAAAATTTATCGTGGACAACATTATATTTTCACATAAAGACATTCACAAACGAAATTAAATATTTTGTCACATCGCAAGACGTCCCTGTATATCTTCATGAAAAGTACCTGTTACTACGATGTATACTACCTATTTAAAAGAAATATTATTTTGTAACTATTTTGTTTTGGCATCTTTTGGCACTTTTTTGACAATTTGCTGAAGATCAAAGTTTGAAAGGTTATATGAGTTATACATAGATATTTATTTTTTTAATAATATTGTGCCCACCGATATTGTGTCAGATTAGACTATTTCAGTGTTCGTAATTATATCAGTAATATATTATAATGTCAATCAATAAATATATAATTGGCTAAATATTGTTTAAATTTCAGATTGGGAATTTAATTAGAAGAAAAACTTGCTTTAACATGTTTGCCAGAATATCTAAATCGCTAAGCAGAGTAACATATGCTGAGTTATCTACCGGACCGAAAATTTCTTTTAAACCTTATGTACATGACAAAGATGAATGTTATTTAAATAAGAATAAGCGTCTGGGAAGACCTTTATCTCCTCATTTAACTATCTACGCCGTACAGTTGCCTAGCACTTTGTCGATAACACATAGATTTACAGGTTAACAAATTTTACGTTTTATAATAAAATGAATTCAGCTATCTACTAACCTAGCTGACAACAAGTAAATCATTGTCTAAAGTTATCTATATAACAAAAAACTAAATGTGGCACTCGAGGACTGCCGCGGTAAAGCTATTGCATAGCATTTTGTATCAACTTATGCAATTATAATTATTTGTTTATTTTATTTATGAAGTATTTCTTTTTTTTTTTATTATTTTTTCTACATTTTTCTTCGAATCTTTCTGACGCTGATAATATGCCCTTTGACGTGCATTAGTTTTTTCTTTATTTTTAGCTCTTTACGCTTTTCTTCTCTATAAAACGAAAATATCTAGGTGCAAATAATAGGTATAAATAATTAGGTATAAATAGTGTAATGACACACCAAAACAAAATTAAACATTAAAAAAAAAATAACGATATTAAGAAGTGATTATCGGATTTCGCGCGATGTACATTTATATAGATATAATATCATATATACTTTCTCTGCGCGGCATTCATGTGCATTATCTATACACCAAAAACAAGGGTAGGTACTGAATAGTACACGTGCTTGGTTTGATGGTTTCTGTTATTTACATAATGAAGAATGAATTTATTTATTTATATATATATATATATATATATATATATACATATTGAGAATCTAAATTGAGAATTTAAACTATACGCGTGTGTGTGTTTGTGTGTATAAAAGAGGGCTACTTTTAATATCGCTCATTGTAATATAAAAAATTTAGGTTATCTTTATAGCAGTATTATATTTTCAATTCAAAATTAATACTGCATTTGTGATAATAATCAAATCTATACTAATATTATAAAGCTGAAGAGTTTGTTTGTTTGTTTGTTTGTTTGAACGCGCAAATCTCAGGAACTACTGGTTCGAATTGAAAAATTATTTGTTTGTTGGATATTTCATTTATCGAGGAAGGCTATAGGCTATACTACATCACGCTACGACTAATAGGAGTGGAGCATCAATGAAAAATGTTGCAAAAACGGGAAAAATTATTATTTTTGAGAGCTTCCGTCGCGCGCGCTGCGTAAACGGTTGATGTTAAGCAAAAATCATGTATTACGGAATAGTACCCCTTTAAAAGTTCTAACCAAAAGTCCGCGACAGCATATGTGTATCTTTCAAGGTTAACTTACTATAACCTTTTTTATGACAATCAAATTTGTTCAACATAATGTACTATTTGCGAAGATGTTTTTTAAACGTGATATTAATCCTTATCAAATTAAATACGTTAGTTGTCTTAAGCATTTCATGCATATTATAATTGCCTTTTACATCATACAATTTAAATTAATATCTTAACAGTTTTTATTGAAATTTAAAAACTATAGCGGGAGAAAATAAATTCGCTGTCTGCCTCTGTTCGTTAACTTTTTTCGTTAACTTTTTACTTCCAAACCAATAGACTTTGATACAATTTTTAATAATATCTTATTTTCTTATTATCTTATAATCTATTAATCTATATAATAAAAATACTTATTATAAAGCTGAAGAGTTTGTTTGTTTGTTTGATAGATAGATTGATTGATTGATTGTTTGTTTGATTGATTGTTTGTTTGTTTGTTTGTTTGTTTGTTGGTTGGTTGGTTTGTTCGTTCGTTCGTTCGTTTGTTTGTTTAAACGCGCAAATCTCAGGAACTACTGGTTCAAATTGAAAAATTATTTTTGTGTTGGATAGTCCATTTATCGAGGAAGGCTATAGGCTATACTACATCACGCTACGACCAATAGGAGTGGAACATCAATGAAAAATGTTGCAAAACGGGAAAAATTATTCCTTTTGAGAGCTTCCGTCGCGCGCGCTGATTGATTTGGTGATTGATTGATTGATTGATTGATTGATTGAATGATTGATTGATTGATTGATTGATTGATTGTTTGTTTGTTTGTTTGTTTGTTTGTTTGTTTGTTTGTTTGTTGGTTGGTTGGTTGGTTGGTTGGTTGGTTCGTTCGTTCGTTCGTTTGTTTGTTTGAATTTGTTAATCTCTGAAACTACCAGTCGGATTTGAAAAATTCTTTTTGTCTTTGATAGCCTGATTCTAGCGGAGAGTTATAGGCTATAAACATGAAAACGAACTGTCTGTCTATTCGAGTAAATCGGCTTCGGCCAAAACGGCTTAACCGATTTTGATGAAACTTTACACATATAACAGGATGTAATCTTTTGACTACATCCTTTCCATATGTGACATACAGAACTTTTTGTATGTCTGTCTGTACGTCCATATGTCTAAACCTATTTAAATGAAACATCAGTGAATATGAAAAGAAGGTCGTTAAAACTAACAAATGTTGCTTTTTGTCCGTCTGTCTGTCTGTACGTGTATCTGTCTATTTGAGCTAATCTCCAAAACGGCTAAACAGATTTTAAGAAAAATTTGCAGACGGGAAAGAAGGTTGTCAAGATATTTGACATTAGCTACTTTTTGTCCGTCTGTTTGTCTGTACGTCTATTCAATTCAATTTTATCTATTCGAGCTAATATCCAATACGGCTGAACAGATTTTAATGAAACTTTGCAGACGTGAAAGAAGGTTGTCAAGAGTGTCATAAGCTACTTTTTGTGTTTGTCTGTCTGTCTATCTGTCTGTCGTTTGTCCTCACTGATCTAGCAACGTACAGCCGAAAGTACTAAGTCTAGGAAGCTTAAATTTGGAACATAAGTTTATTTTATAACGTGAGCATTATAAAGTTAAGAAAGGCTTTTTTAGAAATTTCAAACTTAAGGATGGGAATGGAGGGACTTAAATAATGACGTTTTTCAGGGTTTTTAGATTTTCACATTTTAAGGGTGGGAAACGGGAGATGAAAAATTGTATCGGTTTTTTAAAGGGTGGAAGGAGAATGAAGATTGAAAGTTTGAATGGGTGTGACCAAAATTGGTTCCAGCAAAAAGTATGTATAAACCATCTCGAACGTTAATAGTACCTATAACAGAAATTTGTAGTCTACGCAAGCGAAGCTGCGGGCGGTCGCTAGTGTATGTATATAAATTACTCACTCATTTTCTTTCACTATTTTTTCGTGACTTTCTTCATTAATAATAGGTGCAACAGATTATAATAGATGGCGCTGTTTTAAAAAACGTACATCGCGCTATCAAAATTTTTCTCCGTGCGGCGTGCCCGTCGGAGTGGGAAGCGTGAGGTTTTTTTCGTTACGGAATTTCTGCATTCGGTCTCCCCGCTCAAGGCCCGCGATAGAAGCTATGCAATAGCTTAAAAAGAAACCACGTGCTTAGGTTGCCGCTCTAGCCGTGCTCTGGCCATTTATCACTTTTAAGCCACTTCAAGCATGCACGCAAACTTTTCTATGTAATTACTTACGTACTTTTCAAGTTCTTTTATACGTTTGTACCGTCTTACTCGTTTAGATACCTACTTAAACTATATAGTCGGCTCCAAAAAGAGGTAATGGTTCATTATAGGTGGCGTTGGAATTTTTTAAATATTTTTTTAAACATGGTACATAGAAAATTTGGCATCCGCACTTTTCAGTTACAGTCAAACTTTATGGCGGATCTGATTATGATGCTAAATGCGGGCTTGCGCAGGTACTTACAATCATATAGCCTTCGCTCCACTGCGTCTCGCTGACCCATAAACTGGTCCTTGCGACTCAACTTATGCCTACTTTTGGATTCCCCACAAAGTTTGTAATTGTTCGCCTCAAACTTTATGGCGGATCGGAATACAACGCTTTAAGCGTTCTTGGGCAAGTACACTCACATACCCCTCGCTCTACTGCGTACCACTACACCTACAACTGGTTACTGTGACGTGACTTGTGCCTAAGTTCGAATCCGCTATAAAGCTTGATTGGGACTATACCAACAATGGACATTTTATGATTGGTGGTTATAAAGTGATTGCTTGTAATATATGCAACGAAATCCTAAGTTGATGCGTGCGCGATAAGCAATTTAATCGCCCTATCTTTGTTAATCTATGATTAACTGAATATTAAAATAAAAAAAACGTAGTGTGGGTGTGGTCTTACATATAAAAATGCGCCTTGTCAAATATTTTCACGGTTACATCGAAATAAAACGCAAGTGCGTTCGTCATCATTATGTGGGTACCTATATAGGTTACATTTTCGGCGTTTTTTTCCCTCGCCGAAAAAAACGTAATATGGCCTTACACTTAAGGAGTATGAAAGTTACATTTATGTTGCAATTTCCGTTCAGTGGCACCTCTTGGTGGCAAAAACATATTTACTTGTTGACCGTTACTTGTTGAAGTAACCTTTAAGTCTCGGATTATACGGCCCTGGTTCGACTTCGTCTTGATTTCTATAAAACTGTATCTATTTGACATGTACGAAACACTGTAGTCTGTTCCATGGCCAGAGATAAAAACGGCCTTTGACATAAAATAGTACGTTGTCATGGACAGATTATTGACAAGGTTACGATCCTAGTAGGAACTAAGCCGAAGCGGAACCGGAATCATCCGATTTGGGCTTGGAGTTCCTTTAATTGGAGTGGACTATACCAGTTAAATAATATCTTTGATATTTAACTGTGAATGTTTGATTATTGTCGGATTAGGTAAATTCTTTTCTGTAGTCGTGTTTCCTTTGAAATATTGTTGCATTTTGGCTTACATGTCTAAGATAATTTTTCACTAATGAAAAATCGAAAAATGAGTAACGCATGGTAAACGCATACATTAATTAGACCGCCTGTTCCATTTATCCCTACCAGATCAGCCATACCAGTATGGAAGAATGGAATATTTTTCCACTTATCCATACTAGTATGGATAGATGGAAATTGTATGTCCATTTATCCATACTAGTACGGATATATAGAAATCATACATCCATTTATCTACTACCGAGTTAATGTACACTATAGTTAAAAAAATGTCTATTATAATAAAATTCATATTTATTAAGAAAATAATATATTATGAAACTAAAAATGAGATCGTCTCTACTTACCACTATTGGTTGGTTTGGGTTGGCTTTCTAAAACTACCACTCTAAGAGTATTAATAGATAATAAGAAGGAGGAGGGCGAGGTGAAGAGATTAAACCAACTTTTAGAATTTTTAGAAATCCGGGAATTCGAAAAAAAAAACGA
This sequence comes from Luffia ferchaultella, assembly GCA_949709985.1. Taxonomy (NCBI): domain Eukaryota; kingdom Metazoa; phylum Arthropoda; class Insecta; order Lepidoptera; family Psychidae; genus Luffia; species Luffia ferchaultella. Next base: position 14,394,958 of record OX453251.1, on the reverse strand, counting down.
ATTTAAAATGAGTAACACATACCTGCTACTAAGACATTTTAGATAGACTTCAAACTAAACTCTCAATGGCCAGCCACTCTTCTAATAAGTCAGAACTATTTAATTATGGTAGATACTTTTATCTATATATTATCAATGTTTAAAAGAAATACGGTCAAGATAGGTTGCTTTTCAATAGGTAGGTTAGGTTAGTTCAAAAAAAACCCATAAAAACTTAATGTATATGGGCGCTCCGATTACTGTACCAACAATCGATGGTTCCAACCCACTAGGAACATAAAAATCGAATTTTCACTTGTTACTAATGTTAGGTTAGGAAATTCTAACGTATTTACTGTTTTCAATTTATTTTAATGTTGAAGTCTATTCCCTCTTTCAATAGTCGATCCTTTGAATCATGTCAGTCCAAGGAGCGAATTCATGTCGGTGGTAACGGGTATGTATTTTTTACTTTTGCTTTTTTTTGCATTTCCGCAATTCTCAAAATTCTGTAAGTGGTTTCTTGTCTTTTTCCCACCATCTCCTAAATTATTATTGATACTTCTAGGGTGGAAGTTTTGGAAAGCCGCACCTTAATATCTAGACATAATCTCTTTTAAAGATACTTACATTAATTAATACGGATCCGACACAATTTGTAGTTTTTGTAGTAGCACACAGTTTTTTTTAGAATTATATTGATAGCCATCGTTAAGCAGTACAACTCCACGGCCCCTCTTTATAAAAAACTAGCTCATCACACATTTTGTATACAATTATTATTTGGTTGTTCATATTCTCTTGATAAAATAAAATCACAGATACATTGACAAGTGACTTTATTCTATTAAATAAATGAATTATAAATAATAGTAGGTATGTATGATTATGTATACTATCAGCCAGTAACTTACCTGTATACAGGTTTTCTTATTATTTTATCATAATAACAAAACACTTAAAATATTTTCAAGTTGGTTATACTTACATTTCGATAGGAGGGATATGTGGAAAAGTATCCCTATTAGTATGGATAAGTGGAAAAATATTCCATTCTTCCATACTGGTATGGCTGATCTGGTAGGGATAAATGGAACAGGCCAATTAGACATATATTTCCATTTCTACATCACACCCAACGGCATGGAAACTAAAGACAACTCGTTCTTTCACCGATCCTAGCGACACTGAACTATAGAAGAAACAATTCATTAATAAGGCGTAACCCGTTTTCTGTATATACAGGCGTATCATTGGCTTTAAGTGCTTTACTTGTAAACCTTAATAACTACATTGAAAGCAGTATGTTGGTATTGGTTTCAAAGCAATTATTAAAAGGTATACAAGTAAACATTTAAAAATGGAGACACCATTTTATGGCAACATATAAAAAGGTTTCTCCACGTTTAAATGATTAATACAAAAAGCTAATTTGTGAAAAAAATTTCAGGAATCATTTTGTCTGGATATTGGATCACATTCGGGATTTGTGGATTGGTACTGCCAAATGACCCGTCACATTATATTACCATGATAGAGGGACTCAACTTATCGCCAATAATAATATACTTGTTGAAAAGTGTTGTAGCTTTTCCATTTGGTTATCACTTTTGTAATGGTTTGCGACACCTTAATTGGGATACAGGCAGAGGCCTAAATCTCAATGAAGTGTATAAAACTGGATATATCATGCTAGTTTCAGCAGCCCTTGTCGCGGGGGTTATAGTTGTCTTGCCTATAGATATAAGCGGCTATTTACCAAAAAAATAGAAGGAGTTAACTTTTATAATAAAATAAAATATGTATCCTCATTTGAATCGACGACCTTATAAAACACTATTTGAAAATTACACTATTCTATTAGTTCAGAAATGGCCTTTTTTATTTCACCCCACCCGGATACCCATCGCGATTACGCGATACGCTGTAAATGGAAAGGCGAGAGGCTGAAGCAGTTTTATTATATCTACTAGCGACCCACCCCGGCTTCGCGTGGGTAGCAGAGCACATAAACCGTAATGTTTTTTTCTGTCGTATTGTCATATCAGCTTGTTGCGTCGAACATGTGGATTGGATTTAATCACCTTTAAATGTGACTTTAGTTCATCCTACTTGGAGTATTTTTAAAGTATTTTATTTCCAATTTTATAAATATTTGAAAAAGTAAAGAATGAATACATATAACCTAACCTAACCTAACTATGCGTGTCCCGTATGGCCGCCTGGTTAGGTTCCGTATGGCTGCCCAGCTGGTCGCGCGATATTTAAATTTCGCGATAGCTCCTAAGACATTAATTTAAATTGAATAATGCAAAGATCAGTTATAATGTGCATGAAATGCTGAAAATAAATAACGTATATAATTTGATAAGGATTAATACTTTACCCGTATAAATTGCTTTCCAATTACCTCATCATATAACACCATTTTTTTAAACATAAAAATAGGAATAGTAAACTATCCATGAAAGATAGACATATGCTATCACGGACTTTTTCTGTAGTCCTATATAAGATACACAATTCCTCCATACATTATTTTGTTATATCTCAAAAGGATTAAGCAGCGTTTTCGATGAAAGATCCCAGCCGGCTTGATTTTTTTCCAACTCCTTCAACAACAATCATCATATTTCATCAAATTCGCACAAAACATTATTAAATTATACACATAAACCTTTCTCTTGAATCACTCCGTCCATTGGTGCCAATAATATGCCTACCCGTTCGGTAGTTTTTGAGTTTATCGCGTTCAGACAGACAGATAGACAGACGGACGCGGCGGGGGACTTTATTTTATAATATGTAGTGATTGCTTGTATTTTGCCAATAAAATGATAATGTGATAGAAAATCGCCATGTGTGTTTATTATTTATGATTATGAAACGTATATAGGTAAGGCATGATTTTATTGGCGATTCGTCACAAACATTTGAGCACCATATCCAACATACCTAGTGATTTCGCGTCCATGTAATAACCTTACGTAATAACATATCAATAGAGGTATGAAACCAAAAATACTAGTGACGTGTATGTTCATCATATTGAACACACGACCGAGTAAGTTTATACTTATACGAGTAAGTGCAAATCATAGAATATTACGACGGAGCTGTAATTTAATTTTGCACACCGCACCAGCAGTCTACTGTAGTACGTAACGTCATCATAAGTATAAGCATAGGTATAAGTTGCACATGTATGCATGTTAGCAAGTAAGATCAGTAACAATACAGTCTTTGACCAACAAACACGTGTCTCATTTAATACAGGCTCCGCACTACACTTCGGCCCTTAGACTTAATTTTGAGGCACCTTACGTGTTTATGAACCGTCCGCCGAACATAAAAACTGTTCTGTACATTATAGTTTGTATTCTGTTATTTTCTCAATATTATTATGAACATATGACCAAATTTAGACCTCATAGGAGAAACAAGACAAGAGTGAATAAATTTGTTTATGCCCTAAGACGAGTAAGTCAAGGTGTTTCAAAACAAGCGGCTATTGCTGCTTACTATGGGTATATAAATTCTATATTGCGTTACGGAATTTTAATTTGGGGTAATTCTACGGATATAGATAAAGCATTCATCATGCAGAAACGCTGCATTCGAGCAATATTTGGTCTCTCACGTGTGCAGTCATGTATGCCATATTTCCGAAAAAATAAAATTTTAACTTTGCCGTGTCTATACATTATGGATGTCTGCATGTTAGTGTACAAGAATGAAGTGTTGTTTGAAAGGACCAGTGATATTTGGAAGCGTAATATTCGACCTCAATATAGATATCAGCTGCACAGGCCACGCATGCAACTAACAGTTGTTTCAAACAATAGTTTCGGTATGTGTATAAAAATATTTAATGCACTTCCAGACATATTTAAGGATTATGATATTAAAAGGTTCAAAATAGCAGTACCTAAAACTTTGGCTCATTGAAAAATGTTTTTATAGTATTAAGGAATTTTTTAACTATAGATGACACTTTTTTTAGGTTTGTGACTAGTATTTGTTTATCTTGTGACATTCCCTCTTGGGAAGTAATGTAATATTTTTGTATATGCCTGGAAAGGTAGGGTCACAGGGGATCTACTATTTAATTTTATACCTGTAATCCATACAATAAACGATTTCATTTCATTTCATTTCATTTACAAGACAATGAGATTATGTGAATGAAAATGAAATGAAACAATTGAATTTAATGAAATGAAAAATTATTTACTTTTTTTTACTTATTTTACGTATTAACAACATATGACAATATCCTTCTATTAATCGCAACTTTGCCTGTTTATTCTTCACCGAGCAGCTTATCTAAATGTAAACAGTAGTTTGCTGTTACTTTTTGTGGTTTGAACAAAATAGAACTATTGCGATTTCCTGTATGAGTTGATTTATTTATTTTTATTTATTTATTTATTTATTTTCTCAGAATTAAAATTAATTAAATTAATTAATGAGTAAAGACCACAATAGATTATAACTTCTAACTGCAGAGGTTTCATTTGTACACGATTTTAATGTGCACCCACTGTGCACCCGACAAAATGATTCTTATGATGAGAGATAAAAAAAAATACGACCTATGTCCGAAAGAATTTTAAGAACGAAATGTATTATATTACGAATTATAAGAATTACGAAAGAATTTAAGAATGTACATAGAATATACACGATGAATTGTGATTTTTATACTTGTGAATAAATGTTAATGAGGCATTTTTTGAATTTTTCTTTAAAAATATTAGATTTGAAATATGGCAACCCAAAATTAATTTTTGTCCAATTTTATGATTGAGTACTAATAATTGGATTGACTGGATGTATAGATGCTCTACGTTTAACTATTAGTTGCCATTTGAGTCTGTGATGTTATTATATTATAACTAAAGTGAAGTGATTGTTGAGTAAGGTTGATTCGTTGACAGTAGTTGATTCACAAAATACGTTGATCTGTGAGGCTGATTGATTCTGATTGATTCTAATCAATTGATTCTATTGGATTGATTCCATGGGTTGAATGAAAAGTAAAGTTAAACTTTCAATTGTTTTAATTAACTACAAGTTTTTGAAATACGACTATTAACAAATTATAACTGTAACAGCTCACAAAGATTGCAGGATAAAATCTCAACATGATGTCTGTTTACCAATGCAGCAGGTAATTTTCAATTATTATATAATCGGCGTATACATTCGACATGAATAATACAGTATATATTGTTTATAAAAATCCTATTTATTTTTCAGATTGGGAAGTAAACAAATGTTTACATTTGTAAGGTCACCTAACTTGGCGTGTCGAGCTCAATACACTCAAACATCTATTGGTGCACCTAAAATTAGTATTAAGCCATTTGAACCTCCTAAGGAAGAACACTATGACACCAAGAATTCGCGCCTTCAAAGGCCATTGTCACCTCACTTGACTATCTACTCTTTCCAGTTGACGAGCATGTTGTCAATTACTCATCGGTTTGCAGGTTAGTGTCTACTCAAAATCTAAACTTTAATTCATACAGTATGTGCGACCAGTCTGTACGTCTCTATAATGTGATTGTGCAGGTCTGCCCCACTTGCTTCTATGAAATCATGTCACTGCAATATTATTGTATCTAATTTCAGAGCTGCACAGTTTGCGTATTTTTTTTGTTTTCAGTCCCCTAAAATTGCATATAATAGACATTACTTTTAGAAAAATAGTTTTTCCTTTGCTTTTGCATATTTTTTTGTTTTCAGTCCCCAAAAATTGCATAGAATAGACATTACTTTTAGAAAAACAGTTTTTCCTTTGCTTTTGTGTACATTTATGTCATGGATAAAGTTTGTATAGGTAAGTATATAGATTTTTAATAATTTGATGTTAAGTATAAACTAAGGGCCCACATTGCCAAGGTGGGTCCAAAAGTCTACCATTAACACCTATTGACACACTGTCAGCATATGTATGTGGTGTCTGCGCTTGATACCAAAAACACAAGCTAATGCTTAGTTTGGGGCCTAGACATTGTTGTGATGTATACGTTGTTATTTTTATTCATAGATTATACCATTAGGCTAATATGTGGGCTTCTATGTGAGCTGTCCGTAGACCTGCACACTTAAATTAAAAGTGTGTATGACACTTTACAAACTGAGTTATTTGTGATAAGTTATTAAATCACATGTTTTTGTAAGGTAGAATTGTTTTAACGTATTGGATGCCACCGTCCTAAAATTATATTTTTACCAGATGTCATACCAGTGCCAGAAATGTATTTTTTCTATCTAAAATACTTTCCCTTCTAAAAAAAAATTCTACTGTCTTTTAATGAAGGTTGAAGGTTGTTTTAATGTTATCCCCTGCATTCCATATTTCCTTCTTCTTTTGAATAACATCATTTTGACATAGGTTAATTACAATGACAGTAGTCAAGCAACTACTTGTCGCTGCTTGACAGGGGCCCAGTGCCGTAGCGTCTTAAGTCCATGACGTTCAATAGGTTAAGACCATTTCACATAATGGCATTTTCAATCAACATTCTCATTAGCACTGAACACAGCTGGCAAGATATTGGTGTATATATATACAAACTTTATATGTACCTTCACTTTACAAACTGAGTTATTTGTGATAAGTTATTAAATCACATGTTTTTGTAAGGTAGAATTGTTTTAACGTATTGGATGCCACCGTCCTAAAATTATATTTTTACCAGATGTCATACCAGTGCCAGAAATGTATTTTTTCTATCTAAAATACTTTCCCTTCTAAAAAAAAATTCTACTGTCTTTTAATGAAGGTTGAAGGTTGTTTTAATGTTATCCCCTGCATTCCATATTTCCTTCTTCTTTTGAATAACATCATTTTGACATAGGTTAATTACAATGACAGTAGTCAAGCAACTACTTGTCGCTGCTTGACAGGGGCCCAGTGCCGTAGCGTCTTAAGTCCATGACGTTCAATAGGTTAAGACCATTTCACATAATGGCATTTTCAATCAACATTCTCATTAGCACTGAACACAGCTGGCAAGATATTGGTGTATATATATACAAACTTTATATGTACCTTACTAATCTTACCACTCTCTTCATACAAGTGTATAGTGTGTCATGTATGTAGTACATACATACTTGCACTTACATTAATTTTGTTTATACATAGTATATATACAAGAGAATCGACAAGGTTTTGATGTTTCAATGTTGTGTTTGCATTGTTTTGTCTAAATTTTTTTAGTTTGAGTTGTAAAATATTTTAGACTTCTGGTATTCAGTATGACAATTTAACAAGTTTACACTTTTAATTGATGGGCTAAACATATTGAGCACTTTTTATTAGAGAACTGTTTTTGGTGCTTCTGATTTACAAATAGCTTTTTCATAGGTTATGTTTTGAAACATGAAATAACATAATGTGTTGTTTATTTTTTCAGGTCTAGCCCTAACCGGATATTTCACTGGGCTCGCAACCGCTGCTTTAGTATTGCCAAATGACGTGTCTCATTATATCACTATGATTGAAGGATTGAACTTGTCACCAGCAACAATATTTGTAGCTAAATTTATTTTAGCTACTCCATTTAGTTATCATTTTGCCAATGGTCTTCGACATCTTTATTGGGACACTGGAAAAGGCTTGTCCATCAAAGAGGTATACAAAACTGGATATACAGTTTTGGGTTCAACGGCTGTCCTTTCATTGATCTTAGCTATATTATAAATTTTATTTTAATAGATATCTAGAAAATCAAATCTACTTAAAACCTACTTATGCATGATTATTTATTTTCAATATGTAATTAAACAAAATCTAATAATAAAACCGTGGTCTTTGATGATGGCGCATTTTCTCTCCTTAAGACAAACGCCAACCCTATTTTGATTAAAAAAATAGTATATTCAAATGACGTCGTGATAGCCCGAGCGCAGCGAACCTGTTTTGTATTCTTTAATAATTAAATTAAAATACCATGGAAATATCTAGTACTTTATTTAACAATCACACAGCATAGTATCTAAAGCTAAGTCACAGAGCAACATAGTAATGGAGTGTCATTGACTATCAATCATTATACAACATCTCCCTTCTTACATTTTAGACTTAATCACAAACATAATCTTTTAAATAACTTGGGGGTACAATGTTTCTCTTTGGTCTAGAAGAGCTTTCATCATTTGTTCCAATTTCTACATTACTACTTAGATCTGAATCATTATTCAAATTATTACTATTCCCTTCATCAGTTATAGTTGAAGTATTCTTACCATCATCATTTGTATTTACTTCTATATAATCATCTATTCCAAAATTCCCATAATCAGTACCATATGTTGTGACAGTGTGTGGACTGTTACACTTCCTCAACATTGCACTATTCCTTCTAATTACTTGATTTGTTATGAGATCCTTAACTATATAAGACCTAGGAGTATTACACTTATTAATTATTAACCCTGGAGTCCACTCTTTGTCTTTTCGAATTAGTACTTTGTCATTTAATTCAAAACTTTTACTTATTTTAGAACGTTGATCATAATAATTTTTATAGTTTTCCTGGTGTCTTTTTATCTTATCAGTTAAATTTTTATGCAACTTAGGTTTCAACAATTTGCTATTCGTCGGTATTTTAGTTTTTATTAAACGACTCATTAAAATTTCAGAAGGTGACAGCTCCAAGTGTGGTATAGGTGTTGACCTATAATTTAACAATCCACTTTCAATGTCTTTGTTACTTTCATTACATTTTTTAATGATATTTTTAGCTATGTGTACTGCTTTTTCAGCAATACCATTGGATTTAGGATGCCTAGGGCTGCTAGTTATTATTGTAAAATTCCATGATTGAGCAAATTTTTTAAACAGTTCTGAACTAAATGGCATATTATCTGCTATTAATATGTCTGGTACCCCATGACAAGCAAATACAGATTTTAAAATATTTATTATTTCTTCACTAGTTTTAGTTTTTAATTTCTTTAATTCAATCCACTTAGATAGGTAATCAATTAAAACCAAGTAATCACTTCCATCACAAGTAAGGACATCAACACCTACTTTCTGAAATGGTAATTTTGGTATATCATGTGGTATTAAAGGTTCTTTTGTTTTATTTGGTAAATACTTCTCACAAATTTGACACTTTAATATATAATTTTCAATATCCTGAGTCATGCCTGGCCAATATACTATTTGTCTGGCTTTTAGTTTAGTTTTTAATATACCTATGTGACCTTCATGAAGCAGTTCCAATATCTTAATTTGTAAACTCCTTGGAATAATTATTTTATTGTCATAAAAGAGTATACCATTTTTACTATACAAATTATTTTTAAGGTTCCAAAAAATTTTAAGCTCTTTTGGTACACTTTTAATATCCTTTGGCCATTTTGAGTTACAATAATCTAACAATAATTTTAGGTTAATATCTTTGGACGTATGGTCAGCTAATTGTAGGTGATCAAAACTATTAGTTTGTTCTACACTATGTATTATGCCATCTATATTCAATTCAGTGTCATAATGTTGTTTAAGATAATTACGTGAAAGTAAATCTGCTATGAACATTTTATTTCCTGGTAAATATTTTATTTTTAATTCATACTTGAACAGTTTCATTTTCATTTTTTGTAATCTATCTGAAGCAATTTTGAATAAATCTTTTTCAATTAAGTTAACCAGAGGTTTGTGATCTGTGTTGACTATAACTGGGTATCCGTATATATAATTGTGGAACTTACGGCATGCGAATACTATGCTTAAAAGTTCTTTTTCTATTTGGGAGTAATTAACCTCAGCATCCGTTAATGCTCTGGATGCAAACGCTACCGGTTTATTATTTTGCAACAAACAACAGCCTAAACCATACTTAGAAGCATCACATTGTAAAACTATTTTTTGTTTAGGGTCAAAGTTACTTAATACTGAAGGTGTACAAATTACATTTTTTATTTTGTTTAGAGAATCTGTATGGTAATCTGTCCACAAGAATTCACTTTCTTTCCTTAGTAATTTTCTCAATGGTTCAGTTAAAGTAGTCATATTAGGAATAAATTCTCTTAAATAATTTATCATACCTAAAATAGACTGAAGTTCCTTTACAGACTTTGGATTTTCTAACTCTTTAATAGCAGTGATTCTTTCAGGGTCAGGAGCTACTCCCTTATCAGAGAAGATATGGCCCAAATATTTGATTTCAGCTTGTTTATATTGTAGTTTGTTGATATTGAATTTTACATTATTTATTTTAGCTCTATTCATTACCAAAGTAAGTACTTTGTCATGTTTATCATCAGAGTTGGTGGCTATTACAAGATCATCAAAATATATTATTACATCTTCAATATCTCCAAACATTTGGCTCATAAGCTTTTGAAATGCTTCCGGTGAACATGCCAAACCGAAAGGTAATCTTAAAAATTTATAATAGGCAAAGGGAGTGCTAAATGTACACAATTCACTCGACTCTGCATCTAGTTCTACTTGAAAAAATCCTTCTTTAAGGTCTAATACCGTAAATATTGACTTATTCGCTAATTTAGCTCTTATATCTGCAAACGTTGGAATTAACTCATAGTCCCTTTGAATTGCCTTATTTAAATGTAATGGATCAAGACACACTCTAAGCGTTCCATCTGGTTTTTCAACTAAAGTTACATTACTTGCCCACTTTTTGGGCCTACTTACTTTTTTAATAATTTTTTTTTTTTTCTAGCGTATCTAAAGTTTTCTTAAATTTATCTCTTAGTTTTAATGGTACTCTTCTTGGTTGACAAATTATGCCTTCAGTGTCAGGCTTTTCTTGAATATTATATTTAGTTGGAAACCGTCCTAATCCCTGAAAGGAATGAACATGATTCTTTATAAACTTATTTTTCTCCTCAACTATATTCATTTGATTAACTCTTTTTATTAATTCAAGTGTTATACAACCAGGCAATCCTACTAGCGAGATGCAGTTATGATCAACTACTATGAATTCCAATTTATTACATATATCATTATTTTCACACTTGAGTACTACAGTGCCTAACGGTTTAATAGTATACCCTCCAAACGTTACCAATAATATATTACATTTATTAATTGTGCCACTGAATCCAGTTGCTTCCAAGTCCTTAATAGTAATAGTAATAGTAATTACATTGACTTCTGATCCCGTGTCTAACTTAAAATTTACAAGTTTATTATTAATAATTATTTTTTGAAACCATTTTGAACTTTTAACACTTCTATTTATAAGATTGACACTATATTTCACTGACCTTTCAATGTCATAACTATCTTCACTATCTTCTTCAGCTATTTTCATCTCATTAATTTTCTTTTTTCTAAACCTGCACCCTACAGCAAAATGGTTGACTTTTCTACAATTGAGACATTTTTTTCCAAAAGCAGGACACTTCCCATAGTTATGTTTCATATTGCATTTTTTACATAGATATTGAGCTGATGTATTCTTTTTCAGTTCACATATGGTAGATGCTGTAATATTTTCTTTCTGTATATGCTTAACTTGTTGTTCATGACTTTCTGCAAGTCGACACATGTCTATAGCTTTTTGAAGATTCAAGTTGGGTTCTCTTAATAGTCGTTTCTGTAAATCTTTACATTTGACACCTAATACTAGTTTATCTCTTATGAGACTGTCTTTTTGTGACCCAAAATCACAGTTTTCAGCAAGTAATTTCAACTCATTTATGAACGAATTGATTGATTTACAATCTTGAATTAATTGAAAGAATTTATATCTCTCGTATACTATATTGGTTCCTTGAGCTACATATTCATCAAATTTTGTGATTATTGCATCCACCGTGACATCCTGTTTTAGTTCAAACGTATTATATATTCGTAATGTATCATCACATAACCTGTTTAAGAATAGGGCTACTTTTATGTCTGATCCAACACTTGTGTCATTTTTCCCTGTAGCAATTAGGTAAATTTGAAATTTTTGCTTGAATAATGCCCACTTATCCTTTAAATTGTCACCCACTAGGGACAATTTTTCTGGTGGCACTATGGTGGTGCTATTCGACTGTTCCCCCATGATTATTACTTACGTTCGGTTATTAGTATTTAGATGGGTTTTAATATTTAGTACTTACTTGAACACTAGATTCAATTCTTTATTTTACGCAGCGCCATGTTTTGTATTCTTTAATAATTAAATTAAAATACCATGGAAATATCTAGTACTTTATTTAACAATCACACAGCATAGTATCTAAAGCTAAGTCACAGAGCAACATAGTAATGGAGTGTCATTGACTATCAATCATTATACAACAGAACCTATTTCGAGTTTACAAGGTTGTGCAGCCGTAGTTCAAATATGGGTGTGTACCAATGAGTTTTTCTGACTTACCAAGCCCCTCACCCTGAGGGGAGGCCTAAGCCCCTGCAGTGGGGCATAATGGGCTGGTGGAATGGAAATATTCAAATACTATGACAACTGAATAGGATTTTATATACTATAAAAAAAATTTAATGGAACTCTCGTGATGATACGCGTGTGAATCCTGTGGACTGAACTTGAGCAGGCACTGCCACACCTAATTATGCCTGCCTTCGTTTTAGTTATTATAATAAAAGATAGGTAAGGTACATTAAATACATAAGATACTTACATAAATCAAACAGCTTTAAATGGCTTTAAAACACAATTTATTTTAATTGACATAATTTGTACAAACAACAAACGTATTTAACAAAGTATGGTGGAGACCATATAGTCTTAAATGTGCACTCTTCTGCTGTGAAATGTGATTTTTTAAATATACCTATACATTTTATTTTTTGTGTTTACATCTAGTTTATAATTTCTAAATTGTTTGTGTAAATTGTAGTATTAAAACATGAATAATGAACCATATTGAAAAAATCATAGTGGAGAGGTGTGCAATTTTAAATTAAACTATCTCTGGTATATAATATTGTTTTATATAATATTTATAATTTTATGTAAATTTGTAAAGAATGATTTGAAACAAACTGGAATGTTGAGCTCATATTGAGTAAATACTAGAAAATAATCAAGCGATTCCACAAGTGGTCATGACATCATGAATTGCTTTGAGTTTTTCATAGTCGATTGTATCAGCGGTTGCCAATCCAGTTGCAGCATTCTGAAATTACAAACAATTCTTTTTAGAATCATCATCATCAGCCCATTTTTACCCCACTGCAGGGGCTTAGGCCTCCCCCAGGGTGAGGAGGGGGGCTTGGAGCTTAAGTCCACCACGCTGCTCCACTGCTAGAATAGTTAAAAATAATTTTACAGTTTTAATATGAATGCAAAATCATACATCTATGCTTAGGCTTGTTCAAATTCAAAATCGAAAGCATGTATCTACCTACCTACTGAAGAATTAAAATTAAACTCTTTCCTGATGATTTTTTTTAGAACTTAATTATACAATAACAAAACCTATATTTAATATCCTTGTTTATTTTTATTTTATTTTTTTATTTATTATTGTTGTTAAAGTGATATCAGCCCAGTGAAAGCCCAGAGCGCAACGAACCTGTCTCAAATTTATAAGGCCCCATAGGGCCATGGTTCGAATCCGGGCGTGTACCGATGAGTTTTTCTGACTTAAGTACACAATATCACTGACACAGTGCTTCGGAGGGCACGTTAAGCAGTCGGTCCCGGACGCTGTCAATAGATGGCGGTCGTTACAGTTCCCAACTCGCAGTGGAGCAGCGTGGTGGACTTAAGCTCCGAACCCCCCTCCTCACCTTGGGGGAGGCCTAAGCACCTGCAGTGGGGTAAAAATGGGCTGATGATGATGAAAATAATTTATGATTTTTAAATAATGAACATGGAATCTAATGTGTGACTTCAATAAGCCCTTAAGGTACTTTATATATTTATCTAGTCATTGTGTAAATCTTTGTATAGTATTTATAATAATAGTCGATCTGGAAATCTATCGTAGAATTAGTTGTAAAGCTGATTGTAAGTTAGGTATTACAAGACGACTTAGATACGATACACAACTGGTGTACACAAAATTTGATGACCCTCAACGTTTCAAAATGCCAAATAATATCATTCACGAAAAATAGATTTCCCCTAAATTTTGACTATGTAGTAGACGGTGATGTTCTGGAGCGGGTGCACTCTATTAGAGATCTTGGTGTGATCTTCGATTCTGAGCTTTCTTTTAGGCAGCACTATGATTACATTATATCAAAGGCAAACAAAATGTTGGGTTTCATAATACGGACTACGAAACCATTCAAAAGAATTTCCAGCCTATTGATTCTCTACACTGCATTAGTTAGAAGCATTTTGGAGTATTGCTCGTCCGTTTGGCTACCGGCCTATGCTGTACATAGTCTGAGAATCGAATCTATACAAAAGCGATTTGTTCGTTATGCTTGTATCAAACTGAATATCAGACGCTCCGTACCTGATTACATTGACAGACTGCTACGATTCAATTTAAAAAGTCTCCAATCTCGGCGGAACGTTCACGATATTACTATCTTGTATAAAATCATACATCACCACCTGGATAGTGATCTGATTACCCAAATATTTTTTAAGGTGCAACAGCGATCGATTCGTAAACCTTGTTTATTTGCCCTACCCAGCTGTAACAATATCGTGTCACAAAATAATCCACTCATAAGAATGTGTCGTTCTTACAATAATTTATTAAATGACGATTGTGATATATTCTGTGACACACTAAATAACTTCAAACACAAAATTCGAAATCTTCTTTAGTTGTCATTGTGTGCCGTACCTACTGTTGTGTTTACTTAATAAGAAATGCGTTCTGTTGTTTAGTGTAAGTGTTTTTATTTACTAATGTATTTGTGGTTATCTTCATTTTCTTTTTTTCCGTATTAGCTCTACTTAGATCATAAAGTGTAATTGCATGTTATTTACAGTTATAATTGAGTTGCAAATTCAACATGTATATTAGAATTTAACATCAAACTTAAGTTTAACTTTGTAACTTGTTACTGTATAAATAAATAAATAAATAAATAAATAAATAAATAAATAAATAAATAATCTTAAATGACAACAGTTATAGGTACTACGTTGTGCAACAAGTGCGAAGTTCGTAGCGTAAGCAAATCTAGCGCACAATACCCTTGTGTGGGATATTGATAACAATTCACTACCTATATATTGAACTAAACTAATTAAAAAAACATTAATTTTATTATGAATAAAAATTACAATCGTACATCATTCATTGACACATGATTCTTGCATAGACTTTGCGTGTACGATTACCGCACGCGAATTCTTATTTTGAGTTCGTAATGTTAAGACATGCTGTGGGCTAATAACTATTTTTGATAAAAAAATGTAATAAGACTAAGATAAACGCTCATGTTTGCTCACAGCTGGTGCCAATCTTAAGATGATTTTGAGTGTGATTTATTAATACCGCCACCGCCCTATTATGTCCAAGGGTCAGTAAGCTCTCAAATGACAATGGACCTTGAGATCGACATTTTGTATATTTAAAATAAAGTATAATACAACATGCAGAAAGGCATATAGCGTTGAAAACTGATCTGCCAAGAGTGAGTTAGCTCAAGCTTTTAATATGTACTTTAATAAATCCATTGACATGAGTATATTTTTCCCATGTTTTCTATGGTCCATGGATAAGTAATACTGGATTGTGTTCTTGGTAAGTATAGAACAGTTGTAGTAATGATTATTTATATTTTATTTGTGTTTTACTGTCTCTGTCACACTAATAGTAATATTATAATAACATATACATCACAACAACATCTAGGCCCCACATTAAACATTAGCTTGTGTTTTGGGTACCAAGCGAGGACACCACATACATATAACAACCAAGACCCGGTTCCAGCATCAATATTCATCACATAAATACTGACCCGACACCTGGGATTCGAACCCGGGACATCCAGCTTCGTAGGCAGGGTCACTACCCACTAGGCTAAGCGGTCGTCAACTAGACTAAGTTACATTACACGTGTAAGTTGACAATGCTTATGTGATTCATGTGGATCAACATGGAATTACGTGTCCGTATTATGATAGTTAAAATTTTATACACTTACATTGAATATCACATTATTATTCTTCAAGAATTCTCCATAAATGTTGAAAAGGTCTTTCCTGTCATCCAGTAACTGTGCCAAGCTCAAAGGTGCGTGAGCTATTGACACGTCAGAAAGGAAATCTTTGGCAGATAGCCATGTCCTAGAGGGCGCCATTGCTATGTTACATGTGGCATAGTTTGTTATAGAGTCACGTCCACCATTCTCTCTGTTCAAACACAGAAGTTCAAACTGTGATGGGTCCAGACCAGTTAAGGCAGCACCTAGCAAAAAATAAAAGAACTGTCAATAAACGAAGAAGTTAAAAACACCTGACTGTGGTAGGTAATAAAGAATCCGAATAAAGTAAAATCTCTAAATAGTAAAAAAGTCTTAAAAGTTAAAGCAAGAATAGACATAACATTTCTTTGTCTACAATAAATCTCTTCCTTTAAAACGAATAGGCCGATTTTGACGTGAATGTCTTTTTTAAAAAGGTTAGGCTGATTTTGACGTGTATTTTTGCATTACACAGATATCACCTCAGAACAGGTTCTTAGACTAGTTTCCAGTTATAAGCCGCTAGAGGGCGCCTCAGTATATGTTTCTTAAATAAACATAAAACGACCTTTCATCATCTTCAGCCTGCAACGTTAGGCACAGGTCTTACTGATCTTTCAAAAGTAATAAATTATAAAAGGAGAATTAAATTTTTTTGCTACCTAAGGTAAGTAAAAAATATTAAAATAGTGCTTATTCTATATCCTGGAACGTCACATTGCTTTACCAACCCCGATACAAATGTGTAGTCCGCGTAGGCGAAGTCGCGGCCGGAAAATGGTATATTATTGTATATGACGTATAATATACTTTGATTTATTGAAAACGAAAATACAATGTATAAAAGATAAATTGATGTTGACGTTGTACTGCATCCTATGACACTTCCGGTTAATACGAATCTATAGACATCTCATTTAATAAAATCGGTTATAGGGCTGCAGATTCACGTCGCTGTTGACTATAGGAGGTAACATGTACCTACACACATTTATACATAAATATGCACAAAACACTTTAGCCTTTATTCATACATAAGTACGTATATACCAATAAACATACATAGATATATAGATATATACTTATATAGGTACTGCCATAAATCGCTACAATTTATAGCAATTTACCATTCACCTAAAAATGTAAACGCCAAGCCCTTTCCTACATTTTATAGCAATTTGGCATTTGTAAGTACTAACTTTAGCATTTATGTACCTAAAAATGTTGTTTACACCTATATATAGCATAAAACGCGACAACTAGAACAATAAAATAGGTCAATGCTGTCGTTGACCTTGTTTGACTTAAATTACTATACTAATTACCA
Organism: Luffia ferchaultella; assembly: GCA_949709985.1. Taxonomy (NCBI): domain Eukaryota; kingdom Metazoa; phylum Arthropoda; class Insecta; order Lepidoptera; family Psychidae; genus Luffia; species Luffia ferchaultella. The sequence goes on along the minus strand of OX453251.1, from coordinate 14,377,541 downwards.
CCGTGCTGCCTTAATTATTATTATTTTAATTGTTAGTCAATATTTTATCGTCTATTCATTGCTCCAACACGAAAGATACAGCTTCTATCCATAAAAGATTATTTACTCGACATGAAAGCCACGTCAGCTCTATCTTCTTGGAGGCACTTCGAAGGTTTGCTGTCGGGTCCAGAGCACTGCTTCTTCAATGCTGATACGTCGTCGCCTGAAATTAATCAGAATATAATAAAATATAGACCTATAAATACTGATAAATTACACAGAAGATATATCAAAATTCCAAACGCCTTCTGGCTATAAGGGATAAAGGTTGCAACAAATTCAATTTACAGAATACCGGTATTGGAAGTCTCGAAGGGATGGTCAATAAATGCAGGTAACACGAAGTGAATTTTGCCTAGATAGGTAGATATAGTTTAAAATACTTCATACCTCTTGGATTATTTTCTGGCTTGTCGACGTCGGGTAAGCATGTGCCACCGGAGAAGAAATCTTTTAAATTTTTCACACACTGAAAAACATAGTTTGCGTTAGAAATAAAATATTTGTTTAAAAATATATTCTATTATAAAATATGTTTGAACGTTTGTTACTCAATCACGCCGATATGGCAGAACGGATTGAAACGAAAAGCGCACGGACAGTAAAGTTATAACTTAACACTTAGATACTTTTTATCTCGGAAAAAGGCACGGTTCCTATGATATGACTATTCATCATGCTAAAACGGTTTTTGTGATTAAAATGATTTTTCGTATATACATAGTTTAAGAGCTATAGAGCGAAATAGGCTACTTTTTATCCTGGAAAAAGGCGGTTCATGTGGGATAATTATTCTTCATGTTACGAGTAAAATGATTTTTTGATTAAAGATTCAGAATTTTATATAAAGTCTGACAATTTTCTGGAGCATCGCGTCCTTTTAGCGGTCCCGGTGCAACCGTGTAATCCACGCGGGCGAAGCCGCGAGCGGAAGACTAATTAGTAATGTATATTTTAGGATATATAGTGGGGATGGGATAGAACAGCTCATGACTGATCAAATAAGCAACATAATAAGTGCAATGTCTTACGTATTACCTAAAAGGACAGTTATATCTATTTTTTACAAAATAATAAATTAAATAGGTAGGTACTATTAAATTTTTTTTTCCCGATTCTCCGTTGTCGCATCAGCAATTCTTTTCAAGAATCTTATTCTCTATACCTAAAGGTACCGCACATCCTCGTGAAACTACGTATATAAGGTTAATGTTGTTGAATACTATTATAGAGTTGCAAACAATATTCTGCGTATATATTAATTTAGTGAATCACTAAATCTTTGTGCACTGGCGACAGTAAAAAAAAATTAAAACGTACACGGTCGGAAGTTATAAGTCCCTTATTTATTAAATAATAAAGAGGTGCTCGCAGTCCGCTGAAGCTGCCGTATGTACCGTGGCAAGATCTGGAACAAAATGAATATGTTGTAAGTAATTTTTGACGTTTCAGGATATAGTCGCATACCTATGTGGAAAAAATGTCTTCATAAGGTGCTAGTTGGAAAAGACCTGGTAAGGCTTTTGATATTATACGTAAATAAATAGGCAAAGCCATTTTGGAATCACAGTCATATAACGTCTTGGGGTCCAATTCCTAAATTTAATTAAGATAGTGCCTACGCCTACGAACTTCTATAAAATATTTAACGAGATCTATTCACTGTTTTCTCTTATATTTGTTTACCTCTTTTGAACCACAGTTTTGAACCTGTAGTGATAGCTGGTGCTACCACCTATATCTACAGAAAACCGTTTAAGTGCGTGGCGGACCACGCACAATGAAGGGTTCCCTAGTATGTTTAAAATTTAAATAATATATAAATTTAAGTAAGTATAAACATCTCAAAAATATTCAATGTAGGTATCTTATCAGAATTTTCCACCTATTAGTTGAAAAGTTAAAGGATAGGAAACTTTTTAGTACTTTAAGGAACGCACAACTTAACAACTATTGACTTAAATAAAAAAAGTATTTTAACATCTTTCTACTATTTTTAAAGACTTATCTAGGATTTTTTTTTCTTTCCTCAGTTGCATGTATGGCGATCTAACCCAAGACATTTCTTTTTTTGTAATTTCACTACACCATTGTATAGGAGTTCATAGATTATATCTATGTAAGTACCTTCCATTTTTCTATAAGTGTCAATAGTCTCCGAGTAAAATGGCTGTGACAGACGGACACATGGACAGGACGAAATTATAATGGTGGCGTTTTTTAATTAAATGTCTAAATTTTTTAAATTAATTTAATAACATTTTGTAAATACAGCGTTTTGACAACACAACTTTGATAATTTTGTACTATAACATTGTCAATATAACTAAGAATTACCTATAATTATCGATGCCTTTATTATAATAAGTTTTAATATAAGATACCTTTTGCCTCTCAAATCTTCAATTTTTTCGTATTGCGTGTTCTTTTTCACGACAACGACGGCGTAGTTCGGCGTTTTTTTATCACCGTACACCTCGTGGAAGACGGGATGCAAATTGTATTGTTTCGCTGCTGTTGCTACTCGCATGTCATCCACGGATGCAAGGTCTGAGGCGTTGTCTTGAACCTGTGAGGGGATTAATATTCTTCATATAGGCAAATTAAATAATCGATTTCATTTATTACTATTCAATCATAATTTTCTTCTTCTTCGGTAGTAATCTTATATGTTATCAATGCATTCGAATAATTATAAAACAAATAACTATTCGTACAGATTTATTAATTTTTCTGCTAAGCATTCCGAAATTTTACTATATTTTCAATTCTGGCGGCGCGCGGCGAAAAAGAACAAGTATTCACAATCACTGTCTGCGTTGCATGTTGTGGGATACTTAGGTACTACTCCACCTTTAGTCATAAAGTCAGTAGTCCATTAGGTCTATTTTCCGTAGATAGTTTGCTAGAACATTCGTTCTTCATCATTCTCACAACTATTCTCGAATATTCGATTACCCTGATCGATAGCTTGAGATTATTTCGATATGTAAAATAGGTGTTGGTAACATAACTTGGCGAACAAAGACAAATTCTTAATTGTTCGAACTACGTAGCCCCGTATGTACTTATTAATATTTCAAAAATAGAGTCGTTCTTCAAACCTTTTTCTAGTGAATTTGCAAGGTACGTTATGACGATTTTATAAATTAAAGGAGAAAAAACGACACTCTTTTTACAAGTTTTCGTACCTACTATCTAAACCTATGTTTTAAGTGAAGGCTTTTAAGAAAGTCATTAATGTTTTTAAAATAAATAGCTTTTTATTATATCTAGTGAATTTTCTAGTATTTTAAATATATATAATTAAAATGAAAAATATGCATTTTCTTTCACGAGCGAGATGGAAAACCCGAATTCAATAAAAAAAATAATCATGGTTGGATGTCGATATTGATGTATGCATGATTTACATAAAAGTGGATGATATAATTTATTTCTATGATCCTCACACTTTTGAGACAGTCAGTCTCTGCAGGCTCCTGCACGCAGTCAAGTTGTGGTCGGATATCGTGGCTGAATGCGAACACCGACATCGCTCTGCACTTCGCCAATGCGACGTTCGAAGTCACGCATAACCTGCGTTAACGGCATGTTTTACACAATTTGTTAAACAATAATACATCCTAAATTCAAAGGTAGATTGCTCACTATTGTCGGATAAACCAAATATGATTTTTTCTAAATTAGGTACATCTTCGTGAAAAGTGTTAATCTCAGAATACCAGAAGTAGCGTTCAATTATGATTACACATACCGCGTTGTGTCCAAAAACATTACGTACGTCCCGCTCCTGCCCCACTTCCCGCCCGCGTAATGTTGCTAGCTCGGGAGAGGTTTCCTACTGTTTTTGGGATAATCATATAAAATAAAAAAAAGGTGTTTAATAATAGTTATTTAAGATACACGTGCGGAAAGTAAGGTTTTCAAACACGCATTCGGATAAAACCTTTTACGCTCAAGTATCTTACAACATTTTTCAATGCATTTTGCGAGGAAATACAACAAAAAAATAAGTTTAATAAAGAAAATTTATTTTATTTCACCAAACCCTATTTACAACGAAATGGCGCGCTTTCTTTACAGATCGCGCGTTTCATACAGTTTTTTTTTTCTTGAGACAAAGGTACAGTATACGTACAGCCAATAATGTGAAAAATATTTTTGTTTGCGGAAACAAAACACGTATTTTTAAAAGAGATAATCAAGAATCCTATGTTATGGCGTTTATCATCATTTAATTATTGCTAGAGCGCGCATACTTATAAATAATTGTTTTTTTTTTCGAATATCAAAACCTCCATGCAACTTTGTAATTTTTTAAATTTTATGACTTGCACCATGCACCATAGAGTCAAAAAAATTACTTTATTTCAGGCGTGAAATAAAGGATTTCAGTACTGTTTTATTTCATGCGTGAAATAAAGAGTCGGTTTCCGCAAAATTTTGTTACACAAAAAAGAAAACTTTATGAGCAACTACATTGAAAAAATATTAACAGTTAGGTATATTTAGGCCGCGATTATATAACACAAATTATTTCTTGCGGGGCAGCCGTACGGTCGCCGCGTACTTGTGTTCATTCATAGTAAGTTTTAACTATATTAGGCCAAAACTCACAACATTCAAATTTCCTTCAGGCGCCAGGTGTTTACTTGAGTTCAATGAGTTTTTTAGTACAATACGAGTATAATTATAGAAAGGAAGTAGCATGACCTTCTGACACAAGTGTTCTTCATTTAATAGAAAGTTACTCACTACAACATGAAATGCATACATACCATTTTAGTTAAATAAAGGAAATAAACATTTATTTTTTTATACCTATTACAATTAATAAAACCCGGCTTCAATAAGGTAAGTTTTTAAAGGTAAGGTAAGGGAAGTAAAGTTTTTATTAAGTACCCTTTTGTTGAGTAAGCTTTTTATAATATTTTCTTTTAGAATTTGAACTGATTTGCAGAATTTTACGTTTAAATAAATAATGTAGGCACCTAATTTCATATCTAAATCTTTTTCAATAACCGCCGTTTCTATGACTTTCACTATTTATGTGGTCATCATTTACCAGGAATATATTATTTTTTTTAATGAATTTCTTGAAAATTGAAAGAACGATTGCTAAACGTTCGATATTTGAACTTTTAACAAAATCTTCATTTGAAATTTTTCGGGCATGTGCTTCTCATATACGACATTCATGTAATTAAGATTTTGGGAAGGGAAATAAAGTCTGCCTTTATTTTTCAATCCATATCACAATCCATACCACACCTGAGGCCAATTGCTTCTACACAAAACGAACATTTTATTGATTTCGACAGGTAATAAGCAACAGTTCCCGATATTAACCTACGATATATTTTGACAGATAATGAAGCTGAGGCAATTCTAAGATAATAATTTTGCAATGCTACCACTATTTTCACTATTATAAATCATTATTGAGTAGCTTTCTCGTTGTATCACATAGAAAGTTCAAATCAGAAATATGGATATCACCAATTTCTGAGTTTGATCGTGTAGGCGATTGCGGCTGTGTATCCTGAAATGAAATACTTTAAGTCTATCATAAAATGAAAAAGCAAAATGCTTAATCAAAAACAGAAAATCAGATGTAATCAATTAAACATAAAAATTTTAGGTAGGTAAGTAGGTACGCAAATTTTCCGAAATCGAAGGTCCAGATGTTTCTATATGTGACTCAGACAATTGTGATGTCAATACCAAATGCCGAAATAGCATGCCATTATTAGATAATTCATATATTACTCCATTCACCAAAATTTAATTTTAATCGGAATGCATAGAAGATTCATTAACACGTATGAAATGTATTCATAAAGGTATATCCTTTGTATTTTCTAGGAAAAAATTAAATTTTTGGTATAATAGTCACCGAATTTCCAGTCACTAGTCGTGAATGAATTCCACATTTATCAGTACGGTATTGGATTACCCACCAACCACCTACCCGCCATCAACCCGCTTTAAAGCAGCGTGGTGGATTAAGCTCCAAGCCTCCTCATCCCGAGGGGAGGCCTAAGCCCCTGTAGTGGAGTATTAATGAGATGATGGAATTGAATGAAATTGGATTATTTCATAATATAATTATGACCTACATAATGAACAGGAAAGGTCCAATATGAATAATATTTAACTAATATATCTTGACTAACTCTACCTTAGTCGGAATAACTGAATTCTTTAGTTTTTTTAAACCACGTTTTGTGTCACAAAAATATTGCTTGTCAAAGTGAATTAAACAAATTACGTTCTGCTCTGATGGTCTCAAAAACTTATTTAGCCATGCTCTTTGTATGACTTTCATCTAATTCAATTTTCTTTGTTCTTTATTGTTCACACAGGTGCTTTATTACTCAAACAATAGAGTATTCTAAACAGGTATTAAATAAAAAGTAGATAAAATTTTCGATGGAACTGGCAACACTCACAAAATGAACGCGCCATTTTTTAAGTCAATCACAATATGTAAAACAAATTCAATAATTAAATAAATCCACTTTTGAATACGTTACTTACAAATGAAATGTGATCCCATCCGATTTCTTCGTAAGCCCAGCAGCATTTCTGCATGTAGGAACGACACAAGACGACATTTTAAAATTAAAATTGACACTTGTACTGTACATTATAACTCGGTAAGTGCTACGGAGTGACTAATCGCAACAAAGTGAAACCACTCTTTTTAAGAGTGGTTTTTGTTTCTTCAGTTTCACACTCGCAGGCGGTTTCTGGTATTCTGAGGTGTTAATGTTACAAACATTTGAGCAATTTACATACATTATACAGGTTGGAACGGGACTGCGGCGTAAGTTGCTATAAGGGGAGTCAGTTCGTCGAATACACATCCTAATTCCATTTTTAGAATATGATCTAAAATTATCGTTCCGTGTCGCTATATAATCGACGCTATCCGATTCTCGTAACTTACGATTTAGTCGGTTAAATTGTGTCACACAACTTAAAATTTCGAATTTCGAATGTTGGCAACATACGAACTATGAATTGCGTTCAAATTAAGAACATTTCATCTACACAAAAAAATTAAATGTTTTTCCTCATTTCTAAATATGGAATGAACGCAAATAGAGGTTCGGGTCGCGTTAATCGCGTTACATCGCTGCTGTCATGTTAAAAATAATCGGAGATTTGTTTATTGTACCAGTGTACCATCACTACACTTACCATTAAACGATACAGGGAAGATTCGAGTTTAGAATATAGAAAAATAAGCGGTCGTCCTCGTACGGTTAGGACTCCATAACGGTGTTAATTCAGTAAAGGCGCGAATTCGAAGAAATCCCGTGCCCAATCAAACCTGGCGCAAGCAGAAACTGTTGGCTCTACAGATGGGAATAAGCAAAACTATGGAGAAAAGAATGTTGAATGAAGACTTAGGACTACGGGCTTATCGAAGAAAATCAACACATTTTCTAGATGCACAGCTGAAGAAACTTAGGCTGGAAAAACCTGCGCTTTTACTACGAGTATAGGTGATTGCTCAGAATACTGTACCGCACATATCGTTGCATTCACATCTCGATGTTGATTGTGGTGCACTTCTCAAACACCACTTTGGATTTTTTTGAAAAGCGCTAAAATGTCAGAACCTTCGAATATATGAGACGAACTTGACAAATAGTGTTAGATAGATGTGACATTTGGAATGGTTTCAGTCAGTCATGTCACGGTTCGTAGTGAAGTATCAAGTATATAGAAGAAATAAACGAGTACCTAGTTGGATGACATGAAAAATTTTTATGAAGAAAAGTCGAATTATTGGATTAATTTTACTTTAAAGTTTTTGCCGAGTGTCGCACAGACCTAAGGGTTCTAGAAATATCTAGGAATTTAATTCAATCTCGTACACCTACCTAACAATATTAAGATTGTTTAAAATCACCTGACTACGGGTTCTGGTGGTCCATGACCTCTAGCAATGACCTCCGTGTAGTTGGCCTTCTTCAAATAGTCCACTGGTTTGATGGGGATGTTATCAGCTACATGGTGGATCTTCTCTGATAAACCGAGTACGGACGTGAACCATGTCGGCTTTGTAGTGGCACCTAGAAATAAATAATTATAAGAAACTAGCGACCGCTCGCGGTTTCGCCCGTGTGGAATAATATATATTATTTCGGCTTCAACGTAAATGTACTTGAAACATACTTCCATCCATCCAACTGTGGGTGATCCTCAGGAGATAGAGAGTAAGTATATACGCGCGGGCGACTGACTATTACATCAGTCAGCAGCCGTCGCGTCGCGTGCGGCAGGACACCACCGCGGTCGCACCTTTCTCATCATTTATTTTTGACTTAATTACCACGCTGTAACGATATTCATTCGGGAAAATATTATCAAGTCAAAATTTGACGTACTTCCCTATATTTTTTTCAAAAATGGAGTCTTTATAATGAAGAAATAGCACTACATTACATATTATTATCTAGATAAAATCTTAGGCAATATCGCATCACACACGCAGAGCGTATTTCATAAATAAGTCATATTATATATTCTGCGTCTCTATCTTCTTTTTCCAACGTATTTCTTTCTTTTTTCTACCTCTTTTTCATTACAAATACACTTACCGTACTACTCTTTTGTGAAGTATTTTGAAGATATACATATATCGTATTCGGCTGATAATAGACCAAAAAAAAAATTGAGTGCGGAGATGTTATCGAACTAAACAAAAAGTTTTAAATAAGCAGGTGGTGCAAAGTAACGGTTATTGAGAAAAAATGTTTAATTTTTTAAATCATTTATATCATATTTTTTTATGGAAACGGGTAAAATCACATACAGAATTATAATAATACAGTTTTATTAAAGCTAGCTCACCTTAAAACTCAATAAAACCCCACGTGACTGTCTCGAATATTAAAGCAGTTCATGAAATCGATGGCCGACATTTACGTAAAATAAAAAAATATTAATTTAGAAGTATGTCTAAAGATAATTGAAAACGTCAAACAGACGAGACATACAGCTGACCACCTATCTCCCAATAGTATATTAAATATATTAACGGTCGAGTGACTAAGCATTCATGTACTCCATGTTGTGACCATTTTTATCTCGGTAACCGTTAGTTGGCGCCATCTACTTTCATGAAACTTTTTGTTTAGTTCGATGAGCTCAGATATGTTCAGCTGGACAAGGTGTAGGTATATTTCTGGTGTATAGGTCCTATAACAATACTGAAAAGTATTTAAAAATAACTCGGTGAAAGTTTCTTCAAAATCAAGTCAGTAGTTTCAGAAATTAGCATTTATTTGTACCTAGGTACAATAGATACATTAGACAACTATGTGATTATACCAGCTTCAGCGAGTTGCTTGATCTTCTCTCTAAGTGGTGTTAGTTTAGCCAAGACGTCCTGATGTCCCAGAAGACCCTGCCAAGGTCTTGCGGCCCAGGAGCAAGCTTTTTCACGTATAGGAACTTTGCTACCATCCGCGCAGAGATATCTATAGTCGTCAGGGTTTTCGGAAGACTGATTCGCAGGAATCGTGCCCACAGGTAGCTATTGAAAAAAAATTATTTAAATAACTGAAAAGTTACCAAAATTCGTGTGATTAAGTACAACAAAATTAATAAAACAAAATATTTTTTATTCAGTTTTCCAGCTGGTTGGTGACAATTTAATCCTCGGAATACAAACAACAGGTCATTAAATTCCATATTACATTATTACTGAATTGTCCAGGTTTTTTTTTTTAATTTATTCATTATGAAAGAAAATTTATTCCTTTTAGAAATTGATCGACAACGTGAATTCATGATCCCCCCAGCAGAACTGTGCGCCTCTGCACGACCGTATATTTTCAACTGAACCCGTACTGCCGTATGCCGGGGCCCCGCGAGGTGAGCGCCGAGGGCCGCTCGCGCGGCCTTCTCGAGCTCTAGACTAAACTTTTCTGTATGAAAAGGTATTAAGTGTAAAGTTCTTGTAAACTAGATTAAATCTGCTAAAAATTTATCTATATGGCATATCATTTGGCTCAGAAAACAATATACCGCTGTTTGTTGAAAAAGTGAAAGTGTAGAAAGCAAAAAAAATATATATATAAAAAAATTATTGTCGAGATTGCGTTTTATTTGTAGTTTTGGCTGTGTATATACATTTGAAAACATAAAATAGAAAGATTCCATACCACTTTTTTACAAGAAAAAATAAATATCGCTTCCAGTCGGGTTGCGATTATATGTATTGCGCTATTTCTCTTTATATTTATGTGCTATATTTTCAAAGACATTATATATTTTCTTTAATGATCCATCTCAACTTAGACCCTGTATTATTAGATACTATTAAATGTTATGAACTCACCCCAAAGAATTTTCTGACATAGATGACCTTAGTGAAAGCGACTTGTCCACCGTTGTGTACGAGACAACGCAAAGCTCCTTCATATCCGCTATAATTATCTGGGTAATCGCACTTCGTCGGGTCTTCGCACAGAGCGCACAATTGACTGTATTGGGATTCTGGTCAAAAATTACCAATCATTATTAGAGCATGCCAGAAAACGAAATGTTCGGATTTAAATTTGAATGTTCACAACCACACAACTAATGGTTCATGGATGCTTCATTGGCATAGACACGTTACACTCTAATGCTACCTCATGTTATTCACAGACCTGTGTCTATCTTCACGTAGCTTTGTTTATAGCGATAAAAGATGTGGAATTCCATTATCGGCATGTGTTACAAATAATCGCCCTGCGTGATGATTGACGCAACATTTCGTTATATTAGCTGATTTTCCCGTACATCAAAGGAAATTATTGGACGTTCTTACTTTATCATTTTCTTCTTCCGCCATGTTTGAATTAGAGGCTTCGTTGACTACATTCACAACTGTGGGAGCTTGAAGTATCGCGTTAACTAGCACGAAAATTTTAGCACGACAAGTAGCCGAAGCTTCGTCACGCTTATCTGGGAGTAACAATGGCCAATTTCGGAGATAAGGAGGGAAATGGTCAAATTTTGTATAGATATATTTGTATATACCAAAACAAGCATTTTTTTTGTAGCCATTATACTGTGATACTTTGAAGAGTATCTAAACATCTAAATTTGGAATTTCAGAATACCATAAAAGGATCAGTTTTTGCTTATCTATTTCAATTGAATACATGTCTATGTAATTATAGTCCAGAACATTAGATATCGACAAGTGTTTTGTGAGTGTACTTGCATTGCTGACATGCGCAAAAATATCCAAATTTTTTGACGTGACAACGTCTTATAATTCGATGGAGCCGGTTGCACACACGAAAAAACATGACTCATGCGGCGTTACCTCGCTCTGAGGCGTTCCATTTAAGGCTTGAAGTGCAAGCGAGAGCGTGGAACGAGCGACAAAGAGGCACAATCGGCCTCCGCGTTCGGCAGCGTTCGACATCTGTCTCTCTTCTACTTGAGTGAGCGATGCGTCCGCGTGGAATAATACATTTACATGTTTTCGTCAAGTGCAGTGCTGCATGCAAATGAAGTGCAGTAAAAAGTGAATGTGGTGTCAATTGTTTATAGCAACGATAATTGCTTTAATATCACACATGTTTAAAAGTTGTAAATAAAAGTTGTAAAACAATTGCTCAACGCACATTCATACTTGTAAAAACTAAGTACATTGTAAAAAAAAAAATTGACATAATTGTATTTATGCGTACAAATAAATGTAACTTGATCAATTCAATTGTGATTTCCATTTACCTCCTTCTCTATATCCATACAAAATATCTATCAAACAAATAAAATTAATTATTTTTTTTAAATGCAACCATTCCATCACAGTATTTTCTTATGATGTTGTCACGTTCAACTATCGTCAGTAAACCGACTTTACAGACAACCGATTTTTTTAATTCGAACCGTGACTGGTAAGTACTCACGTATATACTCAAAGTCAAAGCCAGACTTCTTTCTATAAGTTCCATATTGAAAAAGTTTGATACATAAGTCTCCCGATTTGTTTTGAAGCAACTCGTCAAAAATTATGGTCACGTGATCCTGTTAATTTCAGAAAACTGAATAATGCGGAGCACGTGGACGTCAACACAATGGACCGAATTGAAAGAATGGCATTACACAACATATACATACAAATATATTTAGCAGAACAAAAGTTATTATTTTTAATGTTTTTTTTTTGGATGCACACAACAAAAAAAAATTGAGAAATAATGTAATTTTTTTAAAAAACTGGCCTGTTATTTAACTTTTTTATTTAATTTGAAAATATTAGACATAAAGACGAGGGTCATAATTTGTATTCATTTGTTTAATTTTCTACATTACGAACAGATTTATCGAGTACTGGGATGATTTTGCGTTCTTATAAATTTCGTAAATTCTAAAGGTTTTTTTGGTCATTTAACTAATTATTAACAATAAACTATTCTTAAATTTTGAACCGTTTCTGCGTTATCACGAAATTTATGGAAAAAAATTAGTTTTAATTTAGATTTTTTTTTATAACACTCAATAAAGTAATTTTGGCTTTACAGAATCGATGCTAAAAGATGTTAATTTCATTGTTACTTTATGTCAATTTATTAATAGCTTTTATTTTTAATTAATTTAGGTTTATTTTTAATATGTTATAATAATAATACATAAATATAAGTGTCATAATATATGTATTTATAATCAAATTAGTTTTCTGAAACGATCTATGATTTTGGAAATCCACTAAATGTGCCTGCATGTGTAGTAAAATGATGTTACATTACAATTCGTGCCAAACATCTTCTTCCATCTGAAGTTTACGCGAATGCGGTTTTGTGCAACCGCTCCGCCCTCGCCCCGCTAATCACCGTATTTCGTACTGCGACGCTACTTGCTTCGACTTCAGAGCCAATAAGAAGTTTGATGCGAACTGTAGCGTATTTCATACAACGGAGTAGGTGCACATACACACGTAACCACTAACCACGTAATAGATATCGTGGGTACCCCACAAGGGGTCTATTTATTGAGTTTTATACGTAATCCTAAAAACAATAGACTCCATAAACGCAAAGTACCAAGCTTTATGACCTTCGAGACACTGAAACAGGTAGCGTATTACCTCAATACAGCGCAGGTGATATCAATCTGGTCATATTGCTTCGTATTCAAGCGATGCGATCCAATCTCGCGAATATAAAAAACGCATTGCGATGTTTGTGCAGGCAGGATACTACCATTGTAAGATTCGAATACGATATTAAGATAGGTGATTGGATTGGGCAAGTAGATACAATTTTGCGTTGTAATACATCTGCATAATAAATTCCACAAACTCTACCTCTTTATGATTGTACCTACTAGTTTATAATTTGACTACCTACGTTCTTTTTTTTACGTCATGAAAATAACGCCCTCGATTCTGCTACTGTTCCTGTTTTATCAAATTGACAACCTTTTATATTATTGCTTAACATAAGAAATAAAAAAAAAACGTTTGTAACATTTTTGAAGCTGGTCAGGAATACCGGATGTTCGGCTGAAAGTAGTTCTAACTTATATATAAAGCGTGTAGAGCTTACCGAACTAAACAAAAAGTTAAAAAAAATACTGATTTAAAAAATTAAACTTTAAACGTGTTATTCTCGGTAACCGTTAGTTTGCGCCATCTGCTCACTCAAATTTTTTTTACTTTGTTAAGCTCTACATGTTCTATAAGTTACTATAGCTTGGTATCGTTTATAAGTTTCTATACATTCGAGATGAAAAAAGGGGACCTATATAAGATCACTCTGCTTGGTGTCTATCTGTCCGTGTGTCAGTTTATTTTCTTCGAATCTAAATAACGAAGAAAATTTAAATTTAGTTCATACACAGAGTTTGGTGAACCTATCACGGACTTGTAGCTGTAACCACGAAACGATATAATAAACATGATTCTATTATATTAGCGAATAAAGGAATTCATATTTTAGGGGTTAATTTCGGGGAGCAAAGTGAAACACTGGGTGTGTAAATAAATAAACAAACATTTAAAAAATCTCAATTCTCATTTTGCAAGGTTGTTAAAGGTACTAAAGAAAATACACGAAAATTGACTATTCTGTTTTGGGGGGCAATATCAGCAATTTAAAAAACAACTATTTTTAAGTATTTCATGTTACATGTCAGATAAACGTATAAGTAGGCACAAATATATTTTTTTTATAATTTTAGATTGTATAGTTTAAAATATAATAACGTAAATACACAAAACTCTACCATTCCCCTTCCCCTTTTTAACTGAAACTGCCGAGCCAAAATTTTGAAAAAAATACGTAAGTACGTTCTTCTTGTAGACTCGTTCAAAGTTAACTCGGGGTTAAAACGAATAAATAACTTGCTAGTTACTATGAAAGTGAAACTAAATTGAAAGTGTTTTCATTGTTTAGTTGTAGGAAAGTAGACGTAGACATTTTAGTATGGTTTACATGTATATTGGCTAAGATATTTAGTTCTGCTTATTACACAGGCAAAAATATTAGGCAATGTACAGATTCTGAGCGGCAAACGTTTCGTTTACCTTAGTTATTCTCTCTGCGTGCCTATGGTATTCTTTTGTTCGGTATTACTGCATAGAAGCTATTCGTTTTTTCATGAAAAGAAGAATTCGGGTCATTCAAAATTTAGTTTTCCGCACTTATTTTAAAAATAAATTCAAATCAAAATATTGTTTTTGTTGCCTCATTATTAATTTAAAAAAGTATTATATACCAACATATATGTATAGCATAATTTCATGTGAAACTGAAGTCTAAATTGATATCAAGCTAATATAATCGCAAAGGAGGTAGATTAAATGTGTTTATTTTCCTTTTTTTTTGGTCTGAGTGAAATTCTCGAATAATTTCGCTATCGCCATGTCTGATTTCATTTGAATTATGTCTGAATTTGCTCAATTGTTGTAATACTCACTCCAAAAGGAATTGGTTTTGGGATCGGGTGACCATTTTCCCACAATACACGACTGACTGAAGAAACTTGAGAGGGCTTTAAGCTCGTTTTCTTTTGGCGAGATGGTGTGATCGTTCATCTTCGGGAATATACTCCTCTTCATCAACATTGTCAGAGGAATCTGTGGAAATTTTGTTGAATTACATTTTTCAGGTTGTTAATGGCAGTTATAAGTTTAAAGTAATTTAGCTAGCATAGACAATAGCTCAAAAGTTAGTGCCAAAATTTGTGTGCAATGACAGAATCGTATTATGTTGATGCTAAAACGTTACCAGGTAACGTATTGGCGTCAATATAGGTAACAATTACCTACTAGATAAGGTGGTAAAAGTGTATCATATTAAATATCCAGGGAAATTACATTTTTTCATAATACACGAAAAAAAACATGAATGCAATGGTTTTTACTAGAAGTAGTATAAAAATGATGTCTGGGACATCCCACACAGCACCACCTAGTTCCAAACTAAGAAAAGCATGTATTATGGGTATCAGACAACTGATATACATTCTTAAATATTCCTATAATATATACGTATATAAATATTCTACACCCAGACACGGAACGAATAGACATGTTATGCACACAAATATTTGTCCCGGGCGGGAATCGAACCCGCGACCCTTGGCTCCGCAGTTAGGGTTTCTAACCAATCGGCCAATCGATCAGTATGAATACGTTGCATAACTATTGAGTTTACTTTGTTTAAATTAGCTTCTGCCCGCGACTCCGTCTGCGTAGTATCTTCGTCTCTTAAAAATACCAGCGGATAACCTCTTTTAATGTTGAGCCATGATTTAATCTATCGAAATGTAAAAGTTTCATTACTATCGATTTTGTGCTTTTTGAGGAATGCTTAAAGAAAATACAAACTTTCATTAATTAAGATTTAGGCAGAGGTGGCTCTAATGTCTTTTTTTTTTGTAGTTTGAAATGGAAAAATTAATTTTATCTATTTACTTTGTCATGTTTTTCTTTTTTCGTTCAAATTCATTATGTAAAAAATATCTTGTTTTAAATAGTCACATATATTTCTAAGATGAATGGGTACGATTTATAGATTAATATATCAGAATAGGTCCGAGCATGGACCCTTTTCACGTTTTATGAGAATGATCCTTTGCAAATAAATACCTTATAACCCACGTTCCTATTAACACCGGTATGACAGGACTTGAGCCCTTTGAGTTGGTCCAAATTATTGATGGGTAAGTCTTTGTGTACCACCATCACCGCTTCGTAGCGGAATTCCGCTGCGAATACAAAATTCATTATTAACGCGCTGATCGTTCGGCAGGTCAATCTTTGCCAATATTCGGATGCCTTGGTATCCTGTTTCGATTAGGTAGGTAATGTCTATATGTAGCGATTAACCAAAGTATAGAAGTATAGCCTTTATTCAGGCAACGTAACGACACGGTATGGCCCACAAATAGCAATAACAGGAACGCGACATCGGGTCAGAAAATTGACTTTGACCCTTAAAAAATAGAGTATATATTGCCACACCAAATTTGTTCCAGTTACACAGGGACGTAAATAAATACTATCGCATTACAGTTTTATTTCCCTCTCATCGTTTATTTTCCCTAAAATTTTGATGTTACTTGAAAGCGATTAACACGTTTCGTGCTCATGAACTTTTTACTATAGTTTCGTATTTTTTAGTTTGATTGTTGAAATAATTAGATTTATACAATCCTTTCAAATTAGTTTTGATATCGCGAGGATCTTGTGATACTATATACTTTATTTAAAACAGATACGCCACTATTTTTCCAAGCTCTTTTAACTTACTAAATGTCGATGACAATTTGCGTGTGTTATTAGCGGAAATATTTGTCTCCGCTTTGATAGATAATACGCCTGGTTTTTCTAAACAAAAAAGGTAATAATCTAAATGGTGAACGTCAAAGACTCCAGTTAGGGAGGGACTTGCAAAACAAGAGGACGAATGTTTGGTCGTGGTGATATCTGTATCATCTTATCACTAAGCTTTCGTCGATTTACAAGTAAGGGCAGTTACGCTGAGAGGGACGAAAATTTAAAAGTGGTAAACTGAAAAAATGGTGTGGCGCAGTCAAGATTCAAGGAGTGCACAGACTTATCTGTGGCCAATATGAGCTTTAATTATATTACTTACTATACTTTGGTTTTTCGTAGTGTATATAATAATAATAATACATAGGACTTCCCACACAGCGCCATCTAGTCCCAAAGTAAGCAAGTATTATGCTTGTGTTATGGGATACTAGACAGCTGATATACATACTTCAATATTCTTTATAATATATGTTTACATATATAAATATTTTTTTTTTTTACAAAGACACCACATACATATAACAACCAAGACCCGGTACCAGTATCAATATTCACCATATAAATACTGACCCGACCTGGGATTCGAACCCGGGACCTCCAGCTTCGTAGGCAGGGTCGCTACCCACTAGGCTAAGCGGTCGTCGCGTATATGTTACTAAATTTGTTGGATATAAATACGTACTATGCAATTTTAGGATTAAATGCTCACATGCTATTGAGTAAAATTATTAAAAACCCTCTGAAATGTATTCGCTTTGGAAATATCATTTACTATAATAAGAAGCGATTACACGGAAATTGTCAAGGGAATCCCGACAAGAAATATACGTTATATGTGAAAACCTATGCTGATTTTAGTTTACTTCAGTTAATGCTTGGACCATGGAAGTATGGACAGTGCATCAAAATTAGCATAAATTGTAAGGAAGTAAGTGTATTTTAATACTGAGTTAGGAGAATGACAAGCGGACATGCAGAACAATATGAAATTATAATATTTTCTTGCTGATACTATGAGTTTATAGAATAACAAACTACAATAGCAACTAATCTAGACTTATTGTGTCTCTACCGTGTGACTATTTGTGGAAATAAATTACTCAAGAATTTGTCAGCAAGACAATGTTACAGGTTGCTTACCGTCAGGTTCCTCATTAGTACGATACTCTTGGAATACGACGAAATCTTGATTAGGTATTTTGGAAGCCACGTACATATCCTCTGGATCTACAGGCACGAGGTCAGCTTGTCTCTGCTGTACCAGGGTGAGGCACTCCATTCTAAGAGTAAGAGAGAATTCAAAAATCATAATTCTGGTCTCTATAATACATAGTGATAACACTAGGTACAGTCCGGTTGTCTAGCCTATTTATTTTTTCGAAAATATAACCTGTCGGTGGCGTACGGTGACCTTCAAAAAGGTAGAATAGACCATAGCCATATGAATGATAGGGTGCCGATTGTAGATCATCACGGCTTAACGATAAATAATGTTTTGGGGTCTTTTGGATTTTTACAGCAGCTGTACCATTGTATGGTTCTTAGTAGTTTCCACAGCTTGTGTACAAATAGGAAAAGTTTGTTATTCGGGGAAAAGCAAGTACTTAGTAGATAGCTATTTTAATTTATTTACATAAATATATATTAGTCATAAATTCGTATTTTTTTTTTAATTTTTAAAAAACAAAATACTCCTGATATACAAAATACATAGACAGACAAACAGCCAAAAAACGATCGTATGAGGATTTCGATACATATTTTTGTATACTGTATTAAGTACGAAGGCTCGAACACATCACTAATCATCATCATCATCATCATCAGCCCATTTTTACCCCACTGCAGGGGCTTAGGCCTCCCCAGGGTCAGGAGGGGGGCTTGGAGCTTAAGTCCACCACGCTGCTCCACTGCGGGTTGGGAACTGTAACGACCGCCATCTATTGACAGCGTCCTGGACCGACTGCTTAACGTGCCCTCCGAAGAACGGTGTCAGTGATATTGTGTACTTAAGTCAGAAAAACTCATTGGTACACGCCCGGATTCGAACCATGCCCCTATGGGGCCTTATACATTTGAGACAGGTTTGTTGCGCTCTGGGCTATCACGACATCACTAATAGTCTACTATTATTAAATGAAATAAAATAATTTTATAAACTAATTAAGCACTAATTATGAGTTGGATACAAAACAAGCAGTATTTTTAAACAAGAGAGTAATTAGCATTCAGATTGTTATTGTATTTGCATAAATAACGACTTATGAATATCATAACAATTATAGTTCCTATAGTTATACAATAGGTATCAATTTTACTACGTAACATGTTACAGTAACAAAAATGCGTTTTGCATGTAGATGTTAGCCAATTTAATTTAAAAAAAAAAATGGTTATTGCCAGCCAGTTAGAAGAATTTGAAATTGAAATTAGTACACAAGCACCGAATTTTAGGATTGCGGATAGGCCCAACGGGACCCTATGCGGGACCAACCAAGACCAACTGGAACTAAGCCTATGCTGTCTTGCGGTCCTTTTGTCCTACTTTGAAAAATGTTAACCTCAGTAGGTAGCCGCTCGAAATTTTTACGGAATACTTTAATTAATTTTTTCACATAATTTTAAAAATAAAGGATAACATCGAGGAGAACACCATAAAATAACCGTGTTTTTAAAACTTTTTTTTGTTTTTGCCCTGTCATAAAATCGGCAACGCATACAATAGGCTAATTGACAATTTTCATTAAATTATTTTATATGCAAGAGTTTTTTAATATATCACAATAGTGAAGAATTTAAAAAAAAAATCAGTATTAACAAAGTTAAGAATATTTAAAATGTCCTGTTAGACAGAGAGGGCAATATCGCGCGACGTGCCTATGTGTGACGTCAGGCCATTAAAAATAATATTAAATATCGTTTCGCAATAAAGACACAGAGATAAAATTTCAATAGCCTATAATTCTTAACCGAATATAATTTTGTTTATAAATTTTGTTATGTTATAAAGTAAATTTTTATATTTTCTCGATAAATACGAGTATAATATATTTAATAGTAGTTAAGTACTGTGTTGTCAAACTTTGTGTGATTATCGTGCAAACAATAAAATAAAAGAGCAAATAATAAAACCGGTCAACAGTGAGTTGGGACCGCTCTAAGGATCCCGAATTTAATAAAAGAAAACACAGTTCTTTCCATGTTCTTTTATTGATTTCATTTTAGCGATGTCATATTAAAGTGGTTTGTTCGTTCGTTACTGAACTGATTTTGAAATTATCTGCGCAGAGAAGTGGAAACACGGAAAATGACATCATCACATTAAGTGTAAACTTTGTATTACACGCGGGCAAAGCCGTCGGCAACAGCCAGTCTAATTCTGGTCGTAACTATTTGTAATCTTTTTTCATATATATCAAGTTACGAACTGAATGTAAATAACTCATAAATATTCATTAATACCTACATTAAATGAATTTCAGTAAGTAGTGACTCTGCAATGCGCATCAACTCCTTTTCATAAAGTAATAAAGCCACCTTGTATTCATACAAATGTATTCAAAAAGCTTTTGTATTGTATTCGAAAGACTTTTATTCAAAAAAAGCTGCACAGTAATTTAGGATTATTACTTACCTTACCATCGGGTGGGGTATAAACTGAAAACCAGTGATTTAAGGAAATAAAATCTTTAAAAAAAAAAAAATATAAACATACACTAAAAACTTAAGCGCCTACTTTGATCACCAATCAAATCGATACCAAATCACGAAGTAGATCCTAGAAGTTGTAACAGTATTTCCAAAAATCAAAAATTTCGTATAGAAAAACGATTGAAACGGACTCCCTTGGTGGCTTGACCTGGAGCTCTATTACTGTCACTCTGGCATCTGTCTATCTGTCAGTCCATATGTACGGGTCTCTAGCGCGTGAACAGACGGTTACAGACTTGAAATTTGGATATATTGCGTAAAATTTTGACCCAAAACGAATACTGAATCAGAAATTCAGTTTTAGGAAGGTAGATGGATAGAAAAACGAGCCGAATTAGAAATAGATTTTGTTACTCTTGTATATGGGATGTCACTGTCTAGAACTTATACGTCTTTTATTTTTTATAAATAATAATAATAACGTATACATGACAGCAACGTATAAGCCCAAAACTAAGCATTAGCTCGTATTTTGGGTACTAAGCGAAGACACCATATACATATAACATATACATACAAATAAATTCGGGATTGATATTAATATTGGTAGTTTTAGATCATTTCTGTTGTGGGATCTACCTCAAAAATTAAAGAAATACTGAATACGTCGATTCTTAATGTAGTTTTTAAGTAGTGACCAAAACAAACAAAAAAAATTCTCTCACGGTTTGTTGCGATGCCTAGTACCTACTACCTACTTACAGCTCGAAAACGAAATATTTCATAAAATTTATTTCATATATAGCAAATAAAGAATGGTTCACTTAACCGTTTTGACCGGTTAATCACAACGCATTCTTTTGCAAAATTACTTATATGTATCCTGTGTATGTATCATAGCAGCTTTAAAGCACAGGTCCGTTAAGATGGTGTTATATACATTTACATCATGACAATTAAGTTATAGCCATATTTTTTTCTTTTAAAATCCTAGTTCTATGTTTAAAAATAACAATTTGGTAGGCTGTCATTCCATTTTTTTATTGTGCGTACGGAACCGTTGGTGAGTGAGTCCGACTCACACTTGAACAATATTTTTCACTTCATGTTTTCACTAACATAGAGATCACGCATACAAATAATACAAGATCATTCTCACCTGTCTCTAGCTGATACGCATTCAAGTGCTGCCTTGCTTTTCGTTTCAACTTGAAGCATCTCTTCGCAATCTTTCATAAATTGTGCCGGCACGCATACTTTGTCTGCGAAATGTAATTCATTAAAACAGCTTCTGTTTACAAAGATTATTAGATAAATATATTTTTCATATCATCGTTTCTTTAGCTACTGAATAAATCGGAAATATAAGTCAGATTTGTTTTAAACAAGGAAAAATATATTTTGTTTCGTACATGCTGATTTCGCGTTGACATTGTGAACGGTCAATGCTATCGATATGCATAAAAATAAATAAACAGCGCGGACCGCCATGTCGCGGCTGCTCCGGTGATACACTAGCCCACTGTTTCGGACGACAACTTATATATTGGTGGACTGTCTTGTATTCGATACGGATCATAGAGTTAGTAACCGACAGAAATTTATTGATTTTTTTTTAAATTTTAGATCGTTATCATTTCATTCTTTTCGCCGTCGAGACGATGGGTCCCTGGTCCAGGGATGCTAAATTACTTGCTAACGATTTGGCTGTCGCGCTGTGTTTGTTGACAGGCGATCCTTTGAGCAAGGAATACCCTAATATTCAGAGGTACAGTGTCGCGATCACAGATCATTAGTCACGATACAGCGCGGCAACGCGGCAAATATCCTTGGCACCCTGGACCCGTCATCTCTTTAAAATTTTCTCGTTTGTACACGTAATTATTTAGAGAGTATTTTTAATTTGCATGCATTTTTAGTTTTTTAATTAGATTTAAATTTAGAATATATTATACAAACTTTATTAAATTATAATTTTAATTTTGTCATTTTAAACCTATTTACAATAAGTATTTATGGCCAAATGTGTACTACGTAATGTATCAGTGCGCAAAATAAAGTTAGAGTAATTAATAATATTACTTATAGTTCTCTGTATTAACAATCTGTCAAAATCACATTACCAACAACCCCTTTAGTTAATGATCTATCTTGGCTGTATATTTAATTTTAAGGCATTGACTGAATTATACTGATTTCGAGCTTCTTTGCCTTAATTTAGTATTAATTATTTAGTATTAGTATAGTAGTATTTAGTATTAATTATTGCGTTAGCAAGTAGGCGAGTGCTAACTATTTAAACGTATTGTAAATTCAGAGTATTTTTGCCCTTTGTTGCGCCTTTTTTCGGACCGAAACATATATCGGCTGTCCCAAAAATCAAGGTCAAGCCGCACACAGCTGTAAACTGTAAGGCAAGTAGTTACAGTTATCGGAAAAATATAAAAATATATATTAGTCATGCATTTTTACAATTATAGACACCAAAAAAAATCGAGAAAACTGACACTCTGTGATGATTTTTCAAGTACTGTGACTGCAAATCTTTACTTTTTTTCTATTTTTTTTTTGTGATGTAATCATGAATTACCCTTTAGTTACAGTCCAAAATTAAAACATAACTGCCTCAAAGCAGTGTTAGTTTCTCGATTTTTTTCTGATATCTGTCACTACTTCCCTTATCACACGTTTCCGGCTTGACGTTGATTTCTGGGACAACCTATATTGACCCGCAGGCGACGTGGTCGCATATTGGGTATTTACCGCTAAATGACTACAGAACCTAATAGCCTAAAAACAAGTTAAACATGTTTCACAAGTGAGTAATATTCTTAAAATGTTTTTGTGCAGGTACTGAACGGCATCAATTCAGTAGAGTTTGCAGTTTCGTTGTTCCCTCAGAAACCTGGATGTAATCAAGAAGACTGATGGATAGCTTATACGTTAATCTAGATGTTAAAGAATCTGCATAATTTTCAGTTAAATCTTTTGAGTCACAAAAGTGTGACATGATAACAAAACGACTTTGTAGATTATAATAATTATAAAATAATAATATCTGAGACATCCCACACAGCGCCATCTAGTCCCAAACTAAGCAAAGCTTGTATTATGGGTACCAGACCAGTAATATACGTACTTAAATATACTATATATACATATATAGATATTTCACACCCAGACACGGTACAAAGAGACATGTTCATGCACACAAATATTTGTCCCGGGCGGGAATCGAACCCGCCCGCGGCCCTTGGCTACGAAGTTAGGATATCTGACGACTCGGCCAATCGGTCAGTCAAATCAGATTGTTAACCACATGTATGGGCGACATTAATAATATATATATTCTTTTAAGGCTGTATGCTCTATGATCTTACTAACTCTTTATAAACCTACTCGCGTTGCACGGAGTCATCGTTCGAGCCTGTTTTGCTTTTGATTGAATAAACGTCGTTTAGTTTATCGTGGACTATTCTCGGCTGTTAACACTTCGGTTTTTTTTTTAAATAAACAACTTGGATGTCTGGGAAACTTGTTTTTACAATTATTGAGGATAACATTACGTCCAGAGAGTGCTTATGCAAATTCTAGTAGGTTACCTATTGTTTTCAGAGTTCCGCAGTAAACTAATAAAAGCAGAATCCCCTGCTGACTCTTTTGCCTGTCGTTCTGTATACAGTGTTCGATACTGTTCAAGGACATATTTACCATCCAACAATGGCGATTTACAGAAAGATGTGCTCACGAAGTATTTGGAGTAATATATGCGATCAAGCATGTTTTATCATGAATATATTTTAAGTACTTACAGATTTTGTTATACAAATTTGGACGAAAATACTGGAACAAAAACCACATGTGCAAATAAGCTTACAAAAACTGTTGTAAAACCGAATGCATTTTTTTATTGTGGAACTAAACGGGGTTTCGTAACCCTCGAAACCGTCACATACTCAAGAGGTAAGTGGACTGCCGGTCTTCCACACATGTATCTGTTCACGTAAGCAAAACCGCGGGCAAAAGCCAGTGGAGAGAATTTAACGAGAACCAAATGTTATTTTGTTACATGGCTTAACTACAGAATGTAATTGATTCTAAAATGTATGTTATTCACTATGAAATTTACGATATGTTCGATTTAAGACAAAAAATCACCGATTACCCCGTCATGGTGCGAGCTTACCCTATTTAAAAAAAATGTTATATAGTTATACAAAAAAAAGTGTTGAGATTCACGTACCGACGTAAAATTATAAACATCAATATGTATTTAAATTTGCTATAATTATGATATAACATCTCGACCAAAAATCTTCTCTACATACCCCAACGTATCTTACTTACCATTATAAAACCATACATACGGTTAGATATAGTTGTTCACCGAAAAAGAAATATAGTAACTGAGACTAGAATTTCTAGTTTTATTTGTGACCACGAAATAGTCATGCGTACTTATAATGTTACTGTAGCGAAAACATGAATTTTGTTTATTTAACGAGCAATTTACTAAATTAAATAAAGTTTTCCATGCGAGTTACTAAAATATTGTTAGATTTACTATAAAATTAATTCAAAATTCAATAACGAATTATGAAGTATTCTTAACTTAATTTTATAGTAACTCTAACAATATTCTGGTGACTTATACTCTGAACACTTTGTTAAATGAAATAAATTTCTCGTTAGATATACAAAATTCATACTTAAAGTCTATCCATTATATTAGACCTCAGACGCCGGCGTCGGTATCCTTTGAGGCAGCAGCCAAGTGCCGGCGGCTTTCTTTGTGAACTTTTGTCGGTATGCGGTGTCCACGTGTCAAAGGGTGTGGGTTAATATAATGGACAAACTATACTAGTTTTTTTTTGTGTATTCATTGCAAATTAAATCGTTATTTTAAAATTAATTTCTTGTGAAAGTTACAAAATTATAGTATAAAACACTAGTTTTTCCTGCTACTGAACGTTATGGTAGTATTTTCCCTTGTATTTTCCTCCTATATTTTTTTCCATGCTTAACTTGGGGCCTAAACGTTGTTGTGCTGTATACATTTTTGCGGTGCTGTTTGTACATAGAACATTTTTTCGGAAAGTTTATAGTACCTAATCTACCAATTAGACATCCGCAAATCCAAAATGACATTTTTTTATTTTTGTCTGTTTGGAAACTTATAATTCAAAAACCACAAATATTTAATTAAAGCTTTTACATGTTTAAATATGATATTATGGTTCAGGGTTTTGTATCATTGCTGGTATTTTTGTGAGTGCAGTAAAAACAATAAAGTATTTAAGATTTAACCTATACTAAGTGTTCGAGAAATAATATCACCACTTAGAAAATTGAAATCCTTCTAGGTTATGAAGCCTCAGATATAGTTACGACACAAATTCAAACACATTTTGTGGGATTGGAAGCGTGGCTCCTACGCTCAACTTTCTCCTTCCGGTGACAAGAGATGTCGCTTCAGAAACTATAAAGCAATCAAAATGTGGGCGGATAATCTATGTTTCTTTGTCTCTAGATGCAATATTACGATCTGTGCACTGTGTAGGGCTGGCGCAACATTTAATATTGTACAATATCCGGTGTATCTTTCATGTGGAGTTATATCAATGCAAAGATAAAGATAGGCATCGCTTTCAAGTTTAAACAGAATATTAAATATAGCGGTCGTACCCGGGTTCGCCCGGGTGGACTACGGAAACATTCCTCTTCCCGTTCCATGCATTAGTACACTGCACCCGTTCGAAGTCGGGGTGGGTCGCTATTCCAACCATAAAGTATCATTACACTATGGTATCATCGTCATCATCCAAACAAATAAATTCTTTGGAGCGTCTAGCGATAAATTTGACTGTCATAAAAAAGGTTATAGTAAGTCAACCTTAAAAGATGCACATATGCTGTCGGGAACTTTTGGTTAGAACTTTTGAAGGGAAACAGTTCCGTAATACATGATTTTTGCTTAACATCAACCGTTTATGCAGCACGCGTAACGGAAGCTCTCAAAAGGAATAACTTTTCCCGTTTTCGCAACATTTTTCATTGATTATCCGCTCCTATTGGTCATAGCGTGACGTAATAATAGCCTATAGCCTTCCTCGATAAATAGACTATCTAACACATAAAGAATTTTTCAATTCGAATGGGTAGTTTCTGATATTAGCGCGTTCAAACAACAAACAAAAAATATAGCCTATAGTTTTCCTCAATAAATGGACTATCCAACACAAAAAGAATTTTTCAATTCGAACAAGTAGATGCTGAGATTTGCGCGTTCAAACAAACAAACAAACAAACAAACAAACAAACAAACAAACAAACAAACAAGCAAACTCTTCACCTTTATAATATTAGTATAGATACTGATTATTATTTCTTAAATCTACGATTTTCGACTAGGTGTAAGTCCACGCGTGCAGAGCCGCGGGCGGAAAGCTAGTTTGAAAATAAAATATAGCCCATGTTACTCGGTGATAATAAGCTTTCCACGGGTGTAATTAAAATCCGTTGAGTAGTTTTGAAAAATCTAACGTTCAGAGACTGTGGAATGATCTGTATTGTTGTAATATTATCAAAAATTTAATCGCCAGTTCTTTTACAGTCGACATAGCTAGGCTCAGAGCAGCATCACAATCGGAGTCTGGGGCATGGCTACATGCTCTACCTTCACCCCACTTGGGTACACTCTTGGACGGTGACTCCCTGAGAATCGCAGTTGCACTTAGATTAGGGAGCGATGTGTGTCAGCCTCACAAGTGTATCAGCGGTTCTCAGGTAGAAGCCATTGGGCATCACGGTCTAAATTGCTCAACTATATCGGCAAGGTTCTCATGACACCATGCCCTCAATGACCTGATTAGAAGAACCTTGGTCTCGGCCAATGTTCCGTGCCTGCTTGAGCCACCAGGTTTAAGTCGCACAGACGGCAGACACCCAGATGGGCTTACCCTCGTACCGTGGTGTAAATAATTGTGCTAACAATCTAATAGAATCATACCTCTGTAATAGAATTCAAAAAGTTGATATTAATAGAGTTAAGTCGAAGGGTTCTATTGTGAAAATGGGAGTTCCTCAGGGATCTATATTGGGTCCCTTTCTGTTTTTAGTGTATATTAATGACTTACCTTACTTGGTAGAAAAATCTGCCGAGATAGTGTTGTTTGCTGATGACACTTCTCTCGTATTTAAAATTAATAGAAATGAAGAGGAATTCTCAACAGTAAACTCTTCACTTTTGCAGGTCTTCAATTGGTTCAACGCTAATAACCTATTATTAAACGCAAATAAAACAAAATGTTTAAAATTTACATTGCCCAATGTTAGACAAGTTGATGTCAATTTGAGACTTGGAGGAGATTCATTAAGTTTGGTTAATGAAACTGTGTTCTTGGGCATTACTATCGACGCAAATTTACAATGGGGTCCTCATATTATGAGGGTGGCTGGTAAACTGAGCTCTGCTGTTTTTGCAATTAGGCAAATAAGAAAACTAACCGATGTGCCTACAGCGAGGCTGGTTTATTTTAGCTACTTTCATAGCATAATGTCATATGGCATTCTGCTATGGGGAAAGGCCGCTGACATTCAAACAATATTTGTTCTGCAGAAAAGGGCTATTCGAGCTATATATAAATTAAAATCTAGAGATAAAAAGGCTTATTTTAGAGAAGGTAATATATTGACAGTCCCTTGTCAGTATATTTATGAAAATATAATTTATGTACATAAAAACATAAATGCTTTCTCTAGGGTGGGTGATGGCCACAACTTAAATACAAGACATAAGCATTTGTTATCAATTCCCAGGTTCAGGCTCTCAAAGGTAAATAATTCTTTCATGGGAAATTGTATCCGTTTTTATAATAAAATTCCAAAAGAAATGTTAGACTTGAAGTCTAATCAATTTATAAAGCGAGTTAAAGTCCAACTCATGAAAAAAGCTTACTATTGTATTACCGAGTATTTAAATGATAAGTGCGCATGGACATCATTGTAATAGTTGTAAGACTTTAAATTAAAAAAAAAACAATTAAGAAAGACATATATTAAAATTAAATAAACAGAGAGGAGTTTCTTGCCGGTTCTTCTCCTCCTAGTTTTTGAACCGGTACCTAATCAATTTTTACGACTTTCAATAAGTGTGTGCAAACATCTTATATTGAATAAAAACTTTTTGAATTTGAATTTGAATTTGGGTCGCTGCATGGTGTAGGATGCGACATGCGTGTGCACCTTCGCTACCTCATATTTAAATGCAACCATACAGGCCCTGGGCGTGGCCGCCGAGACCGTGGCACGGCGGAAACACCAAAAATATACCTCATTAGAAGCCACTTATGATTTCGTTCCATTTGCGGTTGAAACAGGAGGGCCTTGGTGCTCTGAAGCCAAGAGCTTTATGTCCGCTCTGGGCCGCCGCCTAAGGGACGCTGGTTGGAATGCTCGTTCCCGAACATACCTAGTCCAGCGCATCTCACTAGCAATCCAACGCGGAAGCGCGGCGGCCAGCTTGATGGCTACATTTCGACCAGGTGTTAACGGGCACGGTTTTTTTTATTTAATAGTTAATTTTTATGTTTTTTTTTACAGTTCTAAATTACATTATAAAATTTAATTTTTGTGAATTGTATAGCTAAATAAGTACAAAAAGTTTTTATTTTGAGTGTATCCGTAACAAACAAACGAAAAATCAAATCTTTCCTCTTTATAATATTGGTATACATTATTTGCCTGAGGAATTTGTTGACGACCACTTAGCCTAGTGGGTAGCGACCCTGTCTACGAAGCTGGAGGTCCCGGGTTCGAATCTCAGGTTGGGTCAGTATTTATATGCCAAACATTGATACTGGTACCGGGTCGTTGGTCATTATATGTATGTGATGTCTTTGCTTGGTACCCAAAACATAAGCTAATGCTTAACTTGGGACCTAGACGTTGTTGTGATGTATACGTTATTATTATTATTAACAATAAGAAATCAAAATTTTACAGAAACGACTACATACACTTCTGTTTCGCGAAATCCAAATGCAAAACGTTATTCCTGCAATATTTGTCACTTAATTGAAAATTTTGGTAACGCAAGACCTTGGAAAGAATTAGGCAGGCTGATTTCTACACGAGTTCATGTATTCAGTTTACCGATAAATAGTAAGTATGCAATTAGGCAAGAGGCTGGGGGAATCCCATGTCATAAATAAGCAGACGGCCGACGATCTCGGTTTCAGATTAAAAGGTCAGGATCATATCAATTGCTGAGCGGGTGGCTGGTAAACTGAGCTCTGCTGTTTTTGCAGTCAGGCAAATAGAAGTATAACCGATATCTCTAGAGCGAGGTTGGTTTTTTTTTAGCTGCTCACATAGCATAATGTCATGGCATTTTGCTCGAGGGTAAGGCCGTTGACATTCAAACAATATTTTGTTCTGCAAAAAAGGGCTATTCCAGCTACATGCAAATTAAAATCTCGATATACTCTAAAGGCAGACTTCAAAGAAAGTAACATTTTTAAAGTCCATTGTCGGTACATTTATGAAAATATAATTTATGTAAATAAAAACTTTAATGCTTTCTCTAGGGTGGGTGATGACCACAAGTTAAATACAAGACATAAGCATATGCTATCGACTCCCATGTTCAAATTCTCAAAGGTTAATAATTCTTTCGTGGGGATTTGTATCTGATTTCATAATGAAATTCCAAAATAAATGTCAGACTTTAATCAATTTATAAAATGTGTTAAACACAAATTAATTAATCGAACCAAACAAAAAGTTTCAAGTGTGATCAGATGTATGTCTAGTCAGTTCGACGTCTTCGATTATCTTTGGATATAGTAATAATTAAAGTTTTTCTATTTAACTTAATCGTCGGTCATTGAATTTATCAGCCGTTTCACAACTAGTGTTTGTACAAGTTTTTGATTTGCCAGTTAGTCTTGGAGGTTTTATAGAGTTTACAAGTGAATCTGCTGTGATAAAAATGTATTAATTTCATTTTGTAATTATAATAATATATAATAATAATAATTTCTGGGACATCCCACACAGCGCCATCTAGTCCCAAAGTAAGCAAGTATTATGCTTGTATTATGGGGTACTAGACAACCGATATACATAAATATTCTTTTTTTTATAATGTATACATATATAGATACTTTTACACCCAGACACGGAACAAATAGACGTGTTCACGCACACAGATATTTGTCCCGGGCGGGAATCGAACCCGCAACCTTCGGCTCCGCAGTTAGAGTCTTTAACCACTCGGCCAACTGGTCAGTCAATTATGCTTGGTAACACTTAGTTTGCGCTACCCGCTTACTTTTTTTCGTGCTTGTTTTGGACGAATTCAATGCAAGCAAACTGACTAAATTCGATGTAATGTCGTTTTAAGTGTCGTATTTAAAATACAATAGTACATAAAATATTATACGTAAGTTACTGCACGTGTGTAATATTTTTACAATTACAATACAAATGGCCAACAATAACAATTTAATAATAATATGTGATTCATAATCATGAAAACAAAGTTTATCTATTTCTTATATTTTAGGCAAATCAACCGGATGACCTTAGGCGTTATTCCCCGAGAACGATTTCTCTATGTGTGGATGGATTTTATCTCAGTTATTACAGCATCGTTTACCTTGAAGGGTACGGTTACATGTTAAATTAGTTCACAGGCAGTGGCTTATCAATCAGCCTAGCCAATCTGGTTGACACCAGATTTTGCACCAGATCGACAACTAAGTGGCGTGATGTGACTAACTGTGGCTGCCGTTGAACGCTGACTGAGCTGGTGCGATTCGAACTCTACGTCTTTCTTTTTGATATCACATAAGTGAAGTGTTCTGATTTTAGGTCAGGCACACTCTAGCGCTCCCAAAAACTGTACAGGCTATATAAGTCGAGAGAGTATTCTCTCAAATATAGTGTTTTTTAACAAAAAAAAAATAATTGAAAAAATGACTACCGCAAAAGAGAAAAGTTATTAGAAAAGTTAAAGTATATATCCCTACTTAGGAAATAATATTCAATTTTATAAAACATTTGTGTAAACCTACTGTCAAGAATGGAAAAATATTTCGGTGTGCCATGGTATTTGTTTCACACAAGAAATCTTTTGGCGTGGAACAGAGAACAGTTTGTGTTTAGTAGTTATTCGGTGATAAGAGTATAATTGATATTTAAATTATGCCACTTTTAATCGTCAGAGTGCGCTTATCATATATATCGTAGGTGAGTTAAAAGAACTTTATCAATAACATAACAACTACATACATTAATTATTCACAAAACGTAAAATCTATACCAACACAATTCGGTGGCTGGGGAGAAAATTTGAAATAGGTATGGAGTTGTTTGTGACAAGAAAACGAAATATTAAAACAAGTTACCATTTGTCTATATTTTTATATTTCACTTTCATAGCGCAATGCCATGGTAATACATACATATATGATACGTTAATTAGTAAAATGTATTTTAATTTGTACATCTAAGCAAATTTAAAAAACACACGAGCTTCGTTTCAAATAAAATGAAGAGTAAAAATCAAACAATAGGAATTTTACTGACTTGTTCCAGTCAGGCCTGCACTATCGCAACAACGTAGACAAACTTATTTTGTTGTTTTTACGTTAGAATTCAAGAATAGAAATTTTAATATAAATAAAAAATAAGATTGGATTATCGACGGGAGCTGATGACTGTAAGAGGGCTGCCCAAGTATTGAACAAAAAATCCATAACTTTAACTATAATTCATGTTAATTTATCAAGTAGAAATTTAATTAAGAGCATCGGTCGCCGACTTAAGGAGAGGGAGTGTGACCCTCGCTCGACGTCGTTTCTGATGCAGAGGCTCGCCATAGCGATCCAGCGCGGTAATGCCGCGAGCGTTATGGGTACCTTTGCATCAGGTTCGCCAGGAACTGGTAATTTTTAGCTTTTAACATTGTATATATAGACGTTATAAACCGTAGATTAATTCTTCATTTCAATTATATTTAGTAGATGGCTTATTTATTTTTGATACAGGTACATTTCTGGCGCCAGGACAAGAAGCGACGTTTTTCAATTTCCAATTGGCTTTGCAATCGATTAACCTTTCGCTTTAGAGATCCAATCAATGCGGTATGTTTGGCTTGCAGTATTTCTTTTTTTCTTAATTTTTTCCTCAGACACGACTCCTTTTCAGTGTCGAAGATGGAACTCAAATCTGAAAAGCTTCCAATATCGGAACCTTCCATGTCGTTTTGGTCCGACGTTGTATTCTGGAAAAATAAAATACACACATTTACTGGGCTGGATCAACAATGGCCCAGATGCGCTATATAAGGGTTACTGATGGTAATGCATTCGAGTTAAGAGCGTGATTAAACCTTGTAATGCCTAACCCAAAACAAACCGTTTGTGAGATAATAAGAAAATATGTATATTTTTTAAATCGAAGAAGAAGCTTTTCAAAAAATATATATTAGAAAATTATAAGTACACAGAAAAAAGGTTTTGGTTATAGGTAACAAAAAAAATTGATTACTGGTTACTTAAAAATAGTGATAACATAATTATTGCTATAAGTAATCAAACTCAGTTGTACCAGTTTACCAACCATTGCATTTTTGCTAACTTTGTTAAAAATTATCAAAATTTTGCTATTTTCACGGTAACACAATTAGTTTTGTAATCTACTTTTTTCAGTGTATACTGTGTTTTAGTTAACATTTCAATACGTAATTAATTTCTTTTTCAAATTTTTTATGATTAATATACTTTATAAATGATATTAATTTGTTCAAGAAAATTACTAGGGACGAACTCTGCGAAACAAAAATAGTTAACTATTCGTACAACAAGAGAGCAAATCTAACTTAGAATCCTCACCTCACTAGCGAAAAAATGCAATATGTAAGAAGAAATATCGTAACTAGAGTACACAATACATTTTTATTTTACAGTTCTTCCAAGAGGTATTTGCGCTTTTAGCAAGTTTCGAAATTTAAATTAAATTATTAAAAATCGCATAGCTTTTGGATAATTTTCATGTGACTTTTCCAAAAAAAGTTTAGTTCAACATTAGAAATTTGCTACTTTAACTCTAAAGGTTTTAAATTATAATCTTCGTCACTAAATTCATTCATTATTCAAACTTTTTAGTTCCTTTTCCGCCATTGTTTTTATGATTTCGAAAAGTGCTGCAAAACTTTACATAAAAATTTAACTAAGTAATTTAAATGTCCTACTAAAAAACACATATTAATAAAAAAATTAACAACTCTTTATTACTAAAGCAGCATATAAATACATCGGCATTAACCAATAGGCCCACAGATAACCTATTATTTGCATAGGACATGTTAAATAGAAAGTAAACTATTCTAATTACTTTTATTAAATGTAACTCACCGGCTCTTCCACTTCCTGTTTTATTTCTACATGAAAGCTATGACCATCATCGGTTCTTTCTGGTGGTACTGTTTCATCAGCAATGTTCACTGCTGAAAATTCTTCATCCTAAAACCAATTACACGTGAGGTTACAGATAAAATACATTTATAACACTATGTACAGTACAACACAACACTATGTGTATTTGTCTGTGACATTGTCTATACGACGTGTTACAAAATACCCCTTAAAAAATATAATTAATTATCAAAGCTAAAAATTTTGTCAACCCTAGTAAGCTGTCATGTCAGGGAACCAGATTATTTAACAGAAAGGCCTACGTACGTATTTTACCTAATAATTGTCTACTTTAATAGTTTTTCTATTTTTCATTCATAAATATTTGCTACCTCAATACAAGGATGTCATTATACTCGAGTACTGGCTTCAAAAATTGTCAAGTTGGAAGTATATGAAGGATAGAGTGTATTTCTCCGATTGCCCAACGGTTGCCGAGATGGAACAGCGTGTTAGATCGGTTTTCGCATCAATAACAACGACGATGGTGCGAAATGCCACACAAGCCATATTCCGCCGAGCGAAGTTGTGTATTGAGCAAGGCGGAGCACACTTTGAGCCGTTTCTATAAATTTGACGTTTATTATGAAAAAGTAAGTGTTCGTTTAGATTGTTTTGTTAGGTTAGGTCTTTTAAAATTTTTGTCGTTCTGCGAATTAAGTAGAAATGTAGGTACATTCTGCGTAGTTTACTCTTTAATTTTACTGAAATAGGGTTTGCACATCAGTGAAAATAAAAATATTTTTATATTTTTTTGGGGTATGTTATACAGCGTTACTACGGTTCTTAAATATTGTGAATGGACTCGTTATAACGCACCATTTAACCTCCTTTCGGCTTTTCGTTTTGTAACACCTTGTATCTATACTAATATTATAAAGCTGAAGAGTTTGTTTGTTTGTTTGTTTGTTTGTTTGTTTGTTTGTTTGTTTGTTTGTTTGTTTGTTTGTTTGTTTGTTTGTTTGTTTGTTTGTTTGTTTGTTTGTTTGTTTGTTTGTTTGTTTGTTTGTTTGTTTGTTTGTTTGTTTGTTTGTTTGTTTGTTTGTTTGTTTGTTTGTTTGTTTGTTTGTTTGTTTGTTTGTTTGTTTGTTTGTTTGTTTGTTTGTTTGTTTGTTTGTTTGTTTGTTTGTTTGTTTGTTTGTTTGTTTGTTTGTTTGTTTGTTTGTTTGTTTGTTTGTTTGTTTGTTTGTTTGTTTGTTTGTTTGTTTGTTTGTTTGTTTGTTTGTTTGTTTGTTTGTTTGTTTGTTTGTTTGTTTGTTTGTTTGTTTGTTTGTTTGTTTGTTTGTTTGTTTGTTTGTTTGTTTGTTTGTTTGTTTGTTTGTTTGTTTGTTTGTTTGTTTGTTTGTTTGTTTGTTTGTTTGTTTGTTTGTTTGTTTGTTTGTTTGTTTGTTTGTTTGTTTGTTTGTTTGTTTGTTTGTTTGTTTGTTTGTTTGTTTGTTTGTTTGTTTGTTTGTTTGTTTGTTTGTTTGTTTGTTTGTTTGTTTGTTTGTTTGTTTGTTTGTTTGTTTGTTTGTTTGTTTGTTTGTTTGTTTGTTTGTTTGTTTGTTTGTTTGTTTGTTTGTTTGTTTGTTTGTTTGTTTGTTTGTTTGTTTGTTCGTTCGTTCGTTCGTTCGTTCGTTCGTTCGTTTGTTTGTTGGTTCGTTCGTTCGTTCGTTCGTTCGTTCGTTCGTTCGTTTGTTTGTTTGTTTGTTTGTTTGTTTGTTTGTTTGTTTGAACGCGCAAATCTCAGCATCTACTTGTTCGAATTGAAAAATTCTTTTTGTGTTGGATAGTCCATTTATTGAGGAAAGCTATAAGCTATATGTATAAAATAATACTATCTGTCTGTCTGTCCATTTGAGCAAATTTCCAAAACGGCTAAACTGATTTTGATGAAACTTCACAGATATGGAAAGGAAATGATCAAAAGTGACATACACTATTTTTGTCCGTCTGTTTGTCTGTACGTCTATGTGTTTATTCAAGCTAATCTTCAAAACGGCTCAACAGATTTTAATGAAACTTTGCAGACGTGAAAAAAGATTGTCAAGAGTGACATCAGCTACTTTTTGTGTCTGTCTGTCGTTTGTCTTCACTGATCTATCAACGTAGATAAAGCCGAAACTACTAAGTCTAGGAAGCCGAAATTTGGAACAGTGGTTTATTTTATAACGTATCAATTTTTTATGAAAGAGGTATTTGGACATTTCAAATTTAAGGAGGGAGGTACGAAAGGGCTTTGTATGAGTCTTTGTTCTTTAAAATTAGAAACATAAAAATTTTGACATAAATAAATAATGATGTCTTTCAGGGTTTTTGGATTTCCACATTTTAAGGGTGGGAAATGGGAGGTGAAAAGTATGGGAGTATAGGTTTTCCTAAAGGAGTGGGGAGAATGAAGATTGAAAGTTTGAATGGGTGTACCCAATATTAGTTTCAGCAAAAAGTATGTACAAACCATAAACAGGAATGTGTAGTCTACGCAAAACAGGAATGTGTAGTTTACGCAAGCGAAGCTGCGGGCGGTCGCTAGTAGTTGATACAATTCGTAATATTTAGTTTCTTAATCAACATAAGCTTATTCATTTATTTCATACATCTGAATCCCTGATCTACATTACTTTTCTTCTTACTGTTCAACTCCTAAAAATAACGGCTTGATGATACATAACCTAGGCATGTTCCTTTCTTCCTCGTACGTTGAAACATGACGAGCTCTTTAAAATATGGGTATTTCATCAAAATCGGCATGGTGATTTTTGGAGATAAGAGATTACTAGAAACAAACGGAACATTGAAATTTGTCAAGTCGATTATATACAATTAATTTTTCAAAAATATCTTCCATGTTCTCTCCAGTCTGTTACAGATTTACAATAAAATAAATAAATCAGTATTTCCAAAAGAAAACCCTAACGTATCCAAAATAAAGTAGATTTCATTTAAACAGACTTAACTATGCCAAAATTTTAAATATTTTTTCAAACGGGACACACGGTGTACTAAGCACGGTGTAACAAGCCCGACTGCTGATCCAAAAGTCGCAGATTCGATCTCCGCCCGGCACAAATATTAGTGTCTGCGTGCTCTGCCTAGTTTGGGACTACCTAGTCCCAAACTGGCCGTGTGTCAGATAACCCATGTCCCAGATATTACACTATCCCAATATGGATTACGCTAATATAACTCACCGACTCTTTTTCAATTTTTATTTTTACAATCTCTTTGTTTTCTGCAGCAGAGTCATGGCTTCGATCGGTAGACTTGGCTTCACCAGTGATTGTCACCGTCAGGAATTGATACTGCTATAACCATATACACAAACCTATTTATAAACTATTCGTATATTACGTTTTTACTGTCAGTCTCACAAATCGTTTTTACTACATGTATGAACGAAGGGTAGGTAACTTATTTCGCGTATATATGTCACTTTTTATAGCTTACATCCCTTAACCGAATTTATTAAATGAGGTGTCATTAGATTAAATCATTAGTGTATATATGACGTCAGCAAAAATTCAATATGGCGGTCGTTACTGGTACATTAATGTATTGAGTGACAGATATTTCTATTGCCCGTTAAGCAAAATGCATACATACGTTGTAGATATGCAATATACGTTCACGTATCTAATTGTTTGAAAATACATAATCAAAAAATGTGATAAAGAATATTAAAAAAAAATATATAGGAAATCATAACTAAAAACGTACCAATAAAAATTAAAAAAAAAATTAAAACCTGACAACGTTAAAAAATTCAGTGTAAAATGAAATTTCTATTCAGTAAGAATTCATATGTGACACTAATTTAGAAATGCCTTTCTTTTCTTTTACTAAACCTCAGCCAGAAACGAATTCCACAGGTTGTAGAATGAGGATTGTCACGTTTACCTAATACGTATACATGATTTGAAAAATAATTGATTACACATTGTAAATATTTAAGTTTTAAAATTTTATATATTGTCCTATAATTCTCTTTTTCTGAAAGTATTGAAAAACATTATTTTCAACTTTTAGTTTAAGGTAGTAGAACCTACATACAAAAGTTGGTTTTTATTTCTTTTAAATAGGTGTACAACCTAATCACGGCTGGAAACTTTTTAAGGGGGTTACGGATGCTAATCAGAGATGTATGAGTGGTGAACGTTTTGAGTATATTGAATTATTAACTGTTTACTTATGAATATTCTTTTCCATTGCAACATTAAAAATCAAAAACATATTTAATAAAGTTATAATAGTACGTGATGCAATTAAATTAGTAGTATGGTTTACGTGAACGTAACTCACCGGTTCTTCTTTTATTTTTATACTATCTGTACTTTCAACGGCATAGTACTTTTGTTCGGGAGGTTTGGCTTCACTACTTCCTGGCGCCTTCTGGGACTGACTCTAAAATCATGTACACATAAACATGAATACTAACTTAAGTGTTTTGACATGGATATATTATATTGCGTTGGTGGTTGGGAGAGGCAGATGCGATAGCGCGAGCTAGGTGCAACGACAGTTTGGGAAAGCGCTTGAACACATAGGGCTCCTCACTCAAGCAAAAAAATTTAAGGTAAAAATCAATTATAGGTTTATATTTTGATAGAGCATAACAAAAAAAAAATGAAGTGCCCGAGATTTTTTTTTTCGAAATTGTTTCATCTTTCAAAACATGTTCAACATGAAACTGTGATAGGATTTCACTACACTTCAAACATTCATCATAACAGTTCCTTTCCTCCCATTCTGTGTAGGTATACATTAGCACGAAAGTAATTTCAGATATTGATTATGATTATGGATACTGAAAATTCTAAATAAAACCTATATTTTCAGTTCACCTTGTTAAATAAAGTTAACAAGAACATCACCATTAAGAACCCATCTCAGAATATAAAATTAACTCATACAAAGTTATTCAATAATTTAAATTTAATTTAATTAGAACATTATACGAGATTATACAAAGACAAAATTATTCTTACCGTACATTAAAACTAAATACAACTAACGATTATGAGAATATATTATATGACAAAGGATTACTGGGTATAGAATCGGAACCTTACGCCATACTAACACCAAATTAACGGCATAATTCATAGTTTTATCTAAAATGACTTGGTATTGGAAGCTTATGGCGTAAGGTTTCATGCAGTGCGATCTGCCATAATTCTGCCATGATGAGGATCTGACTTGTTCCGGTTACAATGACGAATAAATAAGTAAGGACCGATGAAGTGTAAGCAAAACACGTATTTCGTCAAGTAAGCCACGATCGGCTCGGCTCGGAGTGATAGGACGCGGAGCAAAATCACATAATTTATGTTTGAAAATGCCTTTTGCGTCATCAAAACGTTAAACCAAATAAATCATCCGGAAAAACATTTCATCAGTAATCGCAGCAGTTTTTCTATCAAAATATGGTTTTTCGTACGTGCGTACAGTTCCAATCAAACCTTATGGCGGATGTGAACATAGGCACAAGTCGCGTCGCAGTAACCAGTTTTAGGTGTAGCGGGACGCAGTGCAGCGAGGGGCATATGACTGAACCTGCGCAAGCACTCGTATAGCGTTGTATTCCGATCCGCCTTAAAGTTTAATAGGAACTATACCTACATTAAATACTTTTCAAACGTTTTGGATTCGTAGCGCTCCCGTATACCTGCGTGCATATAAATACTTAGTTTACAGCTGAGAAGTAATTAACTACTATAGACCACGGTAAAATTAATAATAATAATAATAATAATTTTTATTTATTAGAAAAAAGCAATTTAAGAAAAATTTAAATTGCCTTTTAATCAGTTCTCTATTAAAGCGCGAGGCTGTTCGAACGAATGTGTTCCCAAAAAAAAAAAAAGTAAAAACAGATGCTATTACGTTATTTTAACCCCCGATGCAAAATGAGGACTGTTATTATGTTTGAAGCATTTGTCTGTCTGCGGCATCCCTATTTAAAAAGGATGAATCGATTTCAAACGGTTTTTATTTTGTTTGTAAAGTGGTTTACTAGGAAAGATTCTCCTTATTTTTATTTCCCATAAATAACGGATGTTTGTAACAGTGTGCTTTTAAATTTCTGGAATTAAAAATATCGCAATTGTTATTGATTAATATTACACATTCTTAGTGGTTCCGCTACCTGTAAATTATGGAAGTGTCAGCGCATGCCAACAAACTTCTAACTTTATGTACCTATATGTTACAGTTAAAACCCGTTTTAACAATAATGAAGTGGTGTTCTTTTTTCTGTTCACCGATCGCTAATATTCTGTTTAAACTTACTCGGTCGAATTAGTTTTAACTGGATCGATTCGTTAAAACTAGTTTTAACTAGAGAAAACGCGTTTTAACTAAAAACTGGTTTTAACTGTAACATGTATATGTATTTATTAGTTTAAACGATTTTTTGCAAGATTGCCATTTTTCGATGATTAAGGGATAAATCGTGTTTTTGTCATGTTTTCTTTTTGTCTTGAAAACTTTAAACGCGTCTTCTTTAAGACTTGAAGATTCATCAATGTTGGCATAAGTACCATTTTGATATTATTTTTGGATGTGGAAGACAAGTCTCAAAGCTTGTGATGTAACTATGTATTGGTGACAAGAAATGTAGTGTTAAACACTAAATTCTGGTCGGTACCATGTTAAAGGGCTTTTAGTCTGACATTATGTATAAACCTGCAGTAAAACCATTAAACTACTCAAAATATTTTTTGCGTCTTAGTGTTTGAATTCTTGAGTATGCTTTTTTACAGCAAAATCTTTCTGCGTAACTGACTTCAAAGTTTTGCTCTGTCGTGTCGAAAATGGAATTAAGATTTCAAAAAATCTTCCAGAATTTTTGTTTTCTATTTTCTGCGAATATACCTACTTCAGAGATCTGCGTACTGCTAAATTTTTCTCCGATTTTGAGACTTGCATCGAAAAATACTTAACTATGTAATTTTAGTTTTAAACTAAGACGGTTGGATATCTATTGTATTATTGCAACTATTTATCACCATAGATTTCTGGTGATACGTATAGATAATAAATACAGAAAATATAATAAGGTAGGTATAATTGATCTCAAACGGACTTTAGTTTCTCTTCCTCCGTGAAACATCTTTAAGAAATACCGGGTGATTTTTTCATCACCATCATCTGGTTTACTTAGGAAGGATTCTCAGGTAAAAGAAACGGAGAAAAATAACAAAATAGGTGTTTGCAATTTTCGTGTCGCTCAGTATTAAAATATTGATATATATAACTCAACAAAGTTATTGTTTTACCGAGGTGATGCGCGGGCGAACAACACGCGGTCGCCCCATTCTCATACGTAGATAGGTAGTAGGTATTTATGTTGCCTTGGTAACGACGCGATATTGATAATTATTTGGGGAAAAATATTTTGATGTAAAGATTTTTCCTACATATTAAAAAAAAAAATGTGTTTATAGGTAATACTCTTGGACGTTCGTACCTACACCGTTAACTAAACATAAATAAATTCTTTTGAAGTATTGATATATTTGCTTTGAAGTAGAATTTTGTGTGACCCACATGTAAAATTCATACTAGAAAAGAATACAAAATTTCTGAAAATAATTTACATGTGCAATTCAATAAAATGTTTGTTTAAAACAAAGACAATGATGTATACTTACTGATTCTTTCAATATTTTATTGTTGGTGATATCGCAACTAGTGCTCATAACTCCATTATGTTCATCCTCACTTTCATCAGATTTTACTGAAGATACGAATAATGCCTAAAACAAATAATATAATTCAATACAGTAAACAAATACTGAAAAAAACTCTTATAGAATTATAAACACAAGTCTTATTACTTTGCTCGGCGCAGCGTCTTTTTTTAATCTTCGGCGACCTTTATTACCAGCTAAATAGAAATATTTTGAATGGAAATGATCAGAACACACGACAGTGGTTTTTGCTGGTTGCCAGGAATCCTCTCCGCGACTTCTCCGTATTATGTCAATCCAACGACTTTTTAGAATAGGATTGTTAGGGATCCTAAAAA
This sequence comes from Luffia ferchaultella, assembly GCA_949709985.1. Lineage (NCBI taxonomy): Eukaryota > Metazoa > Arthropoda > Insecta > Lepidoptera > Psychidae > Luffia > Luffia ferchaultella. The sequence continues at coordinate 14,335,552 of OX453251.1, read as the reverse complement.
AAAATCAAATTCTTGAATAAGACATGGTATCTACCCAGGACTTCTTTCCACACAAAATTTATTTGAATAGAACTAAAAAAACTACACGATGTAATATTTATTTTATTTAACCATTTTAATAAGTAAGGCGTGTCATAAAAGTATCGTCAAATTTGTAAAATATGCTTTGTATAAAACAAAACACTTAAAATTTTTGCTTTTTAAAAAACTCGTTCGCTACACATGATTCAATCGAAAATTGTAAACTTTAAAAACCAAAAAGTTAGGACCGTTTTGCAACGCCGCCGTTGTGTAGGTATTGGAAAGAACATACCCACCTATATTTTTTTGTCATTGGAAATGTTGTCATTGGAAATGACTTTCATTTCGTTGGAGTATAGGGGATCATTTGGGAGTTTTGTGAGACAGGCAAATTGCAGAAAGAGTTTTCGAGATATCGGGATGAACGTAGTGTCAAAAGACGCAGCTAAGCGAGCTCTACAAGATGGCATAAGGCAGTTTGGAAAAAGTTCAAAAAGAAAAAAAATATCGGCAAAAAACGAAAAAAAAAACGCAATGTTTTTCCCCGATTTTTATTTTGGGAGCCCGATATCTTAAGAACTAGGTCCGAATAAGAAAAAAATAAAAAAACGGCTCGGGTAATTAGACGGGGGATCGATTAAGACTAAAATTGTTAGAATCGGACAACCGGAAGTAGTGGTTAAGGGTGCCCTTAGTTGGAAGTCGGATATGCGTCAGTGTTACATTTCGTACTAAATCAGTTTGTTCGATTTGTTATATTTCGATGTTTTAAGCTTGTTCAGATACAGTTGTGTTACTTTTTTGCGAAAAAAATTTATTTCAAAAAATATTATCCAAAATATGTGTGTTTACTTTATTCCATTAGGTTCATTTCCAATGTCGTAAGAAGTTCGTGCGAAAACAGGAGATCCATTGATTTTTTTTAATTTACCGACACTGACCACTATGAACTATGACCCAATTATTAAGGTGGTAGGTAAAATAAATATAACAGCGTGTAGTTTCTTACTTCATGGTATCCTATCCCGTTTATCCTTGAACCTTAGAGAACTATAGGTATACCTACCTAGCTGATGAAAAGTATCCTACATTATTTTAGACCAGTAGGTATCTAAGTACAAAGCATGGCAATGCCACCAATGCTCAAATCGATATTCAAATAATTGAAAAAGAAAAAATAAGTACGTATTCAAAATGGCTGCTACTTATTATTCTGGCAATGCATATGTATTCAGAATTGCAGAGACCATACGCAAACCCTTAGATACCCATTTTTAAAGCTATCGGCACAGTAAATAAAAAGTTTAAAATGGCAACTAGGAACGCACTTCACAAGGTTAAAGGTCATTCAACCTTTAAAAGAGCATTCAACATCATATAAGTACGTATATTATCTCCTAGTGGAACTGATTTCGAATCACTAAATTTCGATTGGGTGATTCCATGGTTGGAGGTCAGAAATATTCAGCAGTAGGTAATTCCTGCCATACTATTCAGTTTAAAAAAATATTTTCAATAGTTTTTTTTATTCTGCTACAGTTCCAATCAAACTTTATGGCGGATGTGAACATAGGCACAAGTCGCGTCGCAGTAACCAGTTTCAGGTGTATCTAGCGGGACGCAGTGGAGCGAGGGGTACATGACTGTACCTGCGCAAGCACGCTTAAAATGTTGTATTCCGATCTGCCATAATGTTTGAGGCGAACTAGGTATACCAAGGTTATTTTAGATTAAAATACTAGCAACACTCAACGAATGGCGTAGATAAAAAGAAAGGCATAAAGGGCTAGATCCCAAGGCCGCAAGAACTCCTTACATAAAATGTGGCACTATTTATGTTAATTATTCATAAAACAAAAACGCTGGTTGATTACATGTACTTATATTTTTTATTTTAAAGATTTTTAACTTACCGATGGTAGGTGACTTTCTTGCATATCTTTTTTCTCCCTTGGTAATTTCGACATACCTTTATTGCACACTTTTTCATTTTAACACAATTTATATACACGCCACGTACAGACTTCGTGATGACACAATGGGCACTGAGGCTATTGAGCGAGCGGGAGGTAATTATAACCGAGCAGTTAGGTGATACTTTATTCTACGTTTTCTAACGCTGAGTCTCTTTTACACAATAATATGGTAAATAATTAAAGCAGATCATTTATGATGAAATATAAACTAGGTACTTAAATAGGATTTTTTTATTTTGCGCGTCTAAGCGACATAATATTAATATGATGTTGAGACGACATTCGGCGTCTCCGTCCCCCCTTGACCTTATCTCGGTTCGTCACGGGTGTGAGCGAGCACGAATCGGTCGAGGGTAATAATCTGTGGTCGAGGGCTTTGAACACGAAGCAATGCAAGGCTACACTGTTTTTCCCTGTCGATTTTTAGAATTTTCGCAATGACATAAAACTTATACATCTGCTTAAACCGTTAGGTCACGTTAGGTGCCTTTAAAGATGATAAAACTGAATGTGAAAGATGAAACAGAGCGATTGATGCCGAAAGAGATAGCTATCTGTAATGAATTACGTTTAAATCACGCTTGTTCAACATAGATTAAGAAGGATGGCGCAGAACGGACATTACATTCATTGAATTAAACAATGTACCTATTTCATCACGATTTCGTGTCATTTTATTATTTCTAATAAAAAAATATGACATACTATGAAAGCTCGGAGTCTGTGAAGTAAGTACGTGTACTTTATAATAAAATTTTTAAAACCATTTATTTCAGTTAAACAAATTCATTTTTTGTTCTCTAACAAACTTTCAGTAAATTGGATTATTTTTGTACTCATTATATTGGATATTGAAATATTTTGTATAATATACGAATGATATGCAGTCTATGATGTCATAGCTTGACTTTGTGTGATTGATTAATCGATTAATGGTCTAAGTCGTGGCTTGTTCGGATAAAGTATCAAACAAGTAGACCAAAAAAAGTGTTCTAAAAGCCTGTTTTATAACTGTCGAAAATGTAATTAATATCAATAAACTGGGCTACTTATTTCCTTTTTTGGATAATTTTTATTTTTGTATATTTTAGTAATGTAAAGTAATTGTTTGCCACCCATATGTTGATGAGTGAAAAGTTTTTGTTAGCCTAACTTTTCATTTATAAACAAAAACGCGCTATGAGTGTTATATTTATATTTTCTATTAGGTTTTCTAAATACTCAGCTTGAAACGTACCTACACGATAATTTGTTTCACATTACACGAGTCCGTCCGCACTTTTACCGTACATTGCAATATGTGCGAACCATATTTCTTCTACAATTAGCCCGCAAATAATTCTTTCACAAGACAAAGCACTTACTTTTTGTTTTGATATATCAAACGCTAGTTTTGTGGAGCCTATTAACATAGAAAACACATTTTGGTACCGCTTAGCCATAACAATGGTATCAATATCATATCGTACTCTGCCATTTCCTACCATTTCTACCATCTACTAATCTTTACTATTTCCTATTATTTAGTCCCATTTTCTATCGTTTGTACCATATTTTACCATTTTCTTTCATTTTACTTAATTTCAAAATGGTGGTTTTTCGTAGCTGACTCGCAGTGTACTTATTAAATTTCTTAAAATTCTCTATCGTATCGTAACCTATTCCGTTAAAACTAAACTGTCCATAGAAAATTTCAATCCCAACGTGCCTAAATAAAATTACTTCAAAAAGGTATATTTAATATTATAGTAACTTATATAAAGATGACGGTAATAACCAAGGTAATACTTGTCACTAATGTAAACTTTGAACTAATAAATTAATAACATGAGGAATTGAGTTTTATTTACCGATAATACAATAGGGACAGCAATTTTTTTCTGTCGCACATATCCTTTCGTGGTAGTATATATTATATCTTTATCTTTAAGGCTCAGCCCAAAGTTACAGAAATTTCGTGTTTCCGTCCCACTTCCCCGCAACGTTTACGCTTGGCGACGCATGCCAGATAGGGCGGCGCGCGCGGCGCTCGGCACGGCCGCTTCGTTCTAACGCATATACGGGCGTACGCCATCTCTTGAGTAGTCTGTAAATCATGTCCCAATAAATCCCCTAATAATATTTTTATTGCTTTTAGTCTTTGTATGATATATGGTTGTTTCTATTTTATGATTATTTATATGAAAACGATTAATTAATAATAAAAAAAGGTAAAAAAGATAAACTTTTATCTTTGCCACTGGGAATAGAACCTAGGCCTCCACCATTCGCCCGTAACTGCGGTGCAACGATATCACCATACCTAAAACCAGGGCATCTTGGCATTCGACTAGTAATAGTATATGCAAAATATTCAGCTAAATCTTCAAATAAACTGAATTCCGTTTTTTATGTAAAGGTGAAAAGGTACTCATATGGTGCGCAAAACGGAAAAAGAGGCATGCTTGACATTCAACATGTAATCTAATCTTACTAATGTAAGAAAGTTTGGATGGATGAATGGATGTTTGTTATTCAATCACGCCTGAACGGCTGAACGAATCTAAATGAAATTCAGCACAGATTGATTATAGTCTGGAATAGCGCATAGTCTACTTTTCTCGGGATTCAGGGGGAGAGGGAAGGGTTACTATGCGTGAAAGTACTCAATACTTTAGTTGTTTATGGCACTTGGAGCACTTAACAATGTCATTATTTACAATAATATATATTGTCTACATTTACATTTTAATGGTAAAAAGTCCGTCCGTCATCAAACGAAATAACGATTTTATAAGAGCCATTAAAATGAAAAAATGCCAGTCACGACGATGGTGCAAGTTGGAAGTTAAAATTTTTTTGAGGATGAAACTTGTCATGTTCATTTGTCTCAGATTTCATATATTAAATATACTGTTTTAGGTCCTGTAGTTTTTTTATGAAATAAAAAATATCTACAATTCTCCTTTCTTCTCCTCCTTCCACTGCTTCGTTTTGGACGGCATCAGACCTAGACATAAAACGAATGAAATAACAGATTTATAACAAACTTCGGTTATGTTATCAAAACTTAGGTACTGCTTGGATACATTATTTTACTTTTTGACTACTGAAATGTCTAATTGTGGATTTCATTTTTGTAGGCTGCTTAGAGAAATTTAATACCTTTACAGGGAATATAAAGATTCAAATAAAAACGTTTACGAAAGCTACTCCATAAAATGTGGATCCGTACCCAAGATTACCTAATATTACAAAATAGAACAAATAAATTAAAATACTAAAGAGCAGGTACAATATAAGATCAAAAAATAAAGTGGCAAATCCCAAAACCATTCCGCACTAAAACTTACCATACATTATCTTTTTTCGGCTTTTGCTTCCTTTTTATATGTTTCTTTATAATTTTTTTCTTGTTTATGTACGTACGTCTTATTAAATTTACATCTAGTGCCCTGAATTTTAAATTTATAAATGTATATTTGAATATATAAGTATATTTATGACAAATACCTTTGAGCACTATCCTCTTTCGAAGTAGATGGTAAAACATTTTGTAGTTCAGCAAAGATGGATCTGAAATAGGTTTCATATAATAAAACAGAATGTCGAGTTTGATAACCTCAACATATTTTAAGAGAATAAAAAATATATAATAACGACTAGATTTGTAAAATTATATTTTAAGATTTTAGTATATTTATGAAAAATACCTTTGAGCACTATCCTCTGTCGAAGTAGATGGTAAAACATTTTGTAGTTCAGCAAAGACGGGTCTGAAACAGATTTAATAAAATAAACCAGAATATCGAATTTGAACAAACCTATTTTAAAAAACTGAACAAATGCGAGTTGGACTCCGCACACTGTGGGTTCCGTGAATTAAAAACTATTTTTGTGTTGTTGATTATTATTTTTACAAATATTTTGCGTACGTACGTAAAGCATTAGCCGCCGGCAGTTAATATATATTTTTAACTGATATTTTTATGATTTATTGAACGAACAGGGTTCGGAGAAATTAGCAATCACGCTAACCGTTGTGGTCGTTTCGCCACTGAGTCAAGCTAACACAATAGTACCTATTTATTGCAAATGTACTAGTCAGCAAAGAACGTTCGCTTTTTTGGATACATAGAATACATTTTGTTTTTGGTTTTTTTAGTAAAGTTCACTCTGATATTCAGTTCTCCGAATGCGCATTTCCTGTTTTCCGGTTTGTTTTCGAAACCTGGCTATTGAAATTGTGAAGATTTATCTCAATTACCTACTTATACTGTACCTAGCTAACCGTAAGGCCTCCGACAGAGCTCCGCTGGCGATTAGCAGCGCGTTTCGTATGCAGTTCTCTACGACCCCGACGTACCTACCTACACGACAGACATCAGCGTCGCTCTGTTGTAAGTCTAAAAACAAAGTTGCGAACGCACGCCACATCGCATGATATCTACCCAGTAGGTACCTACCTAGTACTACAAACACTCGATTAGGAAGACACCGTTTGAATGATTTGTGTGTGCTTTGCCTTATAACTAATTAGGTAGCTACCTATGTCTATTACTCACCTATCGACAATATTCATGATATTATTATTCTCTTGATGTAAGTTTGTGTCAGTGATCATCGTGATACACAGATCCGCTTCACCTGTAGATACTTTTCTAGATCTGAAAATGGTAGGTAGTTAGGTACTTGGTAAGACTTTTACTTAGCGACGTGCGATCGTTTGTTTTGTGGTAGCCCCTATAGGTACTACCTATTGATTGTTTATAAGTAATTTGTAGCTAGGTATCTCGTTTCATTGGCTAAAATACTTTATTTATAAATATTAGGTATTTACCAAAAGTAATATAAAAAACAAAGCGAAATACGAATCTGTGAATCCTACATTATACGATTTATCTCGTTTCTCTGATTTTAGTTTATTTATAGATAGGTAGGTATATAGTTCAATAAAAATACAATAAAAATAAAACTAAATAAAACGCTAGGAATCGAACCTGCGTACCTCACTGACATGATTTATCTCGTTTTGCTGGCCTTCTTTATTCACATACTTCAACAGACATCAAACTTCATATCATATATCAATAAAAAAAAGCATGCGAGGGATCGAACCGGCCAACTTCAGAACGGTTTCTTGAATTTGTGTTACGCGCTATGGGTACTAATTCCAGCAAGACGAAATTAGCAACACTATTGAAATCACAAACTTGAAAAAAACATTGAATAAAATTTATAAAAATACACTTAGAAATTTTACTAGCTTACCTTATTACGTTCATCAACTGTTTTTGTCTATTTCGATTCATCTTAATTTTAAATTTTCTGAATAGTTTTTGTTTATTCTCCATATTTCCGAAGCACAATATACCCCTATAACACAATCACAGCAATAAACGAAAACCAACGCTTGAAAAAAATAATGAAATTATTCGATGGTAATTTGTGTGCTCTCCAAAACAAGTAGTACGTGTACACGTTCTCACTTTGAGAGGCCGACTGAGGCTCGGGCCGCTTGAGCGGGGCAGGTAAATACGCTGCCCGTGGTGTAAGCAGATGAGAACTATAGCGAACTCGCACAGACTGAATTAAACGTAAGCGTCACGACCTCAAAAATATTTAAAAAAATTATTATAGACATAGTACAAACAATACAGCCTAAACGCTTCTATGAATGGATGAAGAAAAATACAGAAAATAATAGTGTAAAGTTTCACAGCACTAAGTTGGATAAGAACTTAGCAAGATGAAATTTTTGTTATTTTTGAGCGCTTACTTTGCGATTTTTTTTTATCGAGAAAATTTTATGTAATTATGTTTTGAAGTCTATGAATGGATGCTTTAAGCTTTTAAAATCATGTATGTATTTTCTTTTTATTGTAAAAACTGCTACCTTCCATAAAAACTCAACAAAAAAAGAGTGCTCCTCGGTGCTCCTCCAAAAAGGCGCAGCCTTAAAATGAGCAGAAATTGTACTTTTTTTTGAGGGCATCCAATCATATTCACTTCTTTCTGACTGAACTAATTTGGCCCATTTATGTTTCATGAGCTCATCAGTCGGAAATCTGAAAAATATAATATCAGCTATTTGTCTACATACAATATTTTCATACTTCATTTTTTATAACGTCAAATTTTGTTCAAATAGTTTAAAATAACTAATTAAAATGATTAAAAAAATTTAATATCCTAAAAGATTCAATTCATAGTTACATGAAGCGGTAAATTGTGCCTACAGTTAATCTGTGATGCACTCATGTCACGTTGCACGTTCTACTGCGTTCTATGTTCTATCTGTTTCTATCGCACGGCAGCTGTCTTTTTATGTACTTAGTACGTGTTATATCTAATGCCTTCATCCTTTTTAATTTTTGATGCGTTGTTTTTCCACTTTCGGAATTTCGGAACACAAAACTCGGCATTTTCGTTTACTAAAATAATAACAGACGTGCTCAATGACTCGCGACCATTCTGCGACTAAATGAAATTACAACAATTGTCTTAATTTGAGTTCCTCAGTTTCTCTATTTTTTGCCCGTCTGTCTGTCTGTTCCGGCTAATCTCCGAAACGGCTGAACCGATTTCAACGAAACTTTGCAGATGTACAGAAGGCATTGCCGGGCTACGCATAAGTGCGACATCTACGATACCTAGCTATGATATAAATAGTACGGTTGGCAACACTGCCGGACCAGATGAGTAAATTACCCATGTGGCCGGGCTACATGTTTAAAGGGTTTAAAGCAACAAAGCAATGCATTATTTCGTGCTAAATCGAGATAGCGCTATATTATTATGTCACTTATAGAGATCTCGTTCCGGCATGAGATGACAATTTGTAGTCAGTCTAGTGTACGCCACTATAGACTTGCTGTTACTCATGGCTGTTGATGGCTGTTACAGAGTCTTGTTCAGTCATAATATGGTGTTGATAAATAAACCGTTTAGAGTTGGTACGTAGTTTGAGCATACCTCAGATGGAGTAATGGAGGATACGGTTTGCCTTTAGTCACGCACACTAACAACCAATAACATATAAAAACGGCAATCTCCACTCCACACGACACAAATAAAAAGGCAATCATTGATGTAGGTAGTCTCTGAGGGTAGTGTACGTCATCGGCCCTACCGCACCGTGAATATACACTTACCCAAGCCAGCTTTCGTATATCGACTAAGGAGGCGACAATAGTCGATATCGGTATATTTTTATTTTAATATACATAAAATCAATCAACCTCTTGCGGTCTATCAGCCGAAGAATAGGTGAAGAATAAATGCACATGAGTGTGTACATAATGTTATAATCTACAGTCTGCTCACGGCTCCATCCCATGTGGTGTAACTATAATATACCTACTAAAATTGTGTTTTCTTCATTGTTTTGTTGTAGCTGTTTCTACAGACTCGCCACTTCTATACCATGGCTTTTTATACCATAATCACTTACAGATTCTAAAGCAGGATGCAACTGTAAAGTGGGTACAGCGTCATAACACAGCCGCCGTGTTTTTCTAGACAAAAATAATTGGTCTTCGAAATGTACAGAGCAAATGGTGTTACTTCTTAGAGGAGACAAATTATATCGCCCAGTCGCACATATCCATTATTCTTTGTATTCTGTTTGAATAGCAAACTTAAAGACGGTAAAGTTTCAGTAAAAGATTTCAGATGACCAGCTGGCCGAGTGGTTAGAGACCCTAACTGCGGAGCCAAGGGTCACAAGTTCGATTACCGCCCGGAACAAATATTTATGTGCATGAACATGTTTATTTGTTCCGTTTCTGAGTGTAATAAAAAATATACCCATATATGTAAATATCACAAAGATTATATAAGTATTTATATCAGTTGTCTGGTATCCATAGAACAAGCTTTGTTTAGTTTGGAACTAAATGGCGCTGTGTGGGATGTCCGAGGTATTAATATTATATTATTGTTATAAAAGCCTAATTAGAATATGATATAATGCACAGTATTTTATTTTAATTAAAAATGAACATGACAATAAAATTGGATCCCTAATGTAATTTTTAAGATCACCAAAACAAAATATCATAAACTTTTAATTTAAAATAAATAAATCTGTAAAACTGGTAGGTTGCCTAATTTTATAAATTTTTTTCATACGAAAACATTATCGATGTTGACTGTAGGCAGGTAGGTACTTCACTAATGCACAATGGCGAACATGTGGCGGAACGATACAAAGTTGTTTTATATTAATTCCCTAAAAGAATTTTCGTGTAACAGATAAAATTTACTTCTTATGATAGGAGACGCCGGAATTAGACATATTTATTTTGCCACTATGATTTCTGCAATTTAAAACTGAACAAAAAGGCATCTTGTACACTTATAAATTATGATTGAACTCGCGTTGTTCACCGTACAGGCGTCAAAGTGGAACTGTCCTGTCGTGCACTACTTATCGTGGACACTCCCCCGAATTGTCGCCACAGAAAAAATTCCAGGCACGTTCGTTTTTTTTAGCGTGGCGTATCTAACGCCGCCGCGGTTACACCATGTGGTTACACTTTGGCTCCAATCTGAGGTCTGTCTGTGCCAACATTGGAGCCAAAGCACAGAATAATGCAAAAGTGTAAACGCGACGTAATGAAAGTCCAGGAGCTCATGACCAAGAATGGTTATGAGTTTCTTTGATAAAAAAAATTTCCAGGTGATGATAGTACCTATAAATTTATAGAGCACGTACACGTTCTGGCACTTAGCTGAATAAGGGTGCGGTGCGACGCCCTTCTAAATATTTAAAAATAAATAGGAGACCAATACTCTAACACTTCATTTTTAGGGTTTCGTATCCAAAGGGTGCCAACGGAACCCTGTTACTAAAAGCACCGCTGTACCTCGTCCGTCCGTCAGAGGTCTGTCTCTTAGAAATTATTTGTTTGTGCAGCTTTGAAGTTGCGCATGCCCGATTGTGTAGGTTCGCCTCACTTCCCGCAGCAATGTACCTAAGAATTTATTCTGTATGAGATTTTTGTTATTAATTTCAGTGCCTACCGATCGGTTGCACGTATTTTACTAGGTAATTAACCATAATCTTAAACACAGAGCTTTAAATAATTGCTAAAAGCAACTTCCAAAAAAAGCGCAGTAGGTACCATCGCTTTTTGTTTGTGTAGTCTTAGAACTTAGCGAAATAAAACTGCATTTTGTGCAGAAAGCAAGCCGCTTTGCCTAGTGATACTAGGGATCAACATAAATTATTTCGTCCGAGGAAACGAAAATTTCATTCATTTGAATTCAAGATGGCGGACCATTTCCAAAATGGTGGCTGCATTATTTTAAAAATTTATAGACTCCAAACAACTACACCGATTTTAGTGTTTGGGGTGTCAATCAATTTATATTGATACCTTTAATCCAATAAAAATAATACAATTTAAGAAATTAAAGACGCCGGCCGAATATTTAAAAAAAATTGATTTTTTCAAATCAATTTTTTCGTTGTAATGAAAATAACAACTAAAATTTCTATGACATGTTTATGTATATTTTAATTTAACTAAATTCTGATAATATTGTCAATGAAATATTAAAATAATTTTAACAATCCGTTTTGTAGTTTTAGAACTACACGCATTACAACAGTAGCGCGTGGTTTGGTATACGATAATTAAAACGCGAGCATCGATTTTAGTAATTTATATATCAGACGGATTGTATTTATATCCTCTAATATATGACGTCTTATAAAAACCGGTCAAGTGCGAGTTGGACTCGCGTTAAAAGGGTTTCCTACCGCTTCACACACAACTATTTGTTTTGTTGACATTTTACTAATTTCATCTTACCGATGATTTTGGGGCCGGCCTGGGGGATTACTATTCGCCATGCTAAAACGGCCGAATGGATTTTGATGAAATTAGGTATAGAAATTTCTTAGGTAGTTAATTTTCAAAATGTTCTAGAAAAGTCACAATGTCCTGGAGCGTCGCGTCCCTTTAGCTGTCCCTGTACAACTGTGTAGTCCACTTTCACGCCGGCGAAGTCATGGGCGGAAAGCTAGTAATAAATAAAATTTATTAAAAAGTGTCTGTTTGTCTGTTCTGGCTAATCTCCGAAACAGCTTAACAGATTTTAATGAAACTTTGCAGACATGCAGCGGACATTATCAGAGGTGACATAGGCAACTTTTCGTCTGTTCGTCTGCCCGTTCCGAAATTCTAAACGGATCAAACTAAAAACGGTAAGAGGTGGACTCATCAAACAACAAAACGGTTGGGCCCGATAGGTAAAAGGTACGTAGAAAGGCAGAGGAAAAGATGGGCTAATAACACCATGGATATAGCAGCAAAAAACAACCAAAAATGGAAAAGATGGAGGAGGCTACAACTACTAGGAGGAAATCACAACTACTGGGTATACAATATACTCACTAAATTCAATTTGTATTAGAATAAAATATGAAACAGGTAACTAGTTTCTCCTTATTTACAATTGCATATGCGTCATTCGGGCGTATATTATAACGATTACATGTCAATAAATGAATCTACTCATCTTTAGTTTTAAAAAAAAAGTGCGTACATAACTCGCAGCTATTCTAGGTTTACGCTCAAATACATGCATAAACTTTTAACGTAACATGGGCGAAGGTTTTACAGATAAAGTAAAAATTGAAGTCACAGGACAACTCGCAGCTTTTTTATTCTAAATATTTGTTGTTTTTTATCAGTAAATACAGTCAAAAATAACTATTAATTTTTAATGCACGTGCATTTCTGACGCAAGGACAAATATCGACGTCGTTGAATTTTCAAAGAAGATTTTAAAAAAGTAATTTGTTTTTTCATGCGATGATTTTGTCGCTTTAAGGATTTAATCATTGCATTATGTTTGGCTTGCAGTTTTTTTAGCTGAGCCTTCAAATACGCTTCTTTATCGGTATCGAAGACGGAACTCAAATCAGAAAAAGTTCCGATGTCGGAACCTTCCATCTCTTCTTGGGCTGACGTCGTATTCTGGAAAAATAAGAATGAATGAAATTAGAACAGCATGCCGAAGGGTGGCAAAACATTTTAAGAAATAAGGCAGAATTGCCAATAGCTGATTGGCAAACGCTCAAACTAAAGGAGTGAACGCTTTTAGTTGAACGTATGCCAAAACAAAAAGCATAAGCATATGGTTTAAATAAATAAATATAGTGTCAATAAACTCCCAAAACCAGTCGGTTCGATTAGAATCAAATTTTCTATTCTATTCACATTTTTTTTTAATTTTCGTAAAGTGGATGTTTCTCAGACAACCTCCCGTTATTTTTTTCAGTGCTTAAGAGTGTTTTGTGACCATTCCCTTAAAAGTTTAAAACCAATTCGGCACACTTATCTGAAATTTTAAAAGGGGGTAAATATTAAAGTAATAACAACTAGTAGGAAATTGATATGAAAATATTTTTTTAATTCAAACGAAGTTCAATGCAGGCGCATATACAGGATTTTATTCCGGGAGTGGGAGGTGGTGCAGCTTTTATTTCGGGGCCGGAGGAAGGGGGGGGGGGAGCAATTACTCTCATTGCTCCCGTATCCGCGCCTAGTCCAATATGTGGCCCAGGTACTACGCAATATCAGCTTTTTTTCAAACTTAAAAACAACGATCTTGGAAGCCTTTGAGGACTTTGACCTAGCCTTCCAATTAATCTATTTCATATTCAATATAAAATCAATTAAGTACGTATACATAGCAAATTCACTTCACTTCATCAGCCCATTTTTACCCCACTGCAGGGGCTTAGGCCTCCCCCAGGGTGAGGGGCTTGGAGCTTAAATCCACCACGATGCTCCACTGCGGGATGGGGATTGTAACGACCGCCATCTATTGACAGCGCCCGGGACCGACTGCTTAACGTGCTCTCCGAGGCACGGAGCCCGTGATAGTTATGTAAAATTTTTTTTTTTTAATTTGACTATATGTTGTTATTAAATACGTGCCAAAAGGTTCAATGGCAGAGATATTCGCAATTTGTGAACAACTAATTTTATAGACTAGAATCTCAATTGGCTGTGGAAAGCAGAGACATTTTTAATACGTAGGTTAAACTAGAAAGAAAAGTTCATGAACTCAACGAAATAGACGATTTTGGTACAAACATGTGGAACAATTTATCGTGTGTTCTAATTACGTTTTAATTGAGACATGGTTTCAAATTAAGTAACCAAGAAATTCCAACAAGCTGTACCATAAAAGTACGTAATAACTTCGTAGAGGTTACTCTTACATCACAAACTCTGAAACTCAAAATACTAAAGCGTCCATGTTCACAGTTTATGGGTTGTCGGATAACCAATTCAAAATGTTGATTTATTAATAATAAAATTAGCCTTATGTAATCTAGCAGTATAAAATAAAATTTTTCTTCGATCGATCTAAAACATAGTTTGCCGATCCCATTACATCTAATCACAAAAATTATAATAAGTTTCGAATTAAATGATTTTTTTTAAATAAAGTCTTTGTTCAGTGGCCATTAAGATATTAGGTCTTAACCTATGAAGTCGCCGTTTTGTATGAAATAAGTTAAAGTATTTTTTTTTCAAACATCTTTATTTCTCTTATTCAAAGTAATCACTCGTGCAATCGATGCATCTTTGCCAACGCAATGGCAGTTTATTAATGCCTTTCTTATAAAAATCAATTGGACGGTAGGCAATATACTCTTCAAAGGCATTTTGTACTGTTTCTCGGGAATTGAATTTTTTCCCGTTAAAAAGTTGTCCAAATTTTGAAAAAAGTAATAGTCGGTAGGTGCAAGGTCTGGTGACTATGGCGGATGAGGAAGAACTTCCAACCCCAACTCTAGCAGCTGGGAGACTGTTTGTTGAGCAGTATGGGGTCGCGCGTTGTCGTAAAAGAGCAGCGGGGCCGACCGATTGACCAATGCTGGTCGCAGACGTACGAGCTTCTCCATAATTGTCTTCAGTTCTTCACAGTACACATCTGTAGTAATGCTCATGCCATTTTGTTAAAAGCTGTGATGAATCACACCGGCACTAAACCCAAACAGTGATCATCAACTTTTTAGGGGTTATTTTTCGTTTAACACATTGCTTTGGTGATGAACCAGGATCTAACCAACTTGCTGAGTGCTTTCAATTGTCAAACAGAATCCATTTTTCATCACAGGTAACATCCGGTTCAAAATTCCTTCATTTATGTGCTGTTGAGCTACGTGAGGCAGGTCTCGACGCGTACCTAAGTTGCGTTTGCTATCGTTAAGTTCGTGGGGTACCCATCTATTTTGTCACAAATGGTCCAATATTGTTTTGATGCTAACATAAAAAGCTGCTGCTAGTTCAGCTGTAGTTTGAGCCGTGCCGTTTGTGCCGCATTAGTGCCACGACAGAACTCATATTTCATAATTACACGAATTTTTTAAAGTGTTCATTATGACAAAAAAATTTCAAATGTAATGAAAACACAATGGTAAACAATAAACAAAAGACAGACTTTGTAAAAAGAATGTCATGTTTTAAAAACAAAATCAATTTGAATTTAAAATTCACAGCCAATCTATTTCTTTTTGTTTGAAATGGCCAGTACTGAAGAACGGCCACTTCGTAGGTTAAGATTGATATAGCAGAATCACGTTTAGCATTAATGAAAACGTATTATCAGTCTAAGAATAAAATAATTGTATTTACGAAACGACTTTATATTTTTCTGTTTAGTTAAGTGACATGACTATCAACAACACTGTTGCTAAGCTACAACACTTTCCCTCAGTTAACTAAGCCAAGCTCTCCTCTGAGATGCGTAAATGTCGTCCTTGGAAGTGGTTTCGTGAGAATATCCGCAATTTGTTCCGAGGAACTCACTCTTCTCACTTCTAGTACATTATCAGCAACTTGCTCACGCACAAAAAAATGTCTCAAACGAATATGTTTGGTTCTCTTATGGAACTCAGGGTTGTGAGCTAATTTCACTGCAGCTTCATTATCGACGTTTAAATTTGGTACTGAGCTGAGCGTGGTCAATTCTTTGAATAGCCTTGTAAGCCACACCATTTCTCTCGCAGCTTCGCTTGCGGCGACTAGCTCTGCTTCTGTTGTTGAAATAGAAACGGAGGCCTGTCGTTGGCTTAGCCACGATATCGCTCCTCCTGCGTAACGACACAATACTCCGGTTGTAGAGCGTCCTGTGCTGAGATCTCCTCCGTGATCAGCATCACTAAAAGCATCTAAGTATTCCTTTCTTGCATTGGAATTATATTTTATACCATACGACATTGTGCCTTTTAGGTATCGCATAATCCTTTTGACTTTAAGCCAATCTGCTTTGGTAGGTGCTTCGAGCTTTCGTGACACTATACCTACTGCATAAGCAATATCAGGACGAGTCGCAACCATTAGATAGGCCAATGCTCCAACTGCTTCCCGATATGGAAAGTGAGCATCGTCATCTGCTTTCCCTGGTTCAACAATTTCTTTTTCTATAGGAGTTGAAATTGGGTTACAATTCATCATTCCAAATCTTTCTAAAACTTTCTTGGTGTACGCTTCTTGTTTCAGTATGATTGAACCATCACATTTTGAAATTTCCATACCCAGATAGAATGAAGCTGATTTCGTAGTTATCTTTATTCTTTGTTTAAGATCATTAAGAAATTCTTCTGCCATCTTTTGATCTGCTGCAGCTATGAGACCGTCATCGACATAAAGTGATAATAAGAGTTTCTTGTCTCCTTTTCTCTTTATGTACAGACATGTATCTGCACAACTTTGTTTAAATCCTAGTTCTATTAAAATTTCATGAAAACAGTGATTCCAACATCGTGGAGCTTGTTTTAAACCATAAAGACTCCGATTAAGGCGACAAACTCTCTCTGTGCCATCTTCAAAGCCTTCGGGTTGTTTCATATATATCTCTTCTGTTATTTTTCCGTATAAGAATGCTGTCGTTACATCAAACTGTACAAGGTAAAGATTTTCTGATGCAGCAACGCTTAAAAGGGAACGAATAGTAGCCATTCTTGCTACAGGGCTAAACGTCTCCTGATAATCGATGCCTTCTTGCTGTCGAAATCCCTTCGCCACTAAGCGTGCCTTGTAGCGTTCGATCATGCCATCACTGTTCCTTTTCAGTTTGAATACCCACTTGCAAGGTATGCATTTCTTATTGGCTGGTAAATTTTGAAGAGTCCAAGTATCATGCTCTTTTAAGGATGATAGTTCTGCCTTCATTGCCGACAACCACTTTTCTTTATTGTTACTGTTAATAGCCTGTTTAAAAGTTACGGGTTCTTCGCATAATACATGGTTTAATGATATTATATAATCGTTGAATTTTTCTGGTCTTTTGAGTGAAGATCGATCACGCAGATCATACCTCTGTTCTTGACTTTGGTTGATACTGTCGTGAAACTCGTCATCTCTGATATTATCATCTTCATCACAATCTTCTCTCTCTAATTCAAGCGATTCTCTTGGTTCTTCTGGCAACGGATCATAGACATCAGTTTCCACTTGAGCTCCTCTCTCTGGCTCAATAGGTTCTATGTCATCATTTGTAAGTTCCACTGGCTCTGTTGAATGTTTATCGTTTTCAATTGTACGTTCCACTATGATTTCATCTCTAGAAGTATTGCAATCCTGTGACACTTTCAGTTGAAATTCATTTATCGAGTTTCCATTACCTGTCTTAGTCTTTGCATCTTCTGATGATAGAAGTGATTCATCGAAAATGACGTCTCTCGACCGAACAAGACGATTTTTCTTGCCGTCAGTAATCCAAACTCTGTAGCCGTCTTCATCATATCCGATAAGATATCCTTTAATGGCTTTCTTGTCCATTTTTTTTCGTTTTTGTTTTGGAATGTGTACAAAACATCTGCTCCCTATTATTCTGAGATGTTTTATGTTCGGCTTTTTTCCAAACCAGACTTCGAAAGGGCTCTTCCATTCTACTCTTGATGCACCTGTTCGGTTTAGTATATAGGCCGATGTGTTTATCATTTCAGCCCATAGTTCTTGTGGAAGTGGCTCGTGGGCATACATAAGTGATCTTCCAGTCTCGACAAGAGTTCGGTTTTAGCGCTCACTACACCCATTTTGCTGTGGGGTATAAGGCATAACCAACCTTTGCTTGATACCATGTTTATCTAAAATATGTTTGACACTTGTGTTGTCGAACTCTCCTCCGTTGTCGCTCAGAATAGTTTTAATTGTATGACCTTGAGTTTTGGCTGACTGAATCATAATTTCAAGTTTGTCTTTAACTTCACTCTTATTGCGCATAAAATAAACCATTCGATAGCTAGAGTAGTCGTCTTTAAAAAGTACATAATATTGAAACTTGGTATAGCTTTGTTTAAATGGTCCACAGACATCAGTGTGGATTAATTCTCCGGGTTCAGTTGCTCTAGTTCTCGTACTGAACTTTAATCTGTGAGCTTTCCCATAAACGCAGCCTTCACACGTATCTTTTTCCAAAGGTAGATCAATATCCAACTCTCTCTTAATAACTGCCTTGACATGCCTCTTATTCTGATGCCCAAGTCTTTCATGGTACAGTTGTAAAGTGGCTGTAGTAAGGCATACTTCGATTGGTTGAGCTGGTTGTACATTCTGAACATTTAACTTGTACAAACCGCCTCCACGACACCGCCTTCCAGTTAAGCAAATATTGCCGTTAATGCTCATCTCACACTTGTCTATCCTTGACGTGAACAGTATATTTGGATTGCTATCATGTGCCGCTAGTACTGAAAATAAGTTCTTTTTGATCTCTGGAACGTACCACACATCTTGTAGAGTAATCATATTCGTGTTCGACTTAATGATGATAGATCCTTTTCCTTTAGCACATATGGTGTTGCCATCGGCTGTTGTTACCTGGTGGGTCACATCAAAAGGTTTGAATGTCATGAATAGATCATTTCTGTTTGTGATATGGCTGGTCGCTCCGTTATCAATGAACCAGTTTTCTTTGTCACATTCAATCGCAAATGTTTGTGTATTAATTGACATCAATAACATGTTTGCTCCTTGATTTGTAGGATTAGAGAATTTTGAAGTGGCATTCTTGGGTGGTTTTCCGTCTCGGATCCATTTTGCACAATCTCTTACACGGTGTCCTACCTCATGACAATAATTGCACTTCAATTTCTTATCCTTCAACTTCTTATGCTTATTAGAAGTGCTTGCTGATAAAACTTCCTGATCAGGTAACTTTTTATTTGACAAAGCTCTCTCGTAAGCACATAGATGAGTAGTCAGATTCTCTACAGTTCTCTCAGTTTTCGACATTAAAAGCCAACTGCTGCGGAATGCAAAATATTCTTCACTAAGAGTATCTAAAATTTTACAAACAAGTAGCAGTTCCGGTAACTCGTTAGATTTATCTTTAACGATTTCGATATTTAAATCGTTCCAGATATTCTTCAGTTTTGACATGTGACTTGCTACATCATCTGATGGATCTCGTTTAGCTCCAAAGAATTTCATGCATAAATCATAGGACTTATCTTCACAACTGCCGTCGAACAGCCGGTGTAGTTCCTGCCAAACTTCCCGAAGTGTGTTGAATCTCATCACTTTCTTTAAGGTTTCGTCGTTCATATTGGTGGTAAGGATCAACAGAGCGCTGCTTTCTGCCTTCATGAATTTCGCTAAGGCCGAGTCATATGCAGAAATTTGTGCGTCACCTGCGCCTTCTAGCAACACGGGCCTGGTACATTTTCCATCTATTACCTCCATTGCACATTCTGTGCCACGTAATAAAATAGAAACTTTGTACTTCCATGTCTCCCAATTATTTTTTCCTTCTAGTAGACCGATCTTCACTTTTGCAGAAATAGATTCCATTTTAATAACTAACAGCCCATAACCTGATATAGCAGAATCACGTTTAGCATTAATGGAAACGTATTATCAGTCTAAGAATAAAATAATTGTATTTACGAAACGACTTTATATTTTTCTGTTTAGTTAAGTGACATGACTATCAACAACACTGTTGCTAAGCTACAACAAAGATCTGATAGCATGGATAGCTCATAGATAAACAGAAAACGTACCTATCGTTTCTATAGGATACTTAAGAAACTAATAAGAAACTAAACTAATTTAATCATAAGCTTTTAAATTTAACTCACCGGTTCCTTATCTTGTTTTCTGAATTCTATTAGATTGCTATAATCATTGTCTGCGACGCTATCATCATTTCCTTCTGGACATTCAGTTTTACCAACAATCGTCACCGTTGAGGATTCATCCTATAATCAAATACTACATGCTCTTACTAATATTAAGACGTTATATACACTTACTACCAAGTCTATGTTCATTCGGCACTATAATGTCCTGGAAAGGTCTTTTTTCATTTCGTTTTCTAGTATGGGATTCGGTTTATACTTTTAATTTCAATAATTTCTAATATTCGGTGTATTCTAGTATCGATAATGACACTCAAATAAAATTATGAAGGGTTTTTTGTTCCCAGCTATCTATACAATACCCTAGGGAGGGTACTTGATGAAATTATAAAATATCTACACCAAAATATGAATAAATGATGAAAATTACTGGAAATTTGGACGACAGAGGGTACTAGGTGTCTAGAACATGCTGTGTTACCAATCTATGGTTCTTCATCGATAACAAATAAATAGACTCAGTGCAAGAATGACTGATTTCTGACCTTTCAAAAACACTCGCTTATATTGTTTGGGTTTTGTCTTGAAAATAAGGTCATTTGTCCCGCTTATTTTGACACTCGCAAATAGGTACATCAAAACTAGAGATGCACCCCATGTGGGTTCTGCCGAATGTTCGGTTAAAACATGTGCCGAAGCCGAAGTTCGGCCGAACTTCGGTATAAGTTGGCGCGCTTTTATCCGATTAACTAGTTGGTTCATGTTCGTTCTGTCGTCGCTTGCTATGCCAGCTGCGCGCGTCGCGCATGTCACCTGCGATCACCCTGCTGTTTCCCATTTGACGTTTTGTTATCATAATTTTTAAATGAAAATAAGTTTTATTAATCTTAATTTTTAAAGAAAGCGTAAAAATTGATTCTTTTTATTTTTTTATCTTCAAAATACAATACTGTATTAGTAAAATGGTAATCAAACAAGTAAAACTGAGTACTTAAATGTAGTTATGCTAATAAGTAGAGTTACCGAAGTTTGGCCGATATTCGGTGTATCCTGGTATATTTAACGGAAATTCGGCCTGACACGAAGTTTGATAAAACCTGCCAAACTTCGGCAGTACCGAATGTGAACCGAATTTCGGTGCAACTCTAATCAAAGAGACAAGGTCTCACAGCGTAAGTAAAGGTAAAAATTCGAAAATTTATTTTTTGAAAAAAGTACCTTATCCGATTGCGGCAAAAAATAAGAGTATTTACATCACCAAAAACTAGACTCGACCGTTTTTATTTTTTAAATTATTTTTATACATTGAAGGAAAAAAAAACTTCAAGGCACGAATTTTTCAACAATTTTTTTTTATTTTTCGCATGTGAAAATACAATTCGTTTCATGTTGAGCAAGAAGTGAAAAATTAAAAATAAACGATTTTTTAAATTTTTATAAAGTACACAACACACACTAATTTCTTTGCAGCTAAAAGAAGCACAACGGCCATTTTTCATAACTTTAGTCAAGCAGACTACGTATTATAATATAGGTAGTATTTACAATTGTAGTAGATAATACTGGCCATTAAAAGAAACTCTCACATCATACAATCTGTCAGTCAATATTAATGTCTAACGTTTCTTGTAAAATACATACGTCTAATTTTATTTCATTAAAGCCTCATATTTACTAAGGGGTTTATTATTACAATTTAATGAAATAAAAAATCAATTTTAAAATAATCATTATGACAGAAGAAACGCCATCAACATCTAAACTTAAACTAAACATACAAGATGTACAGTCGGTTGTTAGACAATGTGATTTTCGTTTCCTATCTCCTGAAAGATTCGAAACTAATCCTGAAGATCCTTGTGCTGCAAAAGAATGGAGTCATTGGCTAGTAACACTAAACAACTTTATTCAAATATCTAATATTTCAAATTCAAACAAACTTCCTATATTGGCTAACTACTTGAAGCATAATGTATACCAGTATATAAATG
Source organism: Luffia ferchaultella (assembly GCA_949709985.1). NCBI lineage: Eukaryota > Metazoa > Arthropoda > Insecta > Lepidoptera > Psychidae > Luffia > Luffia ferchaultella. The sequence goes on along the minus strand of OX453251.1, from coordinate 14,313,467 downwards.
AGGCAAAAACGTTCGAGGAAGCTATTGATATCCTTATCAGTATTTATTTACAACCAAAGAATGAAATCTTCTGTAGGTATAAACTCATATCTCGAAAACAAAAACCAGAGGAGTCTATAGATGATTTCGTACGCGAACTCCAATTGCTTAGCAGAGAATGCAACTTCACTTCTGTTAGTGCTGAAACGTACAGAAATGAATACATAAGAGATGCTTTTATAAATGGCTTGGCTTCGAATACCATTCGAGAGAAGCTATTGGAACACTCTAAACTGTCACTAAAAGAAGCCCTCGATAAATCCAGAGCTCTAGAGGAAGCACATAAATACGCGTTAGAGTATAAAAACAGTAATAATTGTCTCTTAAATGCCGCAATAAATCGTAAAACAACAAATATCAACAAAGTAAATGAAACATGCTATTTCTGTGGGAACAAACGACATCCAAGGTCTACATGCCCCGCACGCCAAGCAACTTGTACTAAATGCAAGAAGCTAGGCCATTTCTCAAAAGTATGTAAATCTTATACGTACACTAATGCGATTTACAATGAAAATATGGACGGAAATGTCAATGAGCAGGAAGACTCAGACATTGCTACAAATATAACACACATTAATGCTGTTGCTCCACTTAATCAACTTTTCAAATCAATTATTCAAATAAAAGTTAATGAACAAGATGCTAACTGTCTCATTGATACAGGTAGTTCATCGAGTTTTATAAATGAAAGTTTTGCTGAAAAATTAAATACGAAGATACACCCAAATAACAGTAAAGTAGCAATGGCATCCACTTCATTTTGTTGTACCTTAAAAGGTTTTGTAATCGTTGATATAAGAATTCAGAAAAAGCTATACAAACAAAAACGTCTATCCATACTTGCTAATTTATGCACAGATGTATTGATCGGCCACGACTTAATGATTAAACACGAGAGTGTTATTATAAATTTTGGAGGTTTGGAACCACCATTAAAAATTTGTAATGTTGCTTGTGCCAAAATACCTCCACAGTCAATTTTCCACAATTTGACCAACGACATCAAACCTATTGCTACAAAGTCAAGAAAGTATAATGATGATGATGCCAGATTCATAAAAGATGAAATAGAAAAATTAGAGGCTGAAGGAATTATCAAAGAAAGTATGTCTCCTTGGAGAGCCCAAGTATTAGTAACGAAAAGTGAAAATCACAAAAGACGTATGGCAATAGACTACTCGAGAACGATCAATAAATTCACTTTATTGGACGCATACCCAATACCAAATATTGAACAACTTATCTCACAAATTTCTAATTATAAAGTATTTTCACAAATCGATCTGAAAAGTGCATATCACCAGATACCTATTCTAGAAAAAGAACAACCCTTTACAGCTTTTGAAGCATGTGGCCAATTATATGAATTCACTAGAATTCCATTCGGAATTACCAATGGAGTTTCTGCCTTTCAACGAGCAATCGATAAGATAGTGAAAGACGAAAAACTAGAGGGAATTTTTATTTATTTAGACGATATAACTATAGCAGGAAATGATCAACAAGATCACGATAATAAATGTAACAACTTTTTGAAAACAGTAGACAAATATGGATTAACAATAAATAAAGAAAAAAGTATCTTTTCACAAAAGTCAGTCAAGTTACTAGGCTACCTCATCAACGAAGGCACTATACAACCTGACCCTGACAGATTAAGACCTCTTTTAAATATGCCTCCTCCGAAAGATAGTAAAGCGATGCAAAGAACTATTGGAATGTTTGCTCATTATAGCAAATGGATTTTCAAGTTTTCAGAAAAAATAAGAAGCCTAGTTACATGTAAAACATTTCCGATACCAGATAATGTAAATCAAGATTTTGAAAAATTAAAGAAAGAAATTGGTAATGCATTACTGAACAACATCGATCCTAATCATACTCTAGTAGTCGAAACTGACGCATCAGACTTTGCTATTGCCGCAGCACTGAGCCAAAATGGTAGACCTGTTGCATTCTATTCAAAAACTTTAAATGATTCTGAAAAACGACATTCAACCGTAGAAAAAGAAGCACTGGCTATTGTAGAAGCTTTGAAAAGTTGGAAACACTATTTGATCGGAAGATCGTTTCAACTAATAACTGATCAAAAAGCATTCTCATTTATTTTTGACATGAAGCATACGAGCAAAATAAAAAATGATAAAGTGATGAGATGGAGATTGGAGCTCTCATGCTATGATTTTGAAATTGTACACCGACCTGGAAATCAGAATATCGTCGCCGACACAATGTCACGAGCTAATGCAATATGTGGTAGTAGTGCGACCGAAATTTTTTGTAAATTAGCCGAATTACATAAACGTTTATGTCACCCGGGAGTAACACGAATGTACCATTGGATCAAAAGTAAAAATCTACCTTATTCTCTAGATGAAATTAGAAAAACTTGCTCTGATTGTTCAACTTGTGCAGAAATAAAACCGAGATTCTACAAAAAGACTGAAGCCCATTTAATCAAGGCAACTAGTCCGTTTGAGAGATTAAATATGGACTTTAAAGGACCGCTACCTGGAGACGGTTATTTGTTAACTATAGTTGATGAGTTTTCCAGATTTCCATTCGCATTTCCCTGTAAGGATATGTTGGCCTCAACTATTATAAAATGCTTAGAAGAAATTTTCACAATGTTTGGGACTCCGGCATATATTCATACAGATAGAGGGACTAACTTTATGTCTCAAGAATTGAAAGAATATTTACACAAGATTGGAATAGTAACCAGCAGAACATCTCCATATAATCCTCAAGGCAATGGCCAGATTGAACGCTACAATGGTATAATTTGGCAAACCATTAAGTTGGCTCTAAAATCTGAAAAATTAAGTATCACTCAATGGGGTAGAGTACTAAATAAATCACTTCACTGTATTCGGTCCTTATTATGCACGGCGACAGGGAGTACGCCACACGATAGACTGTTCAATTATAGCCGTAGAAGCAGAAATGGTACGAGTCTGCCCTTGTGGCTAAATGAACCGGGACCTGTACTATTGAAGCGCCAGGCTCGTCGTAGCAAGTATGAACCTCTAGTAGATGAAGTTCAATTACTAGAAGCTAACCCACTATACGCACATGTAAGATATCCTGATGGAAGACAATCCACCGTTTCCCTGCGTGATTTAGCTCCTACAGGTAGAAACCGTGATACTGATAGTGATGGACAAGAAGAAAGTATAGAGATTATAGAAACACCTAGAGATTTACACACTACCACAAACAATAATACATCTCCTACGGATGAATCGAATCAAGCCGAAATCAAGCGGCCCAGTCGAGACTGTAGACCGCCTGCTTATCTGCAAGACTACGTGTGGCCAGGAAACTCAGATAGGAGAAATGTAGTAGATAATACTGGCCATTAAAAGAAACTCTCACATCATACAATCTGTCAGTCAATATTAATGTCTAACGTTTCTTGTAAAATACATACGTCTAATTTTATTTCATTAAAGCCTCATATTTACTAAGGGGTTTATTATTACAACAATAAAACGTAAACCATTTACTTTCATTATATTTTGTAAATGTAACTCACCGGTTCCTTTTTTATTTCAACCAGGTAGCTGCAAGTATTACTACCTGTGGCACCATCATCTTTTCTTTGTGGTGATTTTGTCTCACCAGTAATCAACACGGTTACGAATTCACCCTAAAACCAAATATGTACGTGTAAACTTTTAAGATCTCTAGGTTAATTATGGTAAGCATTGATTGTAAGGCACGAGTTGAGAATGTTGGCCGTCGTCACACGGGCAGTGATTTATTTAGTTTGGGCAGAGGAGTTATTCCGATCAAGCTATAGTTTACTGTTAGCTTATTTTATTATGATCTTTCTTATATCTGCATACCAGACCCAGACCACTGCGCATGTGAAGAACACCGTAATGGTTTTGGTCTTCAATCCTATAGGAGATACACAAACTCGAAAATTTGCTTAAAAAGCAAAGCTAATATTCCATTATACTAGCTTGCACCTATCTCAGGATAAAAATTACTTATAGCGATCCCCGTACAATTGTGTAGTCCACGAGAGCGCAGCGACGCGGCGGAGGGCCGAAAGCTATTTTCGAAATAAAATATAGCCGATGTTACTCGCTGATAATATAGCTTTCTATAGGTGAAAGAATTTTTATAATCTGTTAAGTCGTTTTTGAGTTTTTCCTTAACAAACAAGTTAAAACATCAAATTTTTCAACTTTATAGTATTAGTATAAACCATGGAACATTTGTACTTCGATAACGTAGCGTACTACTATAGTTTCTTACATTATAGTATATAGTTTTTTGACAAGAAGCATGAAAGTTAAGCTCTGTACGTAACACTTATGACATATATTCGCATTACGAATTTCTAATATAAGACTTTTTAGAATCCACTTCTTCGGACCGATTTTTTTTATTATATTAACAAAAAATAACAACTAAGCGTCACGCTTACAGCATATAGTCGCTTACTGGAATCCTAATATAAGACCTTTTAGAATACACTTCTTTAGACTGGCCGACATCGGTCGATGATGTCACAGTATTACGAACAGAAGTAGTAGAGTCGCTGTAAATATTTTAATTTACTTTTGTTTTCCTATATTTTAGAATAAGTTTATTGTTGTAAAATACAAAACGGCTGCCAATAACGCAACTCAAAATATGCTCCAATTCAATAATCACTAGCGGTAAAATCATATGCATTGAGTGCCACTACTGAATAAAGAATTGTTTTGAATTAAAGATATTGAAATCATTGATGCAAATAATATAGAAATAAATATTCGTTTTAGGGTAAAAAAAAAGACTTTCATTAATTGTACAACTTTAATCGCCTTTAAATAAATTGAACTTGTACATTTGCCGTTTTGAACCTAATTTTCTTTCTAAGATTTCTTTTTTGGCAATGTAATGAACACGCTTTATTTTTTTATTACAGCCTTCAATACATTGATTCGACGATTAAAAGTAGCTTGGTTGATCTAAGGAATGTAGGTGCATACAATGCCTTTTTTAATGTTAAGATTTTTGACAAGCTGTTTATTTATTTTTTGAAGATAAGAAACATTTCGTTTTTTATTTTCTAATCTCTTGCGACAAACACTGACATCTTTCTTTAATAAGACTTTTCTTGGTGTATCTAAAATAGAACTTCTACTTATAGAGGTCGTACAAGGGAACTTTGTATCTACTTGTGATGAAGTGATAGGTTGGTCTTCTTTAAGTAAATTTTTATTAGTCTGAAAATAGAAATATTATTCGAAACTAATTTGAATTACAATCAATTACATAACTAAATGTTTGATTTCAAACTAGTATAACATATGCGCTATAAACTTTCGATCATATTGTTACTTTTGTCATGATGCAAATCTAACTAGGAGTTACAAAACATGCAATGTACTAGATTCTAGTGAAACTCTCATACCTTATTATTTTGTCCTGAAGTACTTGTTATAGGAACGGCACGACTTTGCTCTTCATCATTCTGTACAATAATTTGTAATAGACTTTTACTAAACTACACTTTTAATGTACACAAATATATTAATTTTGTATGACTTACTTGAAAACTAGGTGTAGCTGTATTCAACAATCGTCGCAATCCTTTATTTGTCACATACATGTCCGAGTCCTTAAAATGGTCTGAACAAATAACAGTCGTTATTTTCGGCTTGAAAAATTCAACTCCGTTCTTTCGTGATATAATGGATGTCCACTTTGCGCGTCTGATCGGATTTTGGGGAAAGCTAGTAGTAACAAAATTCAGTTAAATCATTAATCATCTATTCGTTGAATTCATATAAAAAACTTTGTTTTAACAAACTCTGTTTCATATTAAGTTTTTGAGCTGTTCTCGTATTTTGAACATAACTTATTGTACGGTCGGTTATTATTAAATCGACTGCACTAAATAAAAAAATATTCTAAGTAATCAAAATTATAATTATTAACGCAGGAAGTGTAGCTAAGCAAAAGCAATTAATATGCCAAAAAATGCCGCCCTTAATATTCGCTTTACTTAACATTAGTATGAAGCATTTTATTTGTTCCAATTAAAATTAAATGCATGAAACAACCATTGTTTCATATAGTTGTATTACGAAAAATTAAAATAATAAATAAACCAAGCTATTCTAAGTTTTTCTTATTCTACGGGTTAGTCTTGTTACTCACTAGTACAGTTTGTGTTCAAGCCGTGCTATATTATATTTGGTACAGATACTTGGCAACGTCGCACTTTTGGTCGCATTATCTATCACATGTAGTAGTATAGCCGACTTACTTCGTCAGCTGACGAGATATTAAGATTTAATAAATGAAAATAGGGAATTTAAATAACTAAATATTAAAATTTTCATAATGTTTATTAGAAAACAGAAATAAGAGTACCTATTATATTGTACTAGCACCTGCCCGTGACTTCGCGTGTTACAAATTGATTTTATGGTTAGAATCGAATAGAATGAATCTTTATTAAGTACCTAGGTAGGTATATCTCATTTCGGTTAGTGTTATTATGGTATTGGTACCTATATAATATTGGTATTGTCACTGGTTTCTCATAGGTCCAGTTTTTATCTCAGTCTTATTTCATTCCCGCACTTCCCTTTTACATTTTCGTTCTCATCACACAAATAGGTACCTATTCGCCTGAAGCGATGGAAGGGGCAAGTAAACGAAATTAACGTGTTCTTATTATATTTGCTGCTCCTGACTCCGCTCCAGGGCCGTACCGTTGTCGTTTCCATTCTGATCATTCAAAGTGGGCGGGGATGGGGGCTTACAAAATTTCTCCTCTTTTCGCCGCTTTGGAGTCTTATATGGCCTATCATTGCGCAATCATTTTTTTTTTACTACATAAGTAGCATTTTTACCGGTCAAACGAAATCATCAAATGACAAAGATACAGACAGGCAGACAAAAATTTAAAAAAATTATAGAATTCAAGTAAAATAAAATTAATACTTACAAAATTTGGGCAAAAAAATTTATGCACAGACAGAGACAATACATTTATATTACTAATATAAATATAAATTACTAAACTAACAAAAATGTATTTTTTGTTGTAGTTTTTCTATAATGTTCTTGATTATTTAGGTACCTACTCTATATTTCTTTTAATTTTCGTTAATATTTTGATAAAATTTTATTATTAAATTAGTTTATTAAATTCTGTACAGATTTCTGATAAATTACCTACTATGATTAGTCAGTACTTGCTATTGAGTTATACTATAGTCAAACGAAGACTAAAAAATCTGCACTTTTATGTAAATAAGGTAATATAATTAATATAAATGAAATTAATAAATATAATATCTACTATTAACAAAAGACAATGGACATTTGTGAATCATTTTATTTACCGGAACGCAATAACGTCTCGGTATCTGAAATATGATAAAAAAATGATTGTAATTTCCACCCAAACGTGTCAAACTTGTAAATTAATATATTTTCAATAAATATTCCTGTTTATATGGAAGAAAACGCTAACAATAACCTTATCGACTATGATTGAATAGATTGATTCGAAGGCTCGGACTACACGCTACTTCGCCAAATTTCAATAGCACGGCTTTAAACTATAGAAGGTAGTGGTTCAGTCAGGTTCAGTGTAATACAAGAATGAAATCGTAATAATGTTCAAATTAAATCAAAAATTATCGAATATCAGTCTGCAGTCGTAAACTAATGTTAAATTAAAATGTTTACTTACCGGAAATACGATATTCCATCTTTTTTCTGCCTCTTTGACGAGTACTGTTTGCAACTTTTTACGACACAAGTCGGCATTGCGCACGTTTCTACGGCGCTAGGTCAATACACCGACTAAAAGCCGGTGGGCGCGGTTGGTGGACTTACAGCGTTTTGGTTTTGGTAGGCTTTCTGCGCGGACACTTTCGGTACGCATGATATACCAAATTTAATAGTAAATAAGAAGTCGTCCATATAACACGTAACACATTTTTTGCTAAATAATAACCCCCAATATCTGTAGGATACATTAAAGGATACAGATCCCGTAGTCGACTCTGAGAACCCGCGGGACGCTATTAGTGTAAAATAAAATGCCTCAATAACGCATACATCTTTAGGTTTCCAAGCCTCCACTACTGAAGTTCTTACTCAGTACTGATTTTAGCAGTTTGGGCCATAAGCCCGTCACGCCCCGATTCTGTACGGATTGGATGCTGGAACTGCTTCTGCTGTAACCGGTCACTGTGACTGTTACACCGTGGTTACACCTGTAACCTCCACCGTCATACAAGTGACGATATCGGCGGTGCTGGTGGCGTAGAAGGAGATACTAGATCCTAAATTCAAGTAGTGCAAACAAAACAGAACGATATGTGTCTTACAGGTTGATAATGAATTCCTCGAAAATGTTATATTTAATTTTTTAACGTATCGAGAAATATGTGTAGAATATTAGAGCACAGTTTTATGTTAAAAATATTTATATGTTATAAAAACATATTAAGTTGAATAAATTTTTTTTCATAGCGTAGTAGGTACTTCGCAACTTATTTTTATCGAGCTAAGTTTAGACACTTATTGGGTTTTTTGAAGGTTTAAAACTAAAATCTTTCAATATGGCATGTATAATCTTTCCAAGTATTAAAATAATACTATTTCAATTATTCGCATTCAATGAAAGTGACCCGATTGAGGTACCTATATATTCTCTTATGTAAATCAAAAATTCATTGACCATTATGCCTATGCCGGGAAAATAACCCAAAAATTTAAAATGAAAGACGCTCGACCGCCAGAATTTTTGAACGGATAACGTAAACATAACTCACCGGCTCTTCTTTTATTTTTATACTATTTTTAGCTACTGGGGCGGAGTCATCTCTTCGTTTGGAAGTCTCTGCTTCACTAGTGGCAGTTGCCGTCGGGGATGGACCCTGAAATCATGTACACCAGGCTTGAATAAGAACTAAAATGCATATTATTTATTGCTTTATTGATCGAAACACACGGGCGCAATAGTGTGGGCTAGGGCAGGCATTACTTTGCGCTTATTTGCTTTAGCTTATCATTATTTACTTCGATCAAATATAAAGGTTATAACCATCGATTTCGAACTCCCATATTAGATTAATGAAGTACGATGTGTGTATATATGTATACATTATTAACACATTAAGATATCGAAAACGCGTTCAATTAAATTAAGATGTTATATCCTTAAAATCCTCATTACATCCAATTGTAACTGACTTCCTATGAACAAAGGAGACACCGACGACTTAGAATGGAACATAAATAGAATAGAGATACTCTTAGAAATAAAACGCAAATTTTCATTTCTGTTTTATTAAATCTTTTTGTGAATCACTGAAATTATTTTTAAAATATTTATTATAACATTCATTAAATAATTCGTGACATTCATGACAGTTTTAGGTAAATGTTTTATAATGAACGACGAAAACACAACAGGAAAGACGAATCTTAAACTAACGTAACACACGGGTTTCGCACTCTTGAAAAGTCCTTTCAAACCTTCGGCTGTTGTAAAAATGTCTGATGAAAGAAAATGGACGGAACACACGTGAGAAAATTTATGTGGCCTATGAAATTCTTTACCTAGGTTTTTTCCTATAATTGTGGCCCAACAAAACGCCGTATAGGGTTTACGGAAAATTAAAAAAATAAGTACACGATTAATGATAGCAGATAAATCGCACTGTTGAGATATTTTTAGATTAAAAACAAAATATCCAGGTACAATAATTTTGGCAAAATTGAATTTCATTATTATACAAATAGCTTCGTAGAAAAAGTATGAAAGAGTAATAATTTATTACAAAACTTATTCTTGAATTCTAAAACTATTGAAAAAATGATGACGGATAATATAAAATAATATAGAATACTAAATTCCATCAAAACCAATCGAGCTGTTTAGGCACAAGATCTAGATAGGTTTTTTATGACCGCACATAAATTACGCCCATCAAGAAGAAAGGCGAATATTTGTGAATTGGTGAAAGCCCGGCAACATCTTTGTGTACTTTGCCAATACCTTTGTTTGACTTTGATTGAATACTTTTTTTGTACTATGTAAATTTTCTTGCTCAGTTCTACGCACAAGTTAAAAGGAATTAGACGGAATAACAGCACAATTCAGTATGACCATAGCTGATGCCCCGTTAGTGTACATACTGCTCTGCAGACCGCTGAATGAAACATAACTCGGTAAAGGCGGTTTAACGGTGCACAAACAAAACAGAAAAGATCGTGTAACTTGTATTTTTTAAACAGGAAATTTTGGTTATAGTTCGCTTGGTGATTTTCTTTTCGACCTCGTTTCCTCGAAAGGCGCGGGTTTGATACGCGGCAGGGGTTGATGGTGGCTGACCGGTGTTCGTGTCGGCGACATCCATTTTGGATTACAAGAAAATGTTTAGGAAATGGACACAAATAAAAGTAAGATAAAAAGATGGAAATGTAACAAATACAAGTATAATATAAATATAAAAAAAACACAACACTGAACTGTGAAAATCACACCGGTAAATCTAAATATGTGAATTCGGTTTTTTTGTCGGTCGGTCGGAGTTGAATTTAACGTTCAAGCGACAATCGTCATACGACGAAACGATCGGAAACGTGATCAAAATGATAGACTCAGATATTAGACAGACCATAGGTCATTATCATTGAAATGTTATTTGGCAATCTTTTTCTTTTCTAGTATCTACCTAGTTAGTAGAAGTAGGACGAATTTTTTCGAACTACATCACACCACAGTCCTCACATTTCTAGAGCTGTAATGTGAAAAAGACCTGAGTGCGGATGAAAATTTCTGTTTGTTTGTACCTACCGCCTGACTCTATTTTTTTAGTGACTAATTGTTTGTACTTGTAAGTTGGAATTGTTTAACACCGATAATTCTTCGGGGCGAATAATAGATTTTCCTTGAATGGCTTTTATTAGTTTTTCAACTTTGTGTACTTTCTTTTTATATCTTTGATTTCCATTTCTTAATATATTTATTTGCAATCTTTGTCGTTTTATAATATTTCCTTTGCTGGCTATGATAGCACGTAAATTTCTTTTTTGTGGACTAAAAGTTAGTATGGTTTGATTCACTACATCTTCGGTCTGATTATTTATTTGTGCTACTTATTACATGCTGGAAACATCGTGGCATCAATGTCAACGGCGAATACATCTCTCATCTCCGCTTTGCTGACGACATAGTCATCATGGCAGAGTCGCTGGAGGAGCTCAGTGGAATGGTAAACGGCCTCAATGCCGCCTCTCGACGGGTGGGACTCGGGATAAATTTGGACAAGACGAAAGTCATGTTCAACGAACATATTCTACCGAGACCGGTAACCGTAGAGGGTGCGACTCTTGAAGTTGTGCAAGACTATGTCTATTTAGGACAGACTGTCCAGTTAGGCAAACACAACTTCAACAAAGAGGCCGACCGAAGAATTCAGGTGGGCTGGGCTGCTTTCGGGAAGCTCCGTCGTCTGTTCTCGTCGCCACTACCGCAATGTCTGAAGACCAAGGTCTTCAACCAATGCGTCCTGCCTACAATGACATACGGTGCCGAAACACGGACTCTCACAGCAGGACTGGTCCACAAATTTAAAGTCGCTCAGCGCGCTATGGAGCGGGCTATGCTCGGTATTTCCTTGATGGAAAAAATCAGGAATACTGAAATCCGTCGAAGAACTAAAGTTGTCGACATAGCCGAAATGATTAGCAAGCTGAAGTGGCAATGGGCCGGTCACATTTGCCGTAGAACCGACAACCGATGGGGTAGACAAGTTCTCGAGTGGAGGCCACGTATGGAGCGAAGTGTTGGACGCCCCCCGGTCAGGTGGACTGATGACCTGAAGCACCATACCGGGGGTAATTGGATGCGGAAGGCGGAGGACCGTGTGTGGTGGCGAGCTTTGGGAGAGGCCTATATCCTGCAGTGGAGAGACACGGGCTGATGATGATGATGATGATGACTTATTACATGTAAACATTTTCAAAGTCGAGAAAAAGAAATTGTAAAAACGAACAGACCTGACTAGTTGACCATACATCTATGATCGGTATAGCACCTGGCTTCACATATCTATTACCAGATTTTTTGCTGATTAATTCATGGGCCAAAAAGTGTATCGAACAAACTGCACTTGTTTTATTAGGGATCCAATTTTTCCGTCCAGTCTTTTCAATCCATTTTTCTTTGAGGACGGGGTTCTTAGGAAATCTATAAAATTTAGAATATTTAACCGAACCCCACTCACCACGAATTAAATACAGATACAATGCGTGTACTTTCAAACCTAAATACTTTGAATAAATATTATTATTTTGTGAATAAATAAACGACACCTACACAGCATAACAAATATGAAACGAAATATGTGGAATTTTGACAAAGAGTATTGAAAATAAAATATTTATGTGTAATAAAAGCATATTAAGTTGAATAATTTTTTTTTTCAGAGCGTAGTAGGTACTTCGTGTCTTATTCTTATCGAGCTAAGTTTAGCCACTTATTGGGTTTTTTGAGGGCTTAAAACTAAAATCTTTCAATATGGCATGTATAATCTTTCCAAGTATTAAAATAACACTATTTCAATTATTCGCATTCAATGAAAGTGAGCCGATTGAGGTACCTATATATTCTCTTATGTAAATCAAAAATTCATTGACCATTATGCCTATGCCGGGAAACTAACCCAAAAATTTTAAATGAAAGACGCTCGACCGCCAGAATTTTTGAACGGATAACGTAAACATAACTCACCGGCTCTTCTTTTATTTTTATACTATTTTTAGCTACTGGGGCGGAGTCATCTCTTCGTTTGGAAGTCTCTGCTTCACTAGTGGCAGTTGCCGTCTGGGATGGACCCTGAAATCATGTACACCAAGCTTGAATAAGAACTAAAATGCTTGAAAATGTATATTATTGCTTTAATGATTGAAAGACACGGGCGCAATAGTGCGGACTAGGGCAGACATTACTTTGCGCTTATTTGCTTTAGCTTATCATTATTTACTTCGATCAAATATAAAGGTTATAACCATCGATTTCGAACTTCCATATTAGATTAATGAAGTCACATTAAGATAACGAAAACGCATTCAATTAAATTAACATGTTATATCCTTAAAATCCTCATTACATCCAATTGGAACTGACTCCTATGAACAAAGGAGACACCGACGACTTAGAATGGAATATAAAAAGAATGGAGATACTCTTAGAAATAAAACGCAAATTTTCATTTCTGTTTTATTAAACATTTTTGTGAATCACTGAAATTATTTTTAAAATATTTATTATAACATTCATTAAATAATTCGAGCCATTCATGACAGTTTTAGGTAAATGTTTTATAATGAACGACGAAAACACAACAGGAAAGACAAATCTAAAAACTAACGTAACACACGGGTTTCACACTCTTGGAAAGTCCTTTCAAACCTTCAGCTGTTGTATAAATGTCTGATGAAAGAAAATGGATGGAACACACGTGAGAAAATTTATGTGGCCAATAAAATTCTTGACCTAGGTTCTTCCTATAATTGTGGTCCAACAAAACGCCGTAGGTATAAGGTTTACGGAAAATTAAAAAAAAAGTACCAACACGATTAATGACAGCAGATAAATCGTACTGTTGAGATATTTATCGATTAAAAACAAAATATCCAGGTACAATAATTTTGGCAAAATTGAATTTCATTATTATACAAATAGCTTCGTAGAAAAAGTATGAAAGAGTAATAATTTATTACAAAACTTATTCTTGAATTCTAAAACTATTGAAAAAATGATGACGGATAATACAAAAAAATTATAGAATACTAAATTCCATCAAAACCAATCGAGCTGTTTAGGCACAAGATCTAGATAGGTTTTTTATGACCGCACATAAATTACGTCCATCAAGAAGAGAAGCGAATATTAGTGAATCGGTGAAAGCCCGGCAACATCTGTTTACTTTGCCAAAACCTTTGTTTGACTTCGATTGAATACTTTTTTTGTACTAACTATGTAAATTTTCTTGCTCAGTTCTACGCACTTGCGGCCCTCTGAACAATTAAGTTTGGCACTTATAAATAAAAAGTTAAAAGGAATTAGACGGAATAACAGCACAATTCAGTATGATCATAGCTGATGCCCCGTTCGTGTACCTACTGGTCTGCAGACCGCTGAATGAAACATAACCCGGTAAAGGCGGTTTAACGTTGCACAAACAAAACAGAAAAGATCTTGTAACTTGTATTTTTTAAACAGGAAATTTTGGTTATAGTTCGCTTGGTGATTTTCTTTTCGACCTCGTTTCTTCGAAAGGCGCGGGTTTGATACGCGGCAGGGGTTGATGGTGGCTGACCGGTGTTCGTGTCGGCGACATCCATTTTGGATTACAAGGAAATGGTTAGGAAATGGACACAAATAAAAGTAAGGTAAAAAGATGGAAATATAACAAATACAAGTATAATATCCGTAAATATTACAAAAAACACAACACTGAACTGTGAAAATCACACCGGTAAATCTAAATATGTGAATTCGGTTTTAACGTTCAACCGACAATCGTCATACGTCAAAACGATCGGAAACTTGAGCAAAATGATAGACTCAGATATTACCAGAGATCATTATCATTGTTTTAAACAAACATTATATAAATTACACATGAAATGTTATTTCGGAATCTTTTTCTTTCCTAGTACCTAGTCTAGTGTTAGTAGTATCAATTTTTTCGTACTATATCACACCACTGCTCTCACATTTCTACACATTTCACATTTCACAGCTCTAGAGCTGTGATGTGAAAAAGACCTGAGTGCGGATGAAAATTTCTGTTTGTTTGTACCTACCGCCTGATTTTATTTTTGTTATTTATCTTTTTAGTAAGTAATTGTTGTACTTGTAAGTTGGAATTGTTTAACACCGACAATTCTTCGGGGCGAATAAAAGATTTTGCTTGAATGGCTTTTATTAGTTTTTATCTTTGTGTACTTTCTTTTTATATCTTTAATTTTCATTTCTTAATATATTTATTTGCAATCTTTGTCGTTTTATAATATTTCCTTTGCTGGCTAGGATAGTACGTAAATTTCTTTTTTGTGAACTAAAAGTAAGTATAGTTTGATTCACTACATCTTCGCTCTGCTTATTTATTTGTGCTACTTATTACAGGTAAACACTTTCAAAGTCGAGAAAAAGAAATTGTAAAAACGAACAGACCTGGCTAGTTGACCATACATCTATGATCGGTATAGCTCCTGGTTTCACATATCTATTACCAGATTTTTTGCTGATTAATTCATGGGCCAAAAAATGTATCGAACAAACTGCACTTGTTTTATTAGGGATCCAATTTTTCCGTCCAGTCTTTTCAATCCATTTTTCTTTGAGAACGGGGTTCTTAGGAAATCTATAAAATTTAGAATATTTAACCGAACCCCACTCACCACGAATTAAATACAGATACTATGCGTGTACTTTCAAACCTAAATACTTTGAATAAATATTATTATTTTATCGATAAATAAACGACACCTACACAGCATTACAAATTCGAAACGAAATATGTGGAATTTTGACAAAGAGTATTAAAAATAAAATAAAATAAAACATTACTTACCGATGATAAGAAACGTCTGAGTTTGTTTTATTTTTTATGTGGCTTTGGTTTTTGCACGTTATTATCGCACAATAAGGCATTTTTTTCGCAATAAAATTAGAGAACTTAATGACACGGAGACGAGCGTTCGAACTCGATTAAAACGTCAAGATATCTGTCTTATGTATGCAGCATGTTGCATACTTGAAGGAACAGCGTAGCCACCTATTTACATATTTATATGCCTTCTCTTTTTTCCGTATAGCGCTGTCTCTGGCTCTCGCCCCCGCGCGAGTGTTTACAGTTAGCGTAACCTCAATTCTCTGTGTGTGTCAGAGATCGTGGATCGTTACAGTATGGCGCCAGGAGTCAGCAACGGTCATGTTTACTCACACAATTACGACTCGTACACGTCGCCACTCGCCACAGATTATTAATCCGATACAACAAAGTTCTGTTCTTAAGTCATTCAAACTAGGTAAAATATAGGTAGGTACATATTTAGTGTTTTATTTCAACATATTTCAACATTTTTTATGACAAGAAGAAGAATAATATAAAATTCAATAAAGAAATAAATACACGTAAAAGTCATAATTCATTTAATTTTAATTAAAAACATACAAAATGTATACACATAACACTTAAAAATATTCAATATATCTATAAACAACACAAACTTATTAGATTGGCGTTTTTTAATTTGTGTATACTTTTTACAGAAAAAAATATTGCGTAATTGCTTTTTAGGGTTCCGTAGGCAAATGGCTATTTACGCTTTCAATTGCAGAGCTTATTCTCTTCACAATCGATACTAAAGTCAAAGGTTCACTGTAATAAAATAAATAATAAAAATTGTCTCTAGCTATCAGTGCACTCATGTTATTACTTTTCGGATTAGCCAGAGAGCATCGAGGGCCTTCTAAATAACTAAAGAAATAAAAATGAAATATATTTATATAATAATTCTTGAATTACATAATAATAACGATTAATGGTTAAGTTCGATTAACGTCGCGCTCGTTTTTTAAGGTTCTGTAGCCAAATGGCAAAAAAGAAACCCTAATAGTTTCCCCATGTCCGTCCGTCCGTCTATCTGTCTTTCTGTGGTTTTTCTCGGAAACTATTGGCAATATATAGATGAAATTTGGAAGGTACGTGTAATCTATGAACCGCTACACAACGACGTAGTGAAATTAATTTTTTTTAATTTTTTTGGATTGGTTGCCATACATGTAACTTAAGTACGAAAAAATCATCGTATATTAACGCGAGAAGTACGAAACGATAGGTCTTTATTTTATTATATTACTAAACAATTTATTTTATTCAAGTCAACAGTTGTTGAGATATGCACTCTTAAGGTTTTAATTTTTGTTAGAGTCATGTGTCCTTCCCCCCCCCCCCATTTCCTCTACCAGCTAAACCGTTGTTTTTGGACATGTGGAAAAATTTATGACAGGAGTATATTTTAAGTAGTAAAAAGGAAAATTATCACAGCTAACTAGACTGTGTAATAGTTAATTTATAAAACGTACTGTTATAAGTAAAAATATTGTAAAAATTTCATAAAAAATGACAGATAGCGTTTAGTCAATAAACGAAAATTTGATGCATTTTACCTTTGTGATGTTATTGTAAAAAAGATAATTAAAAAAACATTTTATGATGAAAACTACTTTGTATTACTAGGTACTATAAATTTGCTCTTTCCTTTGCAGAGCTTATTCTCTTCACAATCGATACTTATAGTCAAAGGTACTAAAATACTGTATAAAAGTCAAACTGTAATAAAATAAGTAATAAAAATTGTTTCTAGCTATCAGTACACTCATGTAATTAATTACTTTTCGGATTAGTCAGAGGATCGAGCGCCTTCTATATAACTAACGAAATAAAAATGAAATATATTTATACAATAATTCTTAAATTACATAATAGATAATAACGATTAATGGTTAAGTTCGATTGAAGTCGCGCACGTTTTTTTTTGTATGGTGGTACGGAACCCTTCGTGTCCGAGTCCGATTCGCACTTGACCGGTTTTTTTTTTACAATGTTTATTTTTTACCTCTATATGTCTATCGGTGCTAAGTTGCTAGACTTTTACCTCGTCCCGCTCTGTCACAATCGGGAAAATTTCTTGTCTACGGTAGTTTTGTCTACAAACCCAGACATGCGAACCATAATTTATCGAATTTTGACATTTTTAACTAAGACAAGACAAGGCTTGCTTGCGCAAGCACATACATACACATACATATATATATATATATATATATATATACTTATAGACGCGAATTTTGAAGTTGGTTTTAAATAAAATACAAAATTATTTTATAATATCAAAGGAATTAAGTTAAAAATATATCTAATATAACATAAATAAATTCAAAAACGATTTCTTTCGATTCTTACCTGTAAATCAATAGTTGGGACTGCTTCTGCGGTTAAATAACGGCGATTCTTAGAGATACGAAAAAATCGCTCTTCGAAATGTTTGGAACAAATTGTGGTTCGAACGTTAGGAAACCAGTTATCCTCTCTACTTATGGCTTCCATCCACAGTTGCTTTCTTTTAGGATCAGACGGAAACCTATGATTTCCAAGAAAAGTTATATAATTTGTTGATCCGTATTAAAAACAAGAATTCATTAATTACGAAAAATATTTGTTTAAAATTTTTTTTATTTAATACATCAATTAGGTACTAAAATATACAATGACAGCAGAGTAAATATTGACAGCGGGACCGAGCCGAGTGTATTCGTACTTTTATACTAAATATTATTATATGAGACTATTTATATTAAAAATTATAAATTATTTGAAAAATCATAGATTTTCAAAAGTGTAAAAATGACAATCAAATAATGAACAATAATTTATCGACAATAGAAACCACCACTAATATAGATCTGACGTCACGCGTGACCCTACCCCACGTCTGGCGCGTCTGTCATTCCCCCTTTGCCATTGCTTACTCGTACAGTTTTATTATGTGAGTAACAATAAAACGAATACTTACAAATGAAATGTGATACCTTGATTTTTCACTATAGTATTTAGGGAATGATTTTTGCACAGTTTCACAGCACATGACGGCATCTTTTTATATTAAAATTAATAGTTTACGTACCGGACCTCTGACAAACGCTGTTGCCAAACGAAGATTGCTAGCCGTAGGGCGCATTAACTACACTTAATTGTAAGTGTAGTTCTGGCACACGAGTAGATATCCATACAGAGTCCAAGCTCTCTAAAAACATGCATTTATATCTACCCATTATGAAATATAAATTATATAAAATCCACAAAATGTAATTTTCAAAAGTGTATAAACAACAATCAGTTAATGAACAATAATTTATGGATAATATAAACCACTACTAACGAGCATTAACGAACATCACTAATTGTAGACCCGACGTCACACAAGACCCTCCCCCACGTCTCTCATACCCCTTTGCCATCACTCATTCCTACAGCTTAAATGAATAACAATATAATAAATACTTACAAATGAAATGTGACACCTCGGCTCTTCACTTTTGTATTACGTGAATGATTTTTGCACAATTTCACAGCACATGATGGCATTTTTCCTTATAAAAATTAAGTAATATTTCATCGGAGCTTTGACAAGCGTTGTTGCCAAACCTACGCTATATAGTATACACTACACTGCCATCCGGCGCGTCAACCACACATAATTCACGTGTAGTTCCAGTAAGGCAGCGCAAGGCAGCGTACCGCACACGGACAATTCAACCTTATAGACCACGCTTTAATAAACTTCAGTGCCAAAACAAAATCGCCAAAAAGTGGTGGGTTTCGGGGAGAGTTTGGCTAGTTGTCATTGCACGTCAAAATTAACACAATTTAAAAGTAACTCTGCATGGTCCTGACTGGTTTTATGTAAAAGTAAGTAGCGTAATGGGCAAGATTCATTCTCAATTATATTTATAAATATCCAAATTTTTGCACTTTCAATACATATTTGCCGATCTTTTTATCTAATATTCGGGTCTTAAGTAAAAACGATTTTGCTTCTTCCAATTTCTTCAGTATTACTGCGTAATCATCTATATTTATGGCCTTTTTAAGTCCGTATTCATGTGTTTTCGAATTTAAGATATCAAAAAGATCATTTAATACAATTATGATATTAGCAGTAGCTGTGCAATCTTTAGTCCTGAATATGTAGCTCAGTATTATAAAATGATAATGCAGTTGCGACACTTCCACTAAATACATTTATGTCTATAACTAAATAGCTGTGTCGCTAGCTTGACTTTAATTACATTCGTTTTAAAATTTAAATGTTGTACACTTAGTTTATTTGCCATTTGAAATTACTCAGTTTCTTGAAATTGATGTAAATTTTCTATAGGTATATGACCATTTAATGGCATGACCATGAATGTCGCAAAAGTGGGAGCAGTACTCAAAACTGTTCCTCACAAGTTTTATCATGTGCACTGGATCTAAAAACACTGCAATTTCTGGGTTATTTGATGTGAATGTGGTTTTCAAACTAGAGTAATCCAAGTTACAGCCAAGTTTTTTGGCATTGAAGTGTTTGTTGGACAACCATCAAAAGTAACAGCTTTTACTATAAAATTAACTTCGCTGTACATTTGGATTGCTTGATGTACTAAGTTTGCTTTTTGGTCTGCTGTTACTTTATTTACCAAGAAATATGCAATTGGTACTTTAAACATTCCATTAAATGGCACAACAAGGAATACTAAAGCATCAGTACACTGGTCATTGCAGTCGGTATCAACCAGTTCCAAAATCTACATAACCAAATGTTCTTCGTGAGCTTGGAACAAGCTCAATTTTATTTTTTATTTTCATTTCGTCAAACATTAGGGTACCATAGAAATTAGTTTTAGCTTGCTCTGGCTTTAATTTAATGGCCTCAAACGCTGCTTTTGTGAACCCTGAGCGGCCGTCGACTGTTTTATAGCTTCTGCTTAAGGTTTTTATTGATGGGTGATAAGTATTAAAGGTCTTCCTAACATACTGATAGGCTTTTGTAGAATAGAAATTGAGAGCGAAGGTTCGTAAGGCCAGGGTATATTTTGCGCGACTAACTTTGCCAGATGTAGCATTTGTGACTTGACGTTTAATGATCTCTTTACTCTGAAGACCAACAGCAGCTAATATAGATGAGTTCTCTTGTGAAACCAATTGTTTTTTTCCAGTTCTCCTAGAAGCTGCTTCAACGAATGCACTTTTCATTTTAATAGACGGTTTGAGTCTTTTAAACGTTCTAATGCAACATTTTTTTTTCTTGATTTTTGTGAAAGGTTAAAGACAGCCCTGTAGAGTCGTCGTTTTCTAGGTGTACTGTAAGTAGATGGTATACTTAATAATGAATCAAAACTAGTATTTTGCTGAAAGACTGGTGTGGATATGTCACGGTTTACAGTTTCATAGTGCGCAGAAGTTGATGGCATGTCAAGAATATTTTGATCACTTGCTTGTAAATTGAAAAAAAGGGGCATAAGTACTTAGACATGACAAAATGGGTACATGGCATAGCAGTTTGAAATGATATATATATATACATAAAATATATATAGTCAATGGAATGTTGATTGTATCGACACTAGAAGTTGGTTGGGTACCCAGTGTAAATATTATTTGTTCTGCAGTGGGTCCTGACGTAGTTATTGCCTCTCCAAAATTTCGAGGACCCTGTAGTAAAAATTAAATAGTATTCCGTAATTTAGGACATATCCATCTCATCAACCTACTAGCCACCTAGTACTGCTACTGCTTTATGCTGCAACACATTATTATTATAATACACAGTACGTACGTACTATCGTGTAAGATCGTTGATACGTACTATCGTGTAAGACTTTTCGACCAACTTAAGACGAATGAAAAATGAATACAAAATCATTATAATAAATAACATACCAAAAATGGCAACATTAGTGTAGGAACTGCAGTTTCCAACAGCAAGCGCCGATTTCCGCTTTCGGGGCGGAAAGAACCCTCAGTGAAATGACGAGAACAAATTACTTGGTTTTTTCCAGGAAACCAATTGTCATCTCGTTTTGTAGCCTCAATCCATTTTTGTTTTATGTTAGAGCACTTTGGAAACCTTAAAACGAAGTGAGAAAATTACAAGTAGCTATAAATTAAATAATTTCAAAACACACACACACACACACAAGCACACACGCGATAGCCTATTATATGAATGTCTCTATCATATGATTGTCAATATATTAAATGGTGCGCAACAGTGAACATGTGAAATAATTTACATTTGCTATAATTTAAATTAACTAATCATTATTCATGAAAGAAAATAAATGCCAATCAAAACTAGGACTGAACAGTTTGTATTAAAGTATCAGTCAATAAATTATCGAAACATTTTAATTGTAACTACACCTGGTGACGTCACTACATGTTATAAAACTAAGTTTCCCTACCGCGTCTATCTGTCTGTATGACTGCGATAAACTTAAAAACTATTGAACAGATTTTAATACGGTTGTCACCAATGGATGTAGTGATTCAAGAGAAAGGTTTATGTACATAATTCATTAATGGTTTGTTTAAATTGGTTGAAATATGACGATTGTTGAAAATGTCGGAAAAAACTAAAAGCCAACTGGAAGCTTTTATCGAAAACGCTGCGTAATCCCTATGCGATATAATAAAACTATATATGGAGGAATTCTTCCTCTTTTATAGATCTAAAGAAATGTCCGCAACGACATATGTATACCTTGTAAGGATAGCTTACTATATCTATTTTAATGTTTAAAAAATGGTACCATATGTATAGTGTAGAAATTGGAAAACTATTTACACGGATACGATATTAATCCGTATCAAATTAAATACGTTAGTTAACTGAAGCATTTCATGCGCATTATAATTGCCCTTTACACCATACCATTTAAATTAATATCGTTAAATAGCGATAAAATTAATTCAAGCGGTCCCACACCGACGCGACACGCGTGATGTAAATAGGCAGAAGTTATCAATCTTGTATACAAAGAAATATTTTAGTTTGTTTTAGTGTGTATATTCTTTACTTTTTTTATATTTGCAAAATTAGAAATAGCATACATTAAAAAATACCAGAACACAAGTAAGATGGACATATGTTACAAGCTGATACGACACTACGACAAAAAAAAAATTAGGCATATATATGCCTATATTTTTTTGTAGCATACGAAGCCAGGGCGAATCGCCAGTAATACATAATATAAGTAGGAAATGCATAATATAAGTGGGTAATACATAATATACAAAATATATTTGGCTACAAAATTTAGGCACTGCTGAGCCGTCCTTAATAAATAATACACACTAAAGTACACAGTATTTTGGAAATCTATTTATTTTAAGAAAAATATGAAAAGATTGAAATTTAAATACGTATTTATCACTTGCTTAATTTAAATTTTGTCGATAACTTATTTGATAAATTTACATTGTGTCTCGTCACTAGTTTACACGTGCCAATGACAGACACGTCATAACCTTGGCTTGGGGGAGTGAGATAACCTTATGTGAATTTAACTATGTAAGAAAGAGATAGGAAAAGAGACATCAACGCAAGCTCTTGTATATGTTCACAGTGAAAGTCAACCTTATAGCCCACGTTTTGACAGGGAGTAGCATTCGCCAAGGCTTTGTAGTGACACTACATAACTACGTCACTAGTGAGCCGTCAGTTGGAAGCACGTCGGAAGCCATTAAATTGTCAATTTTGAACGAGCCAATGAAAACTAGCCGACCTCTCCCTGCACCCCGCCACTTTTTGGCGATTTCGTTTTCGTACTGACGTTTATTAAAGCGTGGTCTATAGGTTGACTGGTCTGTGTATATGTTTTATTTTTGTAATGAATTATTTCAGTGATTAACCCTTATAACTAGTCATCTATCATTATCAATCAATTGTCTCTGTTAATTAAATGGGTCGTGCAATCTGACCAAATATGGTAGCAAATGATGAGTAGCGAATAGTTTAACAAAGTAATAATTACTTACCGGTGAAATGTGATGCCATCTTTCGTGAGACTTGACGTTGCACTACACTTTCCACACCATTTCACTGCACAATACGGCATTATAACAGCTTAATTTAATTTTTCTTTGGGAACACGGCGACTATCCTTGCACTGACTCTCGCCGCGCCGGCGGAATGAGGAACGAAAAGGAGTGGGGCCGGCTGGCATGTAGTGTCACTACATATCTAATGAATTGTCTGTGGCACCGCATAGCGCCGCGTCGGCTGTACACACTCGCCGTAAGCGTAATTATTATATGAGATAGCGTTTTAAGTTTAACTTTTATTTTATATATGACATTCTTTTATTGTTTAAAACAATGATAATGACGCATGGTCAGTCTAATATCTAATCAATGAGTCGGACATTTTGCATTTTGCACACGTTTTCGATCGCTTCGATGTATGAGATGCTCCAGTTCCAGTCTAATTATTACTAAGCTATCAAATACCTATCTACCATTAATTGTTTCTACTTCTATGCGTTCGAATGTCTACGAAATCAATCTGATTTTAAAAATCAGGCAGCTTTTCAGCGATCAATTTTTATTTGAGAAGTCTATCTTGAAATATCGAAAAAGATCTGGTCAAGTGCGAGTCGGACTTGCACGTGGAAGGTTCCGTAGCACCACACGTCGCATCCTACAACATAAAAAACACATTTCCTGTATGGGGGCCCTCTTTAATTTATAATCTTAGGCCCGGTACATACAAATCACGTTTTTTTTTCGGTGAGGAAAAAAACGTAGTGTGGCGGTGCATATATAAACGCACCTGGTGCATATTTTCGTGATTACGTCGAAATAAAACGCAGGTGTATGCGCTCTTATTATAGTAGTATATGCACCGAAGGTATATGGGTGCAAGGGTAGTCATACCACCAGGGCCCGGTTTGAGAAAAGGGGGCCCGGCCAGCGTCAAAGCTTTAATTGTAACCGTTCAATGCAGTTTGCAGGACTTTACGACTGCGGCCTTGTCAGTACAGACCATCACAACAATGATACACAGACTGAATCTAAAACTCGTCTAAACGCTTACTTATTGATTATTATTATTAATTAAAATTGACAATTTTAATTTACACCGTGTGAATCTTGATTTCGTTGTTTTAGGTAAAGATCCAATACTGGTGGTTGATCCGAGTAAAAAAAAATTAATACGAACACTTTCATTTGCACTACAAAATAAAAATGTCTAGTTAATTTTAAAGTATTGAACAGTAAAAAAATTATTAGCAAAAAATCTCACTTCATTAGATAACCAAACTTTTATGGTTGGTATTGCTGAAGAATTCAAATACTTATGCCCTGACGGTTTTGGAACAAAATCTGTGCTTACGAAATGTGCTGAACACACAGTACTGGATTTGGTAGGATACCATCCTTTGCGACCAGTAGCTTCAATCCACCTTTCTTTAATGTTTGATTCATGAGGGAACCTAAAAATACGTAAAATCAATTATGACAAAATGACAAATATACAAATATAACCCATGCCTTACCCTATTTAGCCCGATCATTAAACGGTTCTGTAGTCCATCTTCCAGCTCTGCTGTCTGACCCTTGTCACTATGAGGCATGCAAAATGCTCGTGAAGACAAATCAAATGGGGCTAAACTCGATTGGTTTACTAATAGCCATGTGAAGGTTCCATTGTCCAAATTCCCGCTCCATAATCAGAACCTAATTACCGTGTGCTATGAAAAGTGCTCGTGAAGACAAATCAAACGACCCCAAAGAGAAGAGGGCTTTCTTGTTTAGTTGAGAAGTTTTTATGGCCATCTGGCTCCATCACCAGACTTTTGTCAACATGTGCTATAAGAAGCGCTTTTAAAGACAAATCCAATAAACCCAAACACAACGGGACTATCTTGTTTAGTTGGCTTCTTTCCGTCTCCATCATCAGACCAGCTCCATGGTACATTGTAGCATTGTCGCCGAAGTTACGGTGGTGTGCCCAATTTCTCAACAAGTGCTTAAAAAATTGAATGTAATTTCTCGGAAAGACTGACGGAAGTACAAAAAAATTTACATATTAACGAAGCATGTAAAATAAAAGCTTGTGAAAAACTGTCAAAAAACAATCAACTGAAAAGAGAAAAACAAGCTTTATAATATACTAGCTTTCTCCCCGCGACTTCGTCAACGTGAACTACACAGTTGTTATCTACGCACAGTTGTTATCTACTGGGACGGCTAAAGGGACACGACGCTCCAGAACATGGTATGACTTTATAGAAAATGTTTCGCCTACGTAACCAAAATATCTTACGCACAGGATTAACCTCGTTTACCCAAATTATTGAAAAATAGGATGTAGTCCCCAGATAACAAAAGTATTTTGAATTTTGAGTATTTTAGATTATAACCTGGGTTACGTCGAATAAATTACAAAAATTTCATAGAAATCATTTCAGTAGTATTTGAACCCGACAAATAAACAGACAGACAAAAGCGTGATAAATTGTATTTGAGATCATATTCTGAGTTACTACCAATAAATAGCAAAAAGTTTCATCGAAATTCGTTTAGCGGTTTTTGAATCCGAAAACCGGACCGACAGACAAGCAAAGGTGTTATAAATTGTATCTTATATTAGGCCCAGAGTTACGACTAATAAAATACAAAAAGTTTCATCGAAATCGGTTCAGTAATTTTTGAGTTTATCCTGTTCATACAAACAGACAGACAAACAAACAAAAACGTGAAAAACGGTATTTTAGATTAGAGCCTGGGTTGCGACTAATAAATTACAAAATGTTTCATCAAAATCGGAATAGTAGTATTTGAGTTTACCCTGTTCATACCAACCAAACAGACAGACAGACAGACAGACAAAAGCATGATAAGTTGTATCTAAGATTAAGTCCAGAGTTACGACTAATAAAATAAAAAAAAGTTTCATCGAAATCGGGTCAGTAGATTTTAAGATTATCGTGTTCATACAAACAGACAAAAATTCCAAAAATTACTGTTTTGAGTTTAGTATCGTCTACGTAACCCACAAATATTATTATTTTAGAAAAATATCTTATGTAAAGGATTGACCTCGGTTAGGATTTTATTATATGTTTAGATTTGATTCACTAAGATGGTATTTATCTACTGTTTTTCATGTTAAATAACCAATAAGTTACAAAAGGCTCCATCGAAATTGGTTCAGTAGTTTTTGAGTTTATCGTGTGCATAATATAAACAAACAGACAGTCAGACAGATAAAAGCGTGATAACTTGTATTTTTTAACACTTTTACTTTAACACTTTTAAGCTATCATATTGGCACAAACAACAAAACAATGCTGATTCCAGCCAGCTTTTATTTGATACTCATATTATCATAATGATAAAATATGGTTTTTTGTACCCCACTTTTTTCGATTCGCAGACGCCATTTCAAAATATTATATACCCTATGACACACCCGCAATTAAGGCAAATCTAACGACACCTCATATGTTCAAATCCATCAAGTCGTTTAGGCAGCAGAGCGTAAAAAAAAGACACAAACAACATACATATAATCATATAATACATAAGTTCGAAAAACATTATACTCCGCAGTCGGGTAAAAATATCAGTAAGTTTATTCATAAGCATTAAAAGAAAATTGTACAAAATATATGTATATGTGCATAGATCTCAACGTATGAAAATGACATACGACTTTTTCAGAAATTTCAAAAAGCAGGTCAAAAGAAAACAACCCAAACGATTTATACCCATTTCCACTTGAATAAAAGAACTGCAGCAACTCAAAGGCTCTGACTTTACATCATCACAACAAGACGAACAGGCCATACAACTACCATCTATCGAAGACATCCAAGATATTATAAAAAGAATGAAAAAGGGTACAGTGCCAGGTACAGATCAAATGGAGATTGAACTGTACCAGCACGCACCTGAAATATTTTTAAACCAAATAACAATACATACCAGAAAAGCATGTGAAACCAACTCCCTTCCGCAAGAATGAGTAGAAACAATCCAAATCCCAATCCCTAAAAAGGAAAGATCGCAATCCGCGAGCGACTACAGGAAAATATCAATATGCAACGCAGGCTATAGAATCTACGCTTCTTACCTATTGAAATTACTAGACGAAGAAATCGAAGCTTTAGGAAACTATCAAACAGCGTTTTTGAGACATAGATCAACCGATGGTCACATTTTTGTTGCTAGGCGAATTCTAGACGAGAAATGGAAGACAGGGCAGCCAGCCATGTACTACAACTAGACGTTGAAAAAGCATTCGACACGGTAGACCTTAGCGCTTTATATGACATTCTAAGAACGAGGGTGAGTACAACTTTAGCTAACAGAATCATGATCTGTCTCAGAGAACATACTTATGGTTCGGACAAAGAACAGAAAGTGTCACCAAAGGAAAAGGAGTCAAGCAGGGTTGCCTACTTTCACCTAGACTCTTCACTACTTTGCTGGATGACGTCTTAAGCACCCTTGAAGAACTGCTCAGCGAAGTAAGATTAGACCAAGACCGAGAAATCAAACTCCCTACCATTCTATGCTACGCAGACGACAACATCATTTTAGGCGACAATACTGCAGTCCTTAGCGATATGATGAGGAATTTGAAAGAACTCCTAATATCCGTGGGCTTAATACTAAATGAGACAAAAACTAAAATGTTGGTCAGAGATCCGATTAATAAGGACAATGCCAAACAGGTACAAATAATAGACGGAGTTCCAATAAAGCCCACGGAAACTTTCAAATACCTGGGCACACAGCTGACAGCAGAATTAAGAAGAAAAGACACAATAAGGATGAGATGCAAACAAGCAATTTGCAATGCTAAAGGCCTAACACTTTTCATTAAGAAAACTAAAATGCACTGGAAAATTGCCAAATTAATTTATAAAATGGTGGTCGCTCCATCTGTGGCATACGGCCTGAACGTAGTAGCACTAACCAAATCAAACAGAGCAAGACTTAGGCAGTACGAAAGAGAAATTCTGAAGGACATGCTGCAAGCCGCAAGAAACCAACCACGGCTGAAAGTGCGAAAAATTCTCGAAAGAAAAACCATAACTAAAATCATTAAAATCAGAAGAATTTGCTACTACCGTCATCTTTTAAGAAGAGACGAACATCATATACTTTAAGCCGCACTTAAGTTCACAGCAGGAGAAAAAAAGATAGGACGCCCCATATACACATGGGAGGACTTGCTTAGGCAAGATATAGGCTACTACAATTGAGAGCGTCACGAGTGGGCCACACTGGCACGAAGCAAAACAGAAATAAAAAAGGCTGCCAACGAACTCTATGACTTACCAGACACGGACACAGAAAGCCCTGCATCAAATGAAGAAACCGAATAATGTAGTGGAAACTCATGTTCCCCACTGATATTTATTAACACACTATAATATCTATCTCATGGCTCCTTCTGGCTAAAGGTTGCACGAATACCGGCTGGCTCGCATTTCCGTCACTCCGAATCCAAACTACAATCTACAGTCCATCCTTTATCTACGTTCCCTTTGGTGTATTGGGACTAGTCCCTTTCAGACATTGCGTCTGGCATGAAATATACATATATTTGGCATATATAAAATATATGTATATGAATTATACATATATTTTGTACAATATTTTTATTTTATAATAGTTCATTAATCACGAAACGCGACTTAATATTGTCGATAAATCATACGTTTGGGTTACATCACCAAGCTTCATAAGCTGTTATTACTATCCGACCGAGAGAAATTGCACTTATAATGAATACCAAAACATTCACATCAGAGTCTTCTTAATGTGGTAAGTTTATAGCGAAAAAGCTTCATTTGATGTCGAATTTATCTGAAATATTTTAATCGAAATTTGCATAAAACTTACCGGTGGTATGATATTCCATCTGTAGATACATTTTGTACTCTACTTTTATTTTTACACGCAATTATTGCGCAACTAGGCATTTTGAAAGGCTTATAAGAATTAATGAGAGAGCTCCTACTCGCGTCGCTTTGGTTACACGACTGGCGACCACGTTGTTTGCGCTCGTTAAGAACTATGATTTTTAATCATAGGCATGGTAGGTACGCGTGCTACTGCGTACCAGCAGCATGTCCGCTCAACGCCAGCTATCGAGCTCTTCGGAACTTTTTTTTAAAATGTGGGGTGGGTCTGTCTAACTCTCGTTTAACTGGTTATTAGTTTGTGGCAGCGTGTCTCGTCGGCGGCATCTGTAGAGTTAGGTTTTTTTATCATTGGAAAATCCTTTTCTAATCGTTCTGGGCTAAGGCCCGGTTTTACGAGACAGTGCAACATCGCCCTTATGGTACCAATTTTGGGGATATGAAGTTCGAATAGAACTCAAATGACGCGGAATTACTAGAGCTATCGATTGACATCAAAATTTTGAAAATCGGTTGAGTAGTTTTTGAAATTTTTTCGAAAAACGAAAATATTGTCGAAAATTTGCTCAAATCTCAAACTTCGGAGTCGATTATCTCGAAAACGAAAATTGATAGCGACAAAATAAAAAAAACCGGTCGGGCGATTAGTTGGCTGTCGAATAAGTCCAAAATTTCAGAAATCGGTCGAGCGGTTGGGCTGTAGAGCGGTCAACGTGAAAAAATGTACCTTTTTTTCTCGCGCGGCGTCTATGAGTCGTGCTCTTCTACGAGTCATTTACATCGCCTGCTCTACCTCTACTATACTAAGAGCCGTGTTCACCGATAAATAAACAGGTATTTAGAATTTAAACTACTGTTTAAAACCATATTACCATACAAAACTTATATTGTATAACTTTAAGCTAAAAAAAATAAGATTCACAACCTATTGCTGAATTCACGCTGAATTGTATTTGTGACAAGAAATATTTTTTTTTTGGTTTACATATTTATTTCCTTCTTGCCATGTTTTAGTATTTCTAAATTCATTTTCCAATGCCGTTATATAGTTACGCGTAGTTATCTGTAGATTTTTTTAAATAGCTGTCAGAAAATCTTTTATTTCTAGCCAAACAGTTATCAGTCAGTGCTATATAGACTCTATTTCAATTCTATACTTACTTTCTATGGATGCGTTAATATCTCAGGTTAATTATTATATTATATTACGTCGCCATTCGCCCTATCTGGTGTTGTCAATCACCTCGTTGAAAAATTTATAACTAAAAAACCTTTGTAAATTAAATGGACGAAAACAATTCTTTCTTATATTGAACCGTATTTTCGATAGGAGATATAAAATTAGTAGCTATCTAAGTTAGAAAAAATGGTCATACTAAAGTTTCTAATAACACACTTACCTAGTGCACTGCACTAGGTTCCTAAGTGTGTTATTACACTACACTAGGTAATTGCACTTACCAGGTGCAAAATGTCATTTGAAGTCCAAAACCTATAAGTTCATTTTGAAACTTGATGAGTTTTATGTCCTACCTATAGGAACCTTGAACTCGGGTAAACAGTGTTATTTGTAAGTTTGGTATGTTGCTTAAGTTACCACTACCCATTAAGTTACTCTCTGTCCCTCTAATCGTTTTCGTGCAAAAAATTACGTCGTTTCGTTGCTTCATTAATGTTCATTACGACATGAAGAAAGGACAAATTAAGTACCTACCTATCCCAATTCCCATGAGAATCTTCGACCAGGATAAATAGTAGCTTACTTGCCGATCCTTCAAGTGTTTGAAGAAAATATCCGTCAAAATCTCATATTTTTTGCTTCAAATAGGATGTTAAGAAAGGACAAACACACTAACATTTGTGATAATAATGGTACTTGCTTATGGACATACATTAGTGTTAGACCCATCGATATAAATGGCTAGATCACTAGATACACTTTTCTTTATATGTAGGAAATAAATTAAACAATAAAATAGGTATAGGTAGGTATGTAAATCTGGCTAAATTACATTTTTTTTTTATATTCATAGTTTTGAGTTGGGTATAAACAAGTATCGGTCCAGTATGTGTAATAAATACCTTATTAATTAAATCCTTATGCTAGGATCAACATTAGCAAAAGCTCATTGTAATCTTGAAAAGCACAAACCACAAAACAGTATATATGTCATTTAAATACATATTATTTTTGTCATATTTGCATTTCTGCACAACTTTCACCCCATCAAAACTTTTATTGCATTTAAAGAATGATGCTGTTATTTCTATGAACTAATATAGATTCCTGAGTAACATAGGTTGTTATTGCTGTCACTATAACTGGTTAAAGTATAGGTATGGGTGGGGCCGGCGATAGGGGTATTTAATTCTTGAAATCACTGAGTATGAATTATAATTATGTATTGTCTTTGAATTCAGGATATTTGGAAAATTGTTCTATATATATAACATGTATGTTCCCACATTGTAAGCTTATTGAACTCATTCCGTACTTAAGTTGCACTATTAAAAATATTTGTAGATATTATACCTTAAATATTTTAATAGATCAAATTTTAAATAGCAGTGTAGATTCATTAATTAAATGTGTCACATAGATGACGGAAACTTATTTTCTGTTGCTTATTGCACCACGTAGCTTTTAGTCTACTTTTATGAACACCTATCCTATTCTACTGAATACATACAACATACAAATAATGTATTTGTTACACACATTAACACACTGGGATACATTTAATTTTTAAGTCTTTAAACGTAGGTATCATAATATTTGCTACGCATTATAGAATTATATTGATAATCTATTTGCTACTACTACTTGTAAAGTCCGTTGTTTTTTTAGAAACGAATTTGAAAATTTTTTGAGATCAATATTTATGTAGATATATTATATTGAAAATTCTTATAGCGTGACGTCACCGGCTGGAATTATAAGTTTAGCCATTGCCGTTGCATATTTATAAACATATTACTTTCTTAAAATTGCCTATTCTTTCAGAATAAAATATAACGGACTTTAGTTAAAAATTTTATGAATAGTCAATTCAGTTGACTCGCTGAACTTGTTCTAATCTGCAAAGCAATAATTACAATTATTAAGTTATTACATCCGTATTGTTCATATCGTGCTTGATACACGCAAACAAATGCATTCTGATTAGCATTGAGGTAGTCTGTTGCAAAATTAGGCTTGATAAAATGGAAATATCATTGACATAAGCAAAAACCAAGAATAATTGATCAAATATTGATTTTACATACGATAATCCCTTGATTATTTTTAATTTTTCCATCACAATTTGGGACTGGCATTGTATCTTTTATGTCTCTCAAACTGACACGACTGCACTATAATAACGCCGAAACCTATGCCGAATCACGTTCATCTAGCTGGATCCGGGCTGGATCCAACCGCTGTAGATACACTTGGTGATGACGTCTGTACATAATCGATCCAACGCCGGCAACCAATCCTCGCGGGACGACTTAGTACGGATAAGACTTTTTATGTTATTTAAAATAAATCATCACCATCAACTCATATATCATCAATAAATAACTAAGATATATAGAAGTGTGCGAGAGGGCAGTGTACATACGTAATAGAATAAAAATAAACCACTGACTTTAAAACGAAATTCGATATCTTTTACTTAATTACTTTTCAAATTAACATAATTTATAATGGTTGTTTATTTCGCGTATGTACAAGTGCATTTCTGATGCCAAGATGCGAATTGACGTTGGCGAATCCTCAAATTGTTTACGATCGATACTAAACAAGTGTTTCTGTTTCGCAATCGGTGTACTTTTTGCTTTAGAGATTTTATCACTGCAATATGTTTCGCTTGCAGTTTTCTCAGCTGCCTCCTTAAATACGCCTCCTTTTCAGTATTGAAGTCGGACCTCATATCAGAAGAAGCGTCATTGTCGGAACCTTCCATATCTTCTAGGTCAGACGTTGTATTCTGGAATAAAAAAGGGAATGTACATACCTTTACATTTACTAGTTTTCCGATGAATGGCAAAACACTGTAGTTTTCAGATAAGGAAGGACTGATGGACGCATACAGGTGATTCAAAATACTACGATAGAACGCAACTAGCGTATTGGGAGAGTCTTAAGCTATGAAAATTAACGATGCACCGAATGTGGGTTCTGCCGTAGTTCGGCTTCGGCCGAATGTTCGGTTTAAACATGTGCCGAAGCCGAAGTTCGGCCGAACTTTGGTTTAAATTGCCGCGCTTTTATCCGATGAACTCGTCGGTTCGTGTTCGTTCCGTCGCTTGCCATAAAACCCGCGCGCGTCCCGCCCGTCACCTTGCCGCTTCTCATTTGACGTTTTGTTATCACAATTTTTAACTGAAAATATTTTTTTGTTCTTTTTACCTTCAAAATACAGTACTATATTAGTAATATGGTAACTAAACAAATAGAACTGAGTATTTAAATGTTGTTATTCTGATAATTGGAGTTACCGAAGTTTGGCCGACATTCGGCATATCCTGGCATATTTAACCGAAATTCGGCCGGAGACGAAGTTCGGTAAAACTTGCCGCACTTCGGCAGTACCGAATGTGAATCGAACTTCGGTGCAACTCTAATGAAAATACCTAACACCTTTTACTTAATGGCATGTCGAGCCATTTTTGAGATTTTGACTTAATTCGAAAACTTTAGTGTTTATACCTGAGGACATAAAAAAAAAATTTTAGCCAATAATAACATTTCCATTTAGATATTTTTTTTTAAATAATACTCCGATTAATAAGCAAACAACAAAAAACGTGAAATCCTCAATTATCATAGTACTAATTGTAAAAAAAAAATTGAATGCCGCTTTTAAGGAATTTGTGAAATTAAACAAACAATTAATTGTTTTTGAAAAAGTACTCAACTCAAAAAGTGTCCCTTTATAGCAAAAACTTCTAGATACAGTAGATATTCAAATAATTACAAAAAAAAAACTGGATGAATCACAAAAAAAAAGTTGAACGCGATACAAGCTCGAAACGCAAACTTTTTTAGTCCATTATTATTTGTATTGATTGTTTTTTTCATTAGAGTTTTTGAAAAAGAAAATAAAACCAAAAACATTTTTTATACAAAACACATTTTTAATTTCATAGTATCTTACAAATAGGTACCTACCTACTGTTCAAAATGGCGTCTGCCAACCATGACCAACAAAGCCTATGCATCTCCGAATAAAGGATCTTTTTATTCCTCGAAGCAATTGTGGGTTTGCCCGTATCTCTTGTACAGCGTTGTTTATTCGTCTTTGAAAGTCTTGCCTGGTTTCCACTTCATTATCGTAGATTGGATTTTAAATGACCCCGAAAAAAAGTCTAAAGGATTCAAATCGGGCGAACGAGCTGGCCAAGCAAAAACATTGCCATTGCCTATCCATCTATTCGGATATTTATTGTTAAGTCACTCGGTAGGTAACCGATCTTCCATTATGCGGTGGAGCGCCATCCTGCTGCAACCAGGTGTCCGCACGGTCCGCAATTGGGACGTCTTTAATAAAGTCGATGTAATGATTTTGTAGAAATTGCAAATAAGTTCGACTATTTAGTCTTGAAGGCAGTTCGAATGGTCACCCATTAAACCGACCTATACATTTATACTGAACTTGGTTTGAAATCTGCTTGTCCTCGTAATTCTGGGATTGTAGGTTGACCAAAAATGCAAATTAAGTGATCACACCAGATCTTGAAAACGAGGATTCATCAGTAAATAAAATTTTATCAAAAAATTTGCTGTCTTCTTGGTTTCTTCTCAACATTTCTCTACAGAAATTTACACGTCGATGGTAATCAGATCGCAGAAGATGCTGCACTATTTGTATGTGATACGGGTGATAGCGGTATCTTTTCACAATACGCCAAACAGTTGCCTGAGGCACATTGAATCTCCCTGATAAAGTTCGAGTACTTAATGTTGGATCTTCTTCAAAAGCTTCTAATATCCGTTTTTCTTCGAAAACAAATCTTCGTAGGCTTTCAGGGATCCGCAGCGATAGGCGGAAAATTTCGTAGTCTTAAATTTCGATGTAGGTAGGTACCTCCATTAAGAAACACTCGATAATCCGAATGTGTCGTTGTGGATAATCTGTGCGCATATTCCCTCGCTGCTTTTCTGCCGTTACCTTCACAGAGTCCATACATCAAATGCGTATCTGCATATTCTTCATTAGTGTAAGGCATAACCGCGGTGTGAATACGGATTAAACTCTGATCATAAATTCCAAATCACGAGTCGGAGTCCAGGTCCAAAGCCGGATAATAAATTCAAACCACAAGCAAAACAAAGTCCAAATAATAAAGCCAAATCGGAAATTAAAATGATAAACCGTATGAAAACAAGTCGCAAGCGCGAGCGGGAACAAGGCACTAGCGAGCGACTGACTAAGCAAGCAATTCAACTAAATTCATAAATTATCTACTCAACTATTGCATGAGAAAATGTAGACTGTTAAGAGCAACCGGTTGCAATCACTTGTCTCGCTCACACCCCTGCGCCACTGCCAACTAACTGTTTCTCTCAGATAGAAGCACGTTGCCGCTTTGTGATCATTCTGATTCTCGTCTGTTGACGGCGCGGCGCCCCGCCCCCCGCACTTCTCCAATTATGTCAAATAATAATACAGAAACACTGTATCTCACTCACCGCTCTCAGCGACAATCAGGCGCTAATCAACGATCTTTATTAATTTTAACACTTGTTCAAACCCCTCTTATAAAGAATGCACAACAATAATACTAGAAAATTTCGCCTTTCTAGGTTGTATCGCGTTTACCTTTTTTTTTTAGTGAAATAACCAGGTTTTTTTTAAATTATCTGAATGTCTAATGTAGGTATCAAAAAATTTTTGTTATAAAGGGGAACTTTTTAGGTTGAATACTTTTTTTAACACAATTATTGAAATTTTTTAAAAAAGCGGGATTCAGTAGGTATTTTTTAAAATAACTAGTAGGTACTATCATAATTAAGAATGTCACATTTTTTTATTCTTTGCTTATTAATCACAGTATGTACTTACCTATTATTTAAAAAAAATCGAAATAGAAATGTTACTATTCGCTAAAAAAAAAAAGTTTTTTTGCCATCAGGTATAAAACATTATTTTCGAACTATTTACCTCAAAAATGGCTCAACATGCCGTTAACATAAAAGACGTTATTTTGATAGCTAAAGACTCCCCCAACACGCTGGTTGCGTTTGATTTAGTCAAGGTTTGATTGTAGCATTTTGAATCATATAGAGGCGTTTCCACGATTCCTTCATCCAACCAGCAAAAACTTTCTTTAAACATTTGCTTATATCCTAAATTTATATCATTACAAATCTTAAAAATATTTTTTAAGATTTATATCTTAATAAGATTTATATCTTAATAAGATTTATATCTTAAAAAATATTTTTAAGATTTATAATGATACAAATTGAGAGTAGCAGTAAATGATGAGAAGAAGTGGTGTAGAAAGAGGTAAATGAGGATATCATACGTTACATTATGATAGATAGTTCAAAGGGGAAGGTTGCCGGGACGGTTCTGGGGCGGAACTTTGAAACTATTATTTCAAGGACCGTGCTATTGGATATCCAGGTGTTTAGCACGGCCGAAGGGCGACAGACGAATAAATACTCAAAGATAAACAATATACATACAACTGATGTAGGTACATAGTATAAATATTTTACACTGCGACTGGAACAAATATACATGTATCATTCATACAAAAATTTGTACGGACGGGCGTCGAACCCGCGACCTTTGTTGGGTTTGTAATTACCGTTTCTAAACACTAAGATCAATCGGTCAGTCAGAAAAAAATACAGACATGCAGGCAATTGTATTATTTGAAAAGGAGATGTGAAATACAAACTCAACTAGGTAAGTAACCTAATTCAAACATGATTATTTAAATGTAAGCTCACCGGTTCCTGTTCTTCCTTTTTGATTTTCACTAAAGTGCTGTAATTATTATCTGCGGTAAAATAATCGCTTCTTTCTGGAAATTCCGTTACACCAGCATTTGTCACTGTTGAATATTCGTCCTAAAATGAAGTAGACGTACTTGGGTAGTTTAATTGATTAAAATGTAAATAATCAGTCAAATAGTGATATGTTGGAATACATTTTGCACCCGTTTTGTCCGGGTGGTCGGGTATGAATAGGTTTTCCTAACTGTTCACCCTGTTGGATGGATTGGGTGGTCAGTTAGAAACGTTCGACCTATAGGTATAGTATTATGTACTTCCCGTTGACCTAGAAACATGAAGTTTGGCAAGAAGCAAGGTCTCACAGCACAAGTAAAAGAAAAATCTGAGAATCGTTAATTTGTGTATAGTTAAACTTATGGAATTAAAAAAAAATCGTGAATTTCAACATAGGTATCATCAGCACATTAATACCCCACTGTAGAAGCTTAGGCCTCCTCTCGGGAAGTGCGGGTTGGTGGATGTGATAATATTAACATGTTTTTTTTATAAACAACGGGTAACTTTTTTATCACTGCGCATAATTTTTTATAATTATTCAGTAATGTGCATAGAAAACTTTACATAATTCCCGATATCAACAAAAAACAACACATAAGATGATTGCGGTGGATGGATGTCGCGTCTCGTCTTGCTCTACCCGTCCTGCGCGATAGGGTTGATTGATGTAAACCCCCACCCAATACTTGTAACCAAACAAACGAAATAAAGAACTTATTCATTCATTCATTCCGTGTCCGTACCGCGCCGCCCGCGCTCTCTTTGTTTACAATGGGTGATTAATTATCGATATTCAAATCCCGAGTTTTATGAAATGGGCCGTGCGTACATACTTAG
The DNA here is from genome assembly GCA_949709985.1 of Luffia ferchaultella. NCBI lineage: Eukaryota > Metazoa > Arthropoda > Insecta > Lepidoptera > Psychidae > Luffia > Luffia ferchaultella. The sequence continues at coordinate 14,275,029 of OX453251.1, read as the reverse complement.
TGGCGAAAGTGTAAGTGGAGCTCAAAGGATGTACGAAGACGAAAGCATACCACGTCTGCTTCGCAACATGTCGCCTCCAGTCACAGGTGCCTAATCAGCGGAACATATTGTCTGCAAATCAAAACTTGTTTAGCCTTCGCACCCATGCTCAAGGACTCTTTAGTCTTTAGACCGCTTTTTCAGCACACTACGAGGAGTGTGATATTCGGCATAGTTAAAGTTTATGTGGAGCAGGAGTGCGGAGTACAGAAAGTTAAAATATATATACAGGTTGAGTTTTTGAGATGGAACTGTGTGGCCAAATCCTAAACTATGAGAAATAGCGAAAAATGTTTAAAGGATTCATGAGCTCAATTTTTGAGGAAACAAAACTGCATATTAACATTTTTTAAACGACTTCAAAAAAGAAGGAGGTTTCTCAATTCGACCGTATATATGTTTTTTTTTTATGTGTGTTCAGGGATAACTTCGTTGTTTATGAACGGAATTGGATGATTTTTTTTTTGTGGAAGGGCCATATCTCCGGAGTGATACCATGATAAAGAAACCAGGATCTGATGATGGCATCCCAGAGAAATCGTGGGCAACCTTCGAAAATCGTATTTTAAAGTATCGTATTTTAAGTGTTTTGATAAAGTACTACTACTAGTACTATTTAATTAAGGTCGGGAGTCGATCTAATTATGAAGCTGAAAGACAATCGAGGGAACTCCTCAACGATCTACAGTAATTACCTGGTGTTTGGACTTAATTCATTTATATTAATGAGAACTTTGCACCCATATGGGTTATAAGTACCATTACAGGTCTGATGATGGAGACCATATACAGTCGAAGGAACTCCTTAAAGATTTACAGCAATTACCTGGTGTTTAGACTTAATTCATTTCTATTGATGAGAACTTCGCACTCATATGGGTTATAAGTGCCATTACAGGTGTGATGATGAAGACCATAAACAGTCGAGGGAATTCCTCAACGATTTACAGCAGTTACCTTTTGTTGGGCTTACTTCACAAGGTTCAATATGCCAAAATGTTCAGTTCGCATTCGTTCGCAAAATAATAATTAAGATTGAAGTTTTACATAGGAATACTTACTAGGCATGCTGATGCGTCAATTTGACACTGAATTTAAGTTGCGTAATCGCGGTGCTGTCTCATTTGAGTAGCGCGTTTAGAAGCCCCATTTAAACTAGGTAAATACAAATAAGTTACAGATGCGTTCAACTAAAAATTCAAAAATAAAATAATTAAAAAAAAAAACCGAAAACATAAAGTAAAAAGTTAAAAATAACATTTTCACTTTAAAGAAAGGAGCATTAACAGGCGGCATATAGTTAATGAAGTCGGTGCCAACTCAGACACTTTAAATGGGTACTTACCAGGTAATAACAATTACAACAATGATATATTTATAACTATAACGAATATAGAACACAATTTAAAGTGTCTGAGTGAGTAGGCACCGACTTCATTAACTACTTATATGCCGCCTGTTAATGCTCCTTTCTTTAAAGTGAAAATTTTATTTTTAACTTTTTAGTTTATGTTTTTGAAGTCGGTTTTTCTTTTATTTTTTTTTAATTATTTTTGATAAATGTGATACTTTAACAGGGGATCAAACCATTTAATTTGATAATGTATATCTATTTATAAATACGTGAAGGAAAAGCTTTAGAACCCTTTTTAAGCATACTACGCGCATGGAGGTGTGTGAAATTTGGCATACTAAAAGTTTATGTGGAATAAGAGTGCAGAAAGCTAAAATCTAAACACAGCTGAATTTTTGAAATGGGACTGTATGGCCAAATCTTAAACTATGAGAAACAGCGAAAAATCTTCAAAGGATTAAGTTCGATTTATGAGGAAAAAACTGCATATTCATATATTCATTTTGAAAAATTTGTTACTTTAACAGGAAATCAAACTACTTAATTTGATTATCAGTATTAATACGTGAAGAGAAAACTTTGTACCCCTTTACAAAGCGTATTATGTGTACGGAGGAGTGTGAGATTTGACATAGGTAAAGTTTATATAGAAACGGAGTGCCAAAAGTTAAAATCTTTATATACCTAATATGCAAATAATACCTAATAATAATTACTTGTTCCTGGGACGTTCGCTACATTAGCAGTTGGAGTCGTTGAGAATTCATCCTGAAATCAAGAATCATCTAAACTTATCCTTACTAGCTGTTACTTGCAACTTCGCCCACATGGTTTTCACGAATCGTATTATTTTGTTTTAAATCAATACGCGCCACCAGTCTAAAAGGTTCACAAGTTAGCAACACCAAAAATATGGGCAAGGGGCGGTGAGGGCAGTTGGCGCGGCGAGACGGGTCGGTCGGCTGCAAGCGGCGAGCTCATGTCGCGTCCCTCGCACCCCGCGCAGACTCTGTGCTTCGTGCTACCTATGCTATGTACAGTCGGTCGACGTACATCAGTCGATCAGTCGCCATCCCGCTTTCGTAATTTTAACCCGCGCCGCGTTAGTTAGGTATTATTAATTATATTCTATTACCGTTGTTTTTGTGAATTTATCATTGTTGTTAATTGCTTTGTTACGTTGTTTTTGTTGTTTATTATGCCTAAACGTAAAGTAACCCAGCGTAATCAGCAGGCCAGAAAAATGTTATTTCATGTACATAATTATTTTAAAAAAGAGGCGGACGAAGGAGTTTTAAATTTGAAAAAAGTACAACAAAGAACAGCGGATGCAACTGAAACGTCGGTTAGCACTGTCCAGAAAATCCTAAGGGAATCGAGAGATTCTTCTGACACGGCACCAATCTTCCGAATGCCAGGAAAAAAGAGGCCTAGAAAGAGTGTTGTAACTGACTTAGATAATCTTGACCAAGGTGTTGTGAAGCGGTGCGTGCAAAATTTTCATTTAACTACTAAGGAATTACCTACCTTGAACAAACTGCACGTAAAACTAAAAAAAGATATTAATTTCCAAGGTTCCGTTACTAGTCTTCGTAGAATCCTGCGAAAACAAGGTTTTGGTTGGAAAAAGACCGAAAATAATAAAAGATTGTTAATCGAAAAACATGATATACGCCTGCTGAGGATTGAATATTTATTGCAATTACAAGCTTATCGCAAAGATGGAAGGGATATTGTGTATACTGATGAGTCATATATGCATTTTAGTCATACAAAGTCGAAGATATGGTTTGACGGCTCAACTAAAGGGCTCAAAAAACCTATATCGAAAAGCCAAAGGCTAGTTATTGTACACGCTGGAACCGAAAAAGGTTTTGTACCCAACGCGCTTTTAATGTTTGAATCAGGAACAAAAAGCGGCGAATATCATGATGACATGAACTTCATTAATTATGAGCGATGGTTAAAAACCAAACTGTTACCAAACTTACGACCAAATTCTGTGATAGTTATTGATGACGCACCGTATCACAACAAGCTGTCAGAATCCGCTCCGACATCAAATTCTCGAAAAATTGAAATGCAGGCATGGCTAAAAGAGAAAGGTATCGACTTTTCTTCTACTCTGCTAAGACCTCAGCTATACAAATTAATATGCATTCACAAAGAGCGGAACAAAAAATATACTATAGATGATGTAATTCAAGATCATGGCCATAGTGTATTACGTTTGCCACCATGCCACCCGGACTTGAACCCGATTAAAATGGCATGGGCAGCTGTCAAGACTTTTGTTGCTCAAAATAATGTCGATTGGAATATAGATAGAGTTATGGAATTAGTAATAGAAAAATGTAATGCAATGAGGGAAACCGAATGGAAAAAATTGTGCGATAATGTTAAAAATATTGAAAAACTATATATAGAAAGCGATCACGTAATAGATGATTTAACTGAACAATTTATAATACAAGCAGGAGACGGTTCTGACAGTGATTCATCTAGTAGTTCCAGTGCCAGCTCAAAGGACTCGGATGACTCACAGCCTACACCAAGTACAAGCCAACAAGGCGAATTCATGGAAGGCTTTTCTCAAATTTCTGAACAATAAGATGGTTGATCTTTAGCGCTTTGAAGCCGAATTTTAGTTGTCAAAGTCACCAATTGGTAACGCTAGTGTGTTTTGGAAAAATGTCACTTTTAAGTTGAAGATTTAATTACGTGTGGTATACTTAACCATCAAAAGTTTTACCTAAGACATTGTTGAAAAATTATGGTGTGTTTTGATTATGACTGTAATAGCCGTCGTTCATAAAAATTCGATGAATACTGCGGAGCACCATTTCACCGGTACGTGTTTATTTCGTTGTTTTACTTTACTCTTTAATTTATCTTAAAACTTTTGAAATATGTTGTATTTCTATTTATTAGACTTCTATTTATTTAACTCCACTTAGCCTTTTAGATCGGTGGCGCATATTTGTAAGTACCTATAGATTAAATGCATGTTTTTTAAACATAGAAAATTAGCTCTATGCATAGGAAGGGTAAAGTCGGTGGGTGACGGCTGCGGCGCGCACGTGTGACATACTTCTCGGCTCTTCATTCGACCGACAATCACGTTACAGTTTGCGTTAAACAGGTAGGTGTATTATAGTTCGCTTTAAAGTTGAAGCAAGTGCGTTTTGCGTAAGTTCACAGTCTCGACACTCAGATAACCATTTTTTGTACTGCAACGTTACACGCTTCAATTTCAGAGCGAACTAGAAGTTTACCGCGAACTGTACCGGTGAGAACTCATTGACCGGTAAGCGTCCTCCGCCCGCACCGCACCGCCTCTCCTCACTTGTGTTGCCTATCCAAGTAGGTAGGTACTTTGATCTCGGTCTGGTGTCTGCTTTGTCTGACACATTACTGCATGTTTTCTCCGAATGTACAGGACAAAAAAAGTTGAAACTAATATATCCATATATGGAGCAAGTAAATCATGATGAGGTATCAAGTGAATAAATATTAACATTTTTTTATGATTAATTTAAAAATGTATACTTTCTGAGACGTTGAAGAAAATACACGAAAATCGACAATTTTTTTAAACATACGCTTACAGTTCGGTATAGAGTAACTACTAGTAATGTAGTAATATAACAAAACCGATAACTTTAAAAAACAAAATCTGTTGGAATAACCGACTTTATAGCGAATGGACGGACAGACAGCTTCATCTAAGACAGACAGACCATACCAAAATTATAAACGACCAGCAGTACGTACTTATTAAACCATGCAAAGTACGTAAATATAACAACTCACCGGTTCTTCGATTTTTATTTGTACACTAAAGTTATTTTCTGCGGCTGAGTTGTTTCGTTCGGGAGGCCTGGCTCTATCAGTAACTGTCGCCGTTTGGAATCGACTCTAAAATCATACTTTGATTAATTTGGATGGTATTGTTTAGTGTCTGTAATGCTGGTGGCAGGTAATCTTATCTTCATTATATCTATGATCTTCATAAATGTTCCAATGTAAATAATATTAAACTATTGAATATGATTAGCTTTTTACTAATGCTTCCACTACCTGGCTGGTACTAGATAACATAAAGATTGCATGCATACGAATGCATTGGCGATTGGCGAACGAAACCAATCCAATAATGCGGCATACGCACACATTTATGGGGCGCCGATTCTACATGGAATCCATGAATCCATCCATAGATTGCAGAACCAGAATACTCTGGTGAGAAAGAAATAGAAATAAACCGAACAAATGGATTAGAATGAGATAGATAGACGGCGAACTCAATGAGTCAATACCACGTAGCGCTATCATAGAATAATATTATTGAGTAAGATTTATGCAGTAGTGTCAACCATTATTTTTTCAATAATATGAATATTATTTATTTAGATAATTATCTACTTTTTGATGTACATTCTGGCTAAATAAAATAATGTACTTATATCTATCTATTAGAAGTTTGTCTTTAATGCATTATTATATTTAATAGAATAAACAATTACAGTTCTTCTTGACATATGTAATGTTACACCTCGTTTCCACCAAGTATAATACATGCATTATACTGTATCATATTATATTGTATCATACAGAGTATACTTGGTGGAAACGAAGTGTAATAGCTCGTAGCATAACTTTTAATTAGAATTATTAAAATTGACTGTTCAAACGTGCATTTTACTCTATCATCTAATTAAAAGCTATTTTATTTTTATCAATAAAAAATTTATAACCTTATAAAAGTTTTAGTTCATTTATTTTTGTCTCTTGTAAAAGAATATAATTTACTTAGTAGTGGTAGATACATACCGTGGGTATTTTTATTATAGGACATGCACCCTTTTTTAATAAGGTTCGTCCTTGAGGCGAAATGTATTTATCTTCGCTTTTGAAATGAGCCGAACAAACTCTGCTATTTTTTGTTGGCATCCAGTCATTTTCACTTCGTTCCGTTTGAACAATAACAATCCATTGCTGGCGTTTGAGTTTATTGCATGGAAACCTTGCAATGTAATATTAAATACAATGAATAATAGTACGTCACATGAAGCAGTCGTAATGCGGTATACAATTAAAAAGCAAACGAATGTGTACTGCTCATCTATATTAAAAAAACACTTCTTTGGCATTAATGTCACGTTTGTCTTTGTCGCTCCCCTGCTATCGAGATATTTTCGTTTCACTCTACACGATAATCGACATCGCATGACGGAACATTGTAAAAGAAATGACTAAAATCAAAAGTAAGTATTTAGGAAACTTACATATGATAAGAAATCTCCTGATCCTTTTTAGTTTTAGAAATGTAATTTTTACACTTTCGCATCACACAGGAAGGCATTCTCTCTTAATATTATTGAACGGGCAAAATACCTACACACAACCCGTTCATTTACAGACCCAGGCGATACTAACCGAAGACGAGTCAATTGACTCGTTCGTATCGCGTGGAACGTTTTCTAGGCCATCTAGGCGTAGGCGGATATTTACTACGCATCGTTACGACCGCTTATTCTAATAGGTGTGTAGCCGAAGATGCCCGGCATTTCTGGGTTGGAATCCCGGGGAGGCAAGTATTTGTATGAATAATGCACATATAATGCATAAATTAAATTTCGAGTTACAGGAAATAGATAGGACATCTTGTTTCTTTTTTTATTTAATGTCCCTTTTTACGTAGTCGGGTTCTCGATATTTTTAATTTTTAGTAATTCTTACGTATTCGAATAGAGTTTAATTTATGAACAAGTTCAATGTTCTCATAGGAATATTATAACACAAACGACACCTCAATATTTATCATGGTTTGGAAATATATGCAACGTTAATTTATAGACAAGTGTTCAGCTGTTACATATACCGAGAGAGAACATCAAGTATGCTTATGTTTTGGAATAGTATGGGTACATTTAAAAGTGCTGCTTGAGACAGCACTCTTTGGAGAACACCAGTGACGAAAGGGGTATATTAAAATAATAATAGGGAAAGAAAGACAGTAATTGGCGGGTTGGGTGCTTGACCACAGCCATGAATATAGTGGAAGTGCAGCAGTAGTGAAAAAAATGACGGTTCCACGCAAGCATACACTTTTTCTTCCTGATCCCGCCCTGCTTCCACTTTCGCTATGTTAGTGACCACACGGCCTACAAACACAGCAAAAACATGGAAATCTTCATTTAAATGAAACCTAGATATAGACACAGAATAGACATATATTCAGACAGACAAACATACAAAAAGTAGCCTATGTCTCAATGCCTATGTCACTCCTAACAACCCCCATTTCATGTCTGCGAAGTTTCATTGAAATCGATACAGCTGTTTTGGAGACTAGCCCAAACAGACGGCGAAAAATGGGCTGTGCCACTCCTGACAGCGCCCTCTCATGTCTGCAATCTTTCATTAAAATCTGGATTAAAATCGGTTTAGTCGTCTCAGAGTTTAGTCGGAACAGACAGACACTACAATTTTATATATTTACATATACAGAAGCTGTCGATCGTTTAATCTACTTAAGTATAATTTAATATAATTTTAATAAATATAATTTTATTTAATATATTTCCAGTTTATCCTTGAGCTGGCTATAAGTTAATTGAATTTATTATATCGCACAGGACAAACATAATATATAGAAAGATTTATTTTGTGCATCCACCTTTAACATTTATTTAGGGCTAGCTTTCCACCCTCGGCTCCGCTCGCGTGGACAACACAATTGTACCGGGACCCTTTTTCCCGGGATAAAAGTAGCCCATGGCACTCTTTAGCTTATAAACTATAAGCAAAAAAATTATAGCGGTCCCGGTACAACTGTATAGTTCACGTGAGCGGGGCCACGGGCAGAAAGCTAGTTTCTTTGTAAATTATGACCTGTGTTATTCTGATGTATAAACTATATTATTGTAAAGTTTCATTAAAATCCATTTAGTAGTTTTTACGTGAAAGAGTAACAAACATCCATACACACAACTTTCGCGTTTATAATATTAATAAGGATTGAATTAAATTGTTTTTAATGATTAATTAAAGCTGTATTATCCTTGGTTGTAAGAGTCGAGAAAGTTTTATAGTTTTGTTTAAAATCAAATTATTTATGTAAACAAATAGAACGCAATAAATAATGATGCACTATACGTACTTACTTCGTACAGGTGGCTGGTAGGTATCTGTTTCTTTTTCTGCGAGGTCTGACTTTCTGATCCAATATTTATATTTGATATCTTGTATGTATTTGTGTTTCAGTTGCTTAACGTCTGAGTAATGTGCTGACGTTGCTTTATGCGGGACAACTGGAGAAACTCCTCACAAAAATTAAGGCACGACGAGACGGTACGCGGAGGCGCGCGGCTCAGCGCAGGGCGGTGGAAATTCGGAGATAGGGTGTCAGTGAGCTAGGAAATGGTCTAGTATTTTTATTTAATTTCAAAACTACAGCATAGATATGTGTTTGTATTCCTCATATCATATGGAGAAAAACCATAGCATATTTATATTAAAATTGAAATTACTGAGATGTGATAATTTGATACTTTTCCGTAGTTAATAACTTTTTTTTTAAACCCTTGTACGTGTAATAATTTGAGGGTAGGTAAGTGTAACTGGAATGTGTTACTTAGATGTTAGACAGTTTATATTTGTCCGTTCCCCATTTTTAAGCGACTTCAAAAAAGAAGGAGGTTACTCAATTCGACCGTATATATGTTTTTTTATGTGTGTTCAGGGATAACTTCGTTGTTTATGAACCGAATTGGATGATTTTTTTTTTGTTGAAGGGAGATATCTCCGGAGTGATACCATGATAAAGAAACCAGGATCTCATGATGGCATCCCAGAGAAATCGTGGGCAACCTTCGAAAATCGTATTTTAAAGTATTGTATTTTAAGTATTTTGATAAAGTACTACTACTAGTACTATTTAATGAAGGTCGGCAGTCGATCTGATGATGGAGCTGAAAGACAGTCGAGGGAACTCCTCAACGATTTACAGCAATTACCTGGTGTTTGGACTTGATTCATTTCTATTGATGAGATCTTTGCACTCATATGGATTATAAGTGCCATTACAGGTCTGATGATGGAGACCATACACAATCGAGGGAACTTCTCAACGATTTACAGCAATCACCTGGTGTTTGGACTTAATTCATTTCTATTAAGGAGACCTTTGCACCCGTATGGGTTATAAGTACCATTACATGTCTGATGATGGAGACCATACACAGTCGAAAGTACTCCTTAACGATTGAGAGCAATTACCTGGTGTTTGGACTTGATTCATTTCTATTGATGAGATCTTTGCACTCATATGGATTATAAGTGCCATTACAGGTCTGATGATGGAGACCATACACAATCGAGGGAACTTCTCAACGATTTACAGCAATCACCTGGTGTTTGGACTTAATTCATTTCTATTAAGGAGACCTTTGCACCCGTATGGGTTATAAGTACCATTACATGTCTGATGATGGAGACCATACACAGTCGAAAGTACTCCTTAACGATTGAGAGCAATTACCTGGTGTTTGGACTTGATTCATTTCTATTGATGAGATCTTTGCACTCATATGGATTATAAGTGCCATTACAGGTCTGATGATGGAGACCATACACAATCGAGGGAACTTCTCAACGATTTACAGCAATCACCTGGTGTTTGGACTTAATTCATTTCTATTAAGGAGACCTTTGCACCCGTATGGGTTATAAGTACCATTACATGTCTGATGATGGAGACCATACACAGTCGAAAGTACTCCTTAACGATTGAGAGCAATTACCTGGTGTTTGGACTTAATTCATTTCTATTGATGAGAACTTTGCACTCATATGGGTTATAAGTGCCATTAAAGGTCTGATGATGAAGACCATAAACAGTCGAGGGAATTCCTCAACGATTTACAGCAGTTACCTTTTGTTGGGCTTACTTCATACGGTTCAATATGCCAAATAGTTACCAATAATTAAGGCATGCTGATGTGTCAATTTTTGAATTTACGTTGCGTAATTGCGGTGCTGTCTCATTTGAGTAGCGCGTTTAGAAGCCCCATTTATACTAAATACAAATAAGTTACAGATGCGTTCAACTAAAAATTGAAAAATAAAATAATTTAAAAAAAAAATTAAAAACCGACTTCAAAAACATAAACTAAAAAGTTAAAAATAAAATTTTCACTTTAAAGAAAGGAGCATTAACAGGCGGCATATAGTTAATGAAGTCGGTGCCAACTCAGAAACTTTAAATGGGTACTTACCAGGTAATAATAATTACAACAATGATATATTTATAACTATAACAAAAATAGAACACAATTTAAAGTGTCTGAGTGAGTAGGCCCCGACTTCATTAACTATATGCCGCCTGTTAATGCTCCTTTCTTTAAAGTGAAAATTTTATTTTTAACTTTTTAGTTTATAGTGAATCTTCTTGTTTGGGTTGTTAATAAGAACTTTTAAATAATGAAATAAAGTAATTTAATTTTACTATATATCGGCAATACTCCACAATATCTAAATAGGTCCTCATCGTTACCTCTGTTTTTCTCTGATTTTGTTTAGAACTATAATTTTTAGTATTTTTTTTTTAGTATTTTAGTTTTCTTCAGTTGCATAATGCACCATTCAATTTTGTTATCATAATGTAAAAATTAAAATAAGCCCAGTCATAAGAGTCAGATAGTTCAGTGCAAGATTGATTATATCCTTAATATCCGTAATATGTAATATCGGAGTTTATGTAACTTTAACGACTTTTAAACACTTTCGTCAATTGTTTTCTGTCACTGGAACTCGGATACGGGCTTGGGCTTTTTAGGTATCTTAAAATCCAAAGCTAAAAAGGCTTAAAGTAACTGAAAAGAAAATAATGACGTAAATTTTATGGTATTGAGAACCAATAATTAATTTTTTTTGCCGAAATTTAAATAATAATAATAATAATAACGTATACATCACGACAACTCTAGGTCCCAAACTAAGCATTAGCTTGTGTTTTGGGTATCAAGCGAAGATACCACACACATTATAACAACCAAGACCCGGTACCAGTATCAATATTCATCATATAAATACTGACCCGACCTGGGATTCCAACCCCGGACTTCCAGCTTCGTAGGCAGGGTCGCTACCCATTAGGCTAAGCGGTCGTCAAATCTTGGTTCGATTTTAATATCTTATTGGATATTCTGTATTGTTATTACGGCATTTCGCCCCATTTTTTTAGTTAATTCTTATTATTAAAAACAATAGAATGTGGAAAATCGGGAATGTAATCTCATAATTTTAAAATATGTTGTACCTATCTATTCAGAAAAATGGCCCATGATGAGTTCTTTAAAAACTTTTCCTGTTCTGACTTATACTACGTACAACTACGTATACTGTGGCACAGGTAGAGGTAAGTTTATTTCTAGCAAAACGAGAGCGTTTGCAGACGACGAATTACGAAGCTAGCTAGTGGGCAGTGGCCTGTCTATGCCAATAGCATGAGGACCCTCCGCCGCCGGCGTCGCATATAGAACCTCGAGAAATGCGGTATGGTTAATACCATCAGCATTAAAGTAAAGAATAAAAACCCAAGTCCCAGTATTAGAGATTAAGGGCTTTTAGTAAGCGCAAGAACCCCTCAGGTTCCGCAGTAGTGATTCCAAAGTTTATCAATAAGGGGCCGTCGAGCCATTTTGTCTGTATCGTGTAGGTACAGATTATTTTGTTAATATCAGATTATCTATACGTATAAATATTGTTTATTGTGTAACGTTGAGCGTTTATTCATGTCTCGTCTCTTGCTCGTCCCTCGACAGCGCAGAACGCCGGAGTATCCCGTAGTACGCTCCTTGAAATATTTCGTTGTTCCGCTACTGGACTATCCTGGCTTTTCCTTGAGATTACACAATTCAATGCAACGATCTTCCATCTTATCATTTTCACCTAACTTTCATTTTATTACCTTTACAATACTCGTAAGTTGCAAAAATAGTTGATATTAAATAAAAAAAAACATAGTTATAGTTATAAAATAACATACATAATAACCTAGGTATTTAAAATGTATAGTTTGGATTATTGATGGGGTGAAGAAGCGCAAGACTGATAACAGATAAAAAAACCAAAGTCAAATTAAAACTCGTAGCTTTTAATATATCATTATTGAAATAAACTAACTTATAATATGTATCTATGTACTTATTCAATTGAGGTTACAAGTGCATTTCTGACGCCAGGACAAGAGTTGACGCCGTTGGCTTTTCAAAGTGTGTACGGTGGACTTCAAAGAAGTAATAACGTGCTGCATTCTTTGATTCTTTTGTTTTAAGGATTTAATCAATGCAGTATGTTTAGCTTGCAGCGTTTCTTTTTTCCTTAACTGACGTCTCAAATACGCTTCTTTTTCAGAATCGAACACTGAACTAAGATCAGAAAAACTTCCTATGTCGGAACCTTCCATTTCTTCTTGTATAGACGATATATTCTGTAAAAATTAAAATTAATAACTGTGTGCTCATTTACAAGCTTGGAAGGCAAAACGCTATAGTAAAAATGCAATTTTACATCAAAATAAAAGTAGGTAAGGTAACAGATACATTTGTCGATCAATTTGAAATTAGTTGTGTTAAAATACTGAACATGCTTATAGAAGATTTTTCCGTGTTTTACGGTAAAAAGTGTTAATTCAAATCAAGGATATTTCTTTAATTCAAGACAGTATTAAGCCAACAAATTGTGTTTTTGATTGCAATTTTGATTTAATGAAATATTCTTGATGGAAGAAATAATTTTTTGACGTGCAACAACTTAGTGCCCACGTCACATACAATAAAAATATAATTTACACTGAAGTCAGTCGAAAAGTACATAAATAAACTGGAAAACATAAATTTTTATCTGTTGAAACATTGTCGAAATCAGGAAATATTTTATACTTTCATAACGAATTGGTTCTTTGACGTATTTTTACACAAAATATTCATGGGTTTGTTTAAATGAAAGCATAAATTCACAGATGTGTAAATCATAATTAATACATAAATAAACCAATAAGATAGACAAACAGACAAAGCAAATATTATTTTCATAGCATACATGTACCTATATACCTAATAGAAGGTGATCCAATTTAAATGTGATTATTTAAATATATGACTTACCGCTTCATTTTCCTTTTTGATTTCTACTAGATAGCCAAGCGTATTATCTGCGGCAGTATCAACAATCGACACCTCTGAAAATTCTTCATCCTAAAATCAAATACGTGTAGGGTGTATTTATGTGCATAAGGTACTTACAAACTAAAGTCTATGAGGTCGCCGAGGTCGCCCGCGTAATATCACGGTTTGAAATATTTCGTTTTTATATATAAATTCCAGTTTTCCCAATGAATACCTGAATCTCGAAGATGTTTTGTTTTTTTTAAGGCGATGTGATTCATTGTTCAGGCCGTTTTTATCAATTTTCAATCTAGGTTATAAGGTGAAATCTTTATTTAATAGCGATAAAAAAAATATTATGAGGAAATATCTATCTCTATTTATCCATTGGCTATTTCTAAAACGAGACACAATTAATTTCGCTCGATAGAAAAAAATCACCAAAAAACCCTTAATAAAACACTTTATCTTGTGTGAATTGTCGCTTGCGTTTTTATTTACAAGCAGTATTGAAGTCTTGCATTCCGTTTGCGTTAGAGTATGTGGCCTATCTGCCATCTCTAACGCACGCCGGCCGGGCAGCTTGCTCCGTGTTAGCTCGCATTCCCGTTCTATGTGTCAAAGTGAAACTACGCGCCTTCGCTACAGCTATACCTACCACCAGATTACGTGCTTCATATTTATTTGTAAGATATAATGGGCAATAAACAAAATAAGAAGACCAAAAAAAAGTAATTATAAAAATTATTCAAAACATATGCATGAAGTACTAAGGTAGGTTCAATTCAATTCAATGTGAATAAGTCATATTTTAGGAAACAGAGCTGCATTTTGGAACAGTACACACAAAATATACAGATACGATTTTCACATAAGATTTTTTTACAATAAAGTTCAACTAGCGACCCGCCCCGGCTTCGCTCGGGTAGCAAAGCATATAAGCCGCAGTGTTTTTTTTCTGTAGTAGTGTCTTATCAGCTTGTTGCGTAGAACATGTGGATCGGATTTTTAGATTTAATTTCATCTTACATAAGAGTATTTTAATATATAATTTCCAATTCTATAAAATTTTGAAAAAGTAAAGAATAAATACATAAAAATTAACAGATCTCATGCACCACATGACCTTCAAATAGCATTGGAGTAGTCAAATCACTCAGAAAATAAATGGGAATGTATTAATTAAGTTGTTGAAATGTATTAGATTAATGAAATATGAATTGTAAACATAGTACGTACTTTGCCAGTATGTGAATGCATGCCGTGCAACCAATGGCTCCGGTAAATATGCCGGGGGGGATGAATGTAAAATTGAAAAAAAAAAAAAAATAGCATTGGAAATGAGCTTCGATAATAAAAAGTAAATCGAATATGTAGGAATATTTATTTATATTTTTTGACGACCGCATAACCTAGTGGGTAGCGACCCAGCCTACGAAGCCCAGGTTGGGTCAGTATTTATATGATGAATATTGATACTGGTACCGGGTCTTGGTTGCTATAAAAAAAAAATCTATATATGTATACAAACTATGTCAATGATTGTTGACTGTATGGGTTCAAACAAACAAGTTCTGGTTTTAACTTCAATTGGCCGGCAGATATAGTCGCTAGTTCAGACTTTTTCACGATCTCTAATGTTCTATTCAGCGTGTTCTTTATTCAACAACTTTGTTGCTCCTAATAACGGCTTAAAATATTCCTTCTCTTTGCGGCCTATATCTGCCAGCCAGTTAGTACATTTATTAAACAATAATAATATAAACCCTATCCGTTGCCGATATATATTAATAAAGAATATTTAAGTATGTACATCAGTCGTCTGGTATCCATAGTACAAGCTTTGCTTAGTTTGGAACTAGATGGTGCTGTGTGGGATGTCCGAGGTATACATTATTATTTTTAACTTTTTATTTACTGGACCGATTGCCTTCAAAATCGATATCTAAGGTTCCGCGTGGACACTGGTCACGAATCTGTGGTCAAAATTAAAAGAAAGTGACCACTATTTTTAACTTTTTATTTACTAGACCGATTGCCTTCAAAATCGATATCTAAGAGTCCGCGTGGACTCTGGTCACGAATCTGTGGTCAAAATTGAAAAAAGTGACCACCATTTTTAACTTTTTAGTAACTGCATTGATTGTCTTCAAAATCGATATCTAAGGGTCCACGTGGACTCTGGTCACGAATCTGTGGTCAAAATTGAAAAAAGTGACCACCATTTTTAACTTTTTATTTACTGGACCGATTGCCTTCAAAATCGATATCTAAAAGTCCGCGTGGACTCTGGTCACGAATCTGTTGTCAAAATTAAAAGAATGTGACCACCATTTTTCACTTTTTAGTTACTGAATCGATTGCCTTCAAAATCGATATCTAAGGGTCCGCGTGAACTCTGGTCACGAATCTGTGGTCAAAATTGAAAAAAAGTGACCACCATTTTTAACTTTTTAGTTACTGAATCGATTGCCTTCAAAATCGATATCTAAGGGCCAGCGAGGTCTCTGGTCACAAATCTGTGGTCAAAATTGAAAAAGTGACCACCATTTTTGACTTTTTAGTTACTGAATCGATTGCCTTCAAAATCGCTATCTAACGATCCGCGTGGACTCGACTAATGTATTTAAGAAAATTAAAAAAAAAAAAAAACAATTTTAAGTACACTGGGTACACTGAAGTAACACTGTATGTTCACTCACGTTCTTTCAGTATATAATACCTACAATAATTATTTATTTCAGTAACTTGTTTAGTAAAATTTTGGTTTCAAATGTGTGTAATGATATATATAAATGTATATCACATTACAATAATTTATATGTATAGCACCAAATAATCACAATCATAACAAAGTAATGTGTAATTTATTTTCATCATTATCTGAATTTGAACGCATCGAGCGTGTACTACGCTTGGCCGGCAGCTAGGTGCGAGGTACGGTGTGCGCGGTGTCTCCCCGCGTATTTATCTAGCTTCGCCTCTGCTTCACCCCCTCAATTTTTTGTTTTCCTGAGCTAACAGCGTCTTAACTTTTTAACTAGTCATCAGTCATTATCAATCAATTGTCTCTGTTAATTAAATGGGTCATTACCTTCAATCTGACCAAATATGGTTAATGAATAGCGAATAGGTTAATACATGGGACATCCCACACAGCGTCATCTAGTCCCTAAGTAAGCAAGTATTATGCTTGTGTTATGGGTTACTACACAACTGATATACATACTTAAATATATATTTTTTTAAATTATTTATATTTATAATACGTGCTGTTTATACCATAGCCAAGTTATAACAGTTTTTTTTTAGGGAAGGCCGATTATCAATGAAAAAGATGTAATAAGTACCAAAAGGTTAATTTTCAATAGTTAGTCCGTGACAAGTGGTGACCTCATATTTAAGCATATGTAAGCCACAGAAACTGATTTTACAAAATAATCGATTAATAATAATGTTGTATAGATATAGTGAAACCCTGGATTTCGCAAAATCGCGGATGATGAATATTCTGATTACTTGTAATACTTAGTAAAATTAGACCTTAAAGGTTTTTGAGTTATAAGGGTTCAAACAAACAACCAGACAAACGGACAAGGTATTGTTTCCATAGGATTTATGCAAATAAAAAAAGTACACTTTATTTATAGTACACATATTTCATATTAATGAATTCGTATTATATTACGAATACATATAATTTATTTAGTTTACCGACCAGTAAACTTTTATTATTTGATAAAATATAACTCACCGGTTCCTTTTTTATTTCTACTGCACAGCTTTTGATGTCTACAATAGAAACATCACTTGGTTCTAGATAATTTGGTTTTACATTCGGCTCCGCTGCGGATACACCCTAAAACCAAAACGTAGGTATAAGAAACTTATTCATACTAACTTCGTTTCTTTGTGATGTATCGCAGAATACTGTTTTCATGATTCCTATTATCTGGTTTTTAGTGTACATGAATGTTTTATTGGGAACCGCAAACCTGTCCTGAAAATATACAGTAGTTGCTTGGCCCCAAAACCTCACCACGTCGCATAGGACAGCTATTATAGTGGCCTGACAACATCGATGTTAATAAATAGACCAATGTCGCAGAGACGCTCGAGAAATCAATCCAAATATTTACACGTGTGCAGTTTATTTCAATAGATTTCAATACAGACGAAACCTAGAGCGCAGCTCCGTCATGATTGAAAACAACTTAAATGCGAATGAGATATTTATGTATACTTATATGTCAGTACATGCTATCATGTTAAGTGTGAGTAGGACAGCTTTATATCACAACTGCATGTAATTAAGGCAATGTTACAAGTGTTGACATTTGTTCATTCTGTTGGGTAATGTGGGGAAGTTCGGCATAATATGGAATAAAAACGTGAAATATAATATTACTTAACGTCATTATTATTAAATTCGTTTTTCTGAATAATTTTTCTTAAGTACCTATCCTATAAACTTCTATATATTAAAACACGAAGAGAAAACTTTGTATCACTTTTTAAGTATATTGCGCGCACATATATAGGATAGTGAGATTTGACATAGTTAAAGTTTAATAGTGAAGTGCACAAAGCCTAGATATTAGTATGTCATTTGTTTATGTTTATACTGACAATGGCAAACATAATAATAGTCTATGGCTTGTTGCAATTTGAATTGACTTACAATCGCATAATCAGTATTTGTGGTTTCAAAAAATGAGTGAGGTCCAATTTCGACTACTGGACGACCACTAGTAATAGTAAAAATATAATACTAAAGTAATAATAAAATTAAATGAGCTATACGTAATTTTAACTAGAGTCACTATTGCTAAACATAGGTACTGTTCTACAGAATAGTGGAGCAGGCACCTCGAATAATCTCATAAACTAAATACTAAGCGCGCGAGTCATAAATCGAATAATCTCATAAACTAAATACTAAGCGCGCGAGTCATAAATCTAGGAAATCACTAAATTAATCAGCAATTAATCAATAAATAGTTATGCCGTTTTATGTCCTTATATACTGTAAAAATAGTTCCAGAAGTGCACCAAAAATGACAAGAGTAACATTCCATAGGTAAGTTGGTTAAATGGTTAAAATTATTAATATGATAATTTGGTAAAATTCGTGTAAATTATTACCATTTCTCTAATTTTAAAGCATAAAATACATAATAATTAATATTTCACTTGCAGACGCTACAATTAACTATTTCCAAATTATTCAACTACAAGAATAATTAATAGAAGAGATTGCTCGCTAAAACACGAAGTTTGAGTACGAACACGATAGGTGTATGACAAGAATTTCAAAAATATGAGCTTTTGCAAAATTTGGTCATGAAGTCACAAGATCTCGCAAACACAATAAGTCTGTGACTAGTTTCAAAAATATGTGCTTCTCAGAATTTGGTCACGTGATCACATAGGTCACGTTAGAATAATTAATTTTAGTACCAAAATAAAATTTTGGTTCCTAGTTTCGGAAATACGAATATAAATGTTGTACATAAGTTTTTATTTTTTTTTGTATAATACTAATCATAGAAAATATTTTGTGATATTGGCCCTGACCAATATATCTGAAGTTCCATTAGATTATTCCAAGATTAAAGGTCAGAAGCACCCAGCAATACAACCTTTGATTACTAGGTAGTATAAAGTCTAATTTAAAAATATTTTTACATTCATTTTTACTCTACCTTCAAGGAAATTTTGAATTTGAATACTAGCAACACTTAGTGTAGGTCTATGGACTCTGGGCTGAATGGTGCTTGCTGTGGGTGCTCGTGATGGTGCTGGAACCCAGGACCGTTGCTGAGTTAAAAAACTAATTTCAAACATTCAAATACAAACAATTTCAAATTAAAGTTAAATTATTTTGAAAAGAAATATCGTGTGATATTAATATGTATTGAATTTTGAAAACTTTTAACTCAATGAAGGTAAGTGTATATTATTTTATATATTTATATTGCTTTCATAATTCCATCCTGAGTCCATCTCATATTTTTCGTTATATTATATCCATGGGAATAAATTACACTTATTTTGTCATGTCACGAAACTTTCCTTTCTTATCCTTAATATTCATTCTTGCGTATTGGGCGAGTTTAGGTACAATCTATTTACTGAAGTTTTCTGTTTTCCATAAGTACTGTACATGTCACAGAAAAGGCACCAGTTCAAAAAAATTAAGTAATTGAACAGATTTTATTTATTATTATAATTTTTTTCCCGATATTTTAATTACAGAATTTCATATCAAAAAGTAAATTTCATCTTTTACATGAAATTAGCGGATAAGCAGTTTTTACAATTATTTACTTATAAAACATTACACATAGAGTTTTTTTTTTAAATTTTTAAGTACTTAAGTAATTTTTTTTATTTTAAATTTGTTAATAATCAAAATATTTGCAAGCTTTGAAAACAATATGGGATATTTGCTACAATCATACCGCCAAGACCATATGAAACATTAAATGTTACTGTTAAAAATTGACAAACTACTAAAAATTACTTTAAGTTACAGGACAATTAATTTATTCTTTATTCATTCGTTTATCGGGTGACTAACGTATATTTATTCATACGTTTAACAGACGAGTACAGTTCCAATCAACCTTTATGGCGGATGTGAACATAGACACAAGTCGCGTCGCAGTAAAAAGTTTTAGGTGTAGCGGGACGCAGTGGAGCGAGATGCATATGACTGAACCTGCGCAAGCATGCTTAAAGCTTTGTATTCCGATTCGCCATAAAGTTTGATTGGAACTATAGCACCGTCCTATAAAGATACGTCAGCTGATTCTACCTAACATCTTTATTTTTAGTCTATTACAAATGATGCAACATCATCTGTTCCGTTATACCACAATTAGTATACGTTTGTTCAATTTTGTTGGAACTAAATTTTAAAATGATAATTTAGTTACTCACCGATGAAAAGTTATTCCTTTGTGCTTTGCCGTATTACTTGAGTTATTGGTGCAATATCGTAACACACACGTGGGCATATTTAATGCGTTTGAACGTTTTTTCGTTGAAAACAAACAAGACGTGAGCGCTCGAGAGTTGATAAACCACCGAGTGATGTGTGGCCGGCTGGCTGGTCCGGCTGGCCACACTTGAACGGAATACACAAAGTAGTGGTAGGTAGTAGGGGTGGTAATGTATTAGTGTGTGGCGTCCTCTCTATACGTAGTAATAATAGCTCGCTGGTTTTAAATTATTTTCCAGATATTTACTTTTGTATTTTATGCGCGGCATACTAGCGGCATAGTCCAAATTTTATAATTCAAACTGTTGTCACAAAATTTGTGATCCGAAATTGTTAATTTATACACCAGCGCATAATATATTCAAAGCCTATTCAAAATTATTCAATTTGTGCCTGTATCACTTTTTTTAATATTCACGTTTTCACAAAATTCGGTAACAAAACGCCAAAAGATTTACCAACTTTAAATACTTACCACTGAGTAAGTAATCACTGCGCATAGAAAGATGGATGGCAAGTTCGTACCTTGGATTGTGAAATTATGAAACCTTTACCAATAGTTAGACGTTTGATTGATTTTGAAAATTCTTAGATGTGGCATTGAAAAATAGTAAATCATGTTTAAGTTCTTTACTGCATTAACACAACAACAGTAGAATCTAGTGTGGTATTTGACAGATAATATGAAGTTTACAGTGTTGATAAAGAACTTCTCTTCGAACATTTTAGTAATTATCTAATCAGGGTCAAGTTGTACAGGTAAATTGGTAAGCTATATATTCTTTAAGTAGTGTCTTTAACACAAAGAAATTTTTGTTATAATTTCACAACTTAAAATAAATTCAGGTACACCACATGTATGGGGACTCGCCGTTGTTATTTCCGCTGTTATAACAAACGTGCAACCATAGCCTTTCGAAACAAGCGATAGTTTCGAGCATGCAATGCTACTGAGCACTAAGCGTTCTCGTCGAACACTTTCAGGTTTAGTTTCAGTTTGTGCACGCCACTACGTAACTTCAGTGTATAATATGAAATTTAATTCCATGTTAAAATGCGACTTATCTATCAAATGTAACGCTGTGAGCTTTTCCAGTATTCTTTATAGTATTTTTACAGTATCTAAAGACACCGGAAAGCATTATACACTCCCTAAAATCGAAAAAAAAAGATAACACAGGGGGCAGTTCTATTGCAGAACCCAAGTACTTTGCCGGAACTCAAAGCCTATTTATTTCGTGATCGAAATGGAACCATAAACGTCGTGTGTGATTTCTAGTCTACGCTACGCTACCTACGCTAGTAGGTACATGATTTCGCAATGAATGTCACAATGAGCGTGTCCTCTTCAGCAAAATTATGTATCATACGTTATTTCATAAGCTAATAACTATACTTTTTGAATTTCGGAATAATACCGATTATAACCGTAGATATAACAAATCAAAGTGTTTGTGTTTTTTCGACCTTCCGTGACGTCACTCGGTGCCGCTACGTATAAATTATTAACGTTAGCCCATAGTAATGTAACCGAGTGACGTCATAGCACGATTTATTTGATAATTTTGTATCTTCGGCATTTTTGTAGATATCAATAAAATTCTTTCAATTATGATTAGTTTTTCTTAATAAACATAACATATTTCTATAAAATACAAAAATGACAAGACTCGCTCATTAATGAACAAAGTTCAGTGTAGGCCAACACTATAGATTATTTATTTAAAAATAAAAAGATCAATATAAAAAATACGTGAAAATATCTTTAATTTGGAGTTTGTGATTTCCTGTGCCGCGAGGTTAAATAAACTCTATGATAATCATGTATGTCCGTCTAATCATAGAGTCAGACATTTTGCTTACATTTTAATTTAATGCCACAACTGAATCGCTTATTTAACAAACAATCACTACTTATTATTAGTGATAACCCCGCTGGTACATGGCTCTCGTGCGATGGCTGGCTAGAGGCTAGTAGCCTAGTAGCATAGTCTTAACGACCAACAATATAACAAATTGTATAAATATAGCCTGTGATATAGCCCTTGTGAACACAACTACCCGCGGCGCAGGTGTCCATTTAGAAACTAGTTCCGCCAATTTGAACGTGGTGGTCTTTTTTACGCCATTGGTTTACGCCCCGTCTATTTAAAACGGCAGTCGTGTTGTGTCGTATGTGCGGTCGCAACGCGATTATCAGCTGTTCTTGTTCTTTTCATACTCATCGGCACACAAATCGGCACAACAACGTTTACGGGTGAATAGAGGTGTCTAGGTGTACGCAAAATAGGTCTCGGTACACATCCAGTTTAAATTATAATATAATAATAATAATAATAACAACACACACAATCACAACAACGTCTAGGTCCCAAACTAAGCATTAGCTTGTATTTTGGGTACCAAGCGAAGACACCACATACATATAACAACCAAGACCCGGTGCCAGTATTAATATTCATCATATAAATACTGACCCGACCTGGGATTCGAACCCGGGACCTCCAGCTTTGCAGGCAGGGTCGCTACCCACTAGGCTAAGCGGTCGTCAATTTAACAATTATTATTGACGTACCTACCTTCGTCGAGTTATATATATAATATTATTGTCGTTTTTCATTGTACGCCGTGTACTTACTACCTTGAACTGATTGTAGAGCAGGATGGAGAATGTAATAAATACCTAAGGTAATAAGCCACTTAAGAAAAACATTTTTTTGCATAATCTGACGGTTAATCTGATAAATTTTTTGGAACCGTAGCATATGGAGCGTATGGAACAAACAACACGCGACGGCGCGGCGGCGGCGGGCGGGCGCGAAAATAATCTGTGCGGCAGGCGCGGCGGCCGGCGGCAGAGCGGGGCGAACGGGAGGCGGCTAATGAGTCATAAATACGATGTCACCGCCACAGAGGCGACACTATGTTTATATTCTGTCTATTGGATACAAACTTACTTTTCAATTGCATCATCATCAATTTGTAAGAATCACAGTTTTTAAAGTATCTATTTTGACGCTGTGTTTTCTTAAATTTTTCTGCGAGTACTTTGTTAGCTGTCATTTGTTTTAATAATTTATTTTTACCACAATTTTTTTTCGATGTATATCAAATATTGATTCTGAATCACTTACTGGTTCAGATATTGGATCCACTAATTCTGAAGTAACCGATTTTGAATCCCTATCGTCGTATGGTACTGCGCATTTCTTGAGATATACTCGGCCTGTCTTTGTAATGTATTTATGTTCAAATTTGAAATGATCTGAACATATAAGTGTATGATCACTCGGTAGCCATGTGTCTTCGTTGCGATTTTTTTGGACAAATCTGATCCATTCTTCTCTTTTCTCATGATCAGGACGAGGAAACCTAAAAGATAACAATCTCTATTACCTATAGATACACGATCGTGTCCAACACGCCCTTAACTGATTTTTATTGTAAGCTATAAGATAGATATCTCATTCAAACAACAACATAGGTAAAGGCCGTAGTCACACGTAATCTGTGAACATTTCAAATACCTATTTATGACGATTATAAAGATACCTACAACGCTGTGACAGACAGACAGACAGATGGCATAGGTTGAGTACTAAAGAAGCTAAAAAATAATCAATTATACCTAAGTCATATGGTTCCCCAACATTTAATACCTACGTATCTAATCTGTACGGTTCACTTCTCATAATCTATGATTTTCATATGGAAATGGCGGCAACAGTAGATAATGTACAAAAATTAGTTTTGGTTGATTTTAGTTGATGGTTTGCTTTACTTACCGGTGATAAGTTACGCCGCTATCTTTTTTCTTCGCACTTGACTGATTTTTACACGATTTTAACACACACGATGGCATTTTTTAATGTTGTTTAGTCACACTTTCAACACGCGCAGTCACGACGAGCGTGGGGGAGTTACTGAATTCGTTGTTGCCGGTCGGCAACAAAGCATGGCGCAAACCTCTGGATCGCGGCGTCGCGTCGTGTCGTCGGTCAGTTCTGTACATTCAGTAACGCCATAGTAACGCACATTACCTACTCTCCTTCTATAACTGTTCAGGGGCCCTGTTTTTGAGTCGTTCGTAATGTTATAGTGTAACGATAATATTAGCGAATCAAAGTCGAATGCTTTATCGATAGGTGCGTCAAAAATTTGTTTTTGAATTAAATTGATATAATATTGGACGCTGACAGATTCTACCAACCCTACAAACATTATCATTTGCTAGTTAGGTATACCTACTTATTCCGTTTTATTTTACAGAAATCAATCATTCAATCTGAATTTGTAATCGTAGATTACAGATACATAATTTAATGCTAATTATTTTTTGATTGTAAATAATATTTACTCGACAAATGTTTATGTTGCATAAGACTTACTTACTTTTCAATTTACAAGTGAATTTGTTGCTGTGATTTGTTGTTAAAATAGTCTTTGAATTTGTTTGAATTGATTGGAATGGAAAAGCAACGCTTTACAAAAATAAACTAACCTGAAAACCTAAAGGCAAGTATTACTTATTTAAAAAGGAGGTTTTACATAAAATTAAGTATGAACGCGTTGAGTTATCAACAACTTATTAGAATAACTTAAATACATCATTTAGGCTGACATCTCACAAGGGATAAAAGCCTCTTCGAAAATTTGAATTAAAAATAAAACATCATTTAGGCCTTGATATATTATGACCAAAAGAACCGGGTGACCGGTTCTTTTCGGAACGTAACGGAACGGATCAGAAACAGAAAAACCTGGTTACTGAATAAGGGTCGGTTCTGCATCTAATCGATAACGGACGAATATTATTGTATCTACGTGAAAAAACTATACGTCTTGCGAATAAGTAGATCCCTGCCAAATTTGTAAATTTTTTTGACATTCATTACAGATGCTGCACTAATGTTTAAGCGGTTAACGAACGTTGTGATTTTGCGTGGCCAGCGTGAAGTAGATGATTATATTATATAACGTAATAAAAAATCACGTCTTAACAAAGTAAGGAGGAGATCCAATTCCTTCAGTCCTTTGTTAAAATAACTTCCGGCTATTCGTTTACAATTGCAAAACTGAAGTGAGAATTTCTCGAAAAATAAGCTTATATTAAGAAAAAGCCTTTATTTTGAAATCACAAACAAACACTTCTTTTTATTTAAATGTACCTACCGTTAGAGGTGTTTTGATGTGACGCGGTACAACGTTATCATGACGAGATATCATCCCTAACATTGAACGAGAATGAATCATATTGGCGCGGACTAAAAAAAGTGTCAACTAATGTAATAATATAGATTTAGTCTATCTAATAAAAATATTATTAATAATATCAAAAATATAATAATGCAATAGTATAGAATAGAGGAATATTTCCGAGATAGGTACCGGTAAGAAGCTGCCTTTTTAGGCAGTGAGAAGTACTGTAAAAAGTGAAACCTGTGAAAAGTACTTTACCTTATAATGAAAGTCCCATTAAAATAAATTCAGCCATTTCGGATATTAGTTCGGACAAATGAGCTCACAGACGGACAGACAAAAACTAAAAAAAACGCGTATTTGGGTCATAGTAAATAATTATAATATAACTAACTATATGAGCCTAAGAAAAAGTTTTTATTTTGAAATCACAGACAGACACTTCTATTTCTTTTGTATACACTTATATACTTACATATACCTACAGTCGGTGTATACAGTGGAGCAGTGGTGGGCATATTATAATTTATTAAGAACAATACGTAAGTAGTTCCAGAAACATTCGATCATAATCGATATATATGGTGTTTTTTGTTTTTAGAATTACTTAGTTATATCATAAAATAGCCACATGGATATAGGAAATGGAACCAGGAATAGATATAAAACTAAATTTTTTTTGAAGTTCATTACTTCAATAGTAAAAAAATCCAGGTACAAATGAATCTTGTTCTTTTGTAATAAGTACCTCATATAAAAAAAAAACAGATTTATTTGTATTTGAATGTAAGAAATAATACTCTTTCAAATACCGTAACATAAAATATTAATAATGTCTCTGGTATTACCAGAGACATCCCACACAGCGCCATCTATTACCAAACTAAGCAAAGCTTGTAATAGGGGTACCAGACAATTGATATACAACACTTAAATATTCATCACAATTTAAACATGTGAGTATATTTATATATTTCACACTCAAACACGCAATAGACATGTTCATGCACACAAATATTGGCCCGGGCGGGAAGCGCACCCGCGACCCATGGCTCCGCAGTTAGGGTCTCTAACCACTCGGCCAACGGGTCAGTCAATAGGAGATGGTCTTTAAAAAAACATCGATGACGTCATACCTGCTACACGAATCATGTTGTATGTATTATATTGCAAAACTTGCATAAAGATTATTGTAATTTGATCGGTTCAAAGGTTCTTCCTAAAAGTTATCATTTGAATTTATACGAATTTATTCCATACCTTATGAAGTTTTAAAGAAATTAAAAAAATAAAATGAAAAATGTAATGAAAAAAGATATGCAAAAGGACCAGCGCCTTTAATCGTTTCCCCACTTTCTGTAGGTATATTTGCGGTGTAACCAGTAAAATGTTTATACAATGAATATTAATTAGAATGTGTTGGTATACAGCCATTGTTATAATACAGCTTGGATATGACCATGCGTCATTTCGCAAATATTCACAATTTCCTATTTTTTTAGAACAATTTTTCCAAAGACACCATAGTCCTTGAGTAACTAGTTTCCAAGAAAACCGCCATGAAAGATACACTTAAAAATCCATAACATACAACCCTATGACCTTGCCCGTGACGAAGGGCGACACAGCTGATAGCAGCGCACGCGACGTCACGGCCAGTCACGGCTTTTATGATCGCGTTCGGTAAGCGTTTGTTTGAGAAGTCGCGATTTCGGTCTCTTATGATATTTAAACTATTCGTTATTGGTTGTTACTCTTTTTTTACAATAAACACATTTTAGTAACCGTAGGACCATAGGAAAATATAAGTGTTTTTAGTCATTACGCGATAGTGACGTTATTTTATCGCGATCGTTTTGAAAAAAAAAGAAAACTAATTTTGTTTTCGAAGTAGTTCGTACGGGAGAGCGATACAGAAGAAGAAATGCACTCCGTTTATTATTCGCTTTTGATCGTGTACGAGGAAAACACTTGCAAAACGGGCTATTCAATAGTGTCAATGAAAATAGTATAATACGAGTGTGTGTACGTGTTTAGAGGTAAAAGAAAAAACATGTGGAAAATCAGAGACTTTAAATGACGAACAATGTCTGCGTGTAATTTGATGTTTGTGGGTAAATGATTAGATATTTTTTTTTAATAAACGACCTATCTGTCTTAAGCGTGTTGCAATAAGTACTATTATTATAATTGCCGTATGAATTGCCGTCGCCGTTTGTCAGCCGCTAGGCGTCAGGCGAAATAGAATCACGCCACGCGCATGGTTGTCACAGCGAGATTAAATGAATTTATTTCAGATTTTTCCCATTTAATAACATCGTAATTAAGTCTAAACTTGTCTAAAAGAGCAGGACATTATAAACATTTGCGGAAAGACTCAAATTATCGTATCCATTCGCTACATAGATAGCGAATGTATAGTATAACTAAAATAAAAGATTAAGTAAGAAATATAACTCACCGATTCTCTTTCAATTTTGATTGTTACACCACCGATACTTTCTGCGGTAGATTCATTGCTTCGCTCAGGAGACCTGGCTACACCAGTGACCGTGACCGTCAGAAATTGTCCCGTTTCAGCCTATAACCAATATAATACGAACTTGAAAGGCTGGACATTCATATTTTTACTTTATTCGTTGGCAGACACGTGCTCAATTTTGCGGGCTGCTTCGAACAGATAAAATAAAGATTTATACAATAACTTGTCACGTTCAGGACGCAATATGTTAAACAAAATCGTGTGAAAACCATTGTCCCAATCAGTAACTTGATATAATAATAATAATACCTGGGACATCTCACACACGATCATCTAGTCCCAAACTAAGGGCGAAACTTGTATTATTTGTACTAAACAACTTATATCCATACTTTAATATGTTTTCATAATCTATACATACATAGATTTTTAACACTCACATACTGTACAAATAGACATTCATTTACCTAAATAACATTTGCGCAGTCGGCACCTAAGACCGTTAATTAAACTAATCGGTCAGTAGAAAATATATATCTAAAAATAAACGTCATAATTCATGCACATAGGCTGTTGACTCAGTCAGTAGTCAACTAGTCTCTTAAAAATATCCTCCTACTAATGGGACGAGAAGGTACATTCAAAAACAAAGACGTATAAAAAAATATATTTATTCAGTGGTTATCATGTCTTCTTTAAATTTTGATCTGATTTGATACAGTCAAAAGCAAAAGTTTTGATAGAATAATAATAATATTAAATCAGTCTTATTTACGAATTTATTATTTAGTATCAAAAACCTTCGTCAAAAACCGTATTCAAAAGTGTCTTCAAATCACCACTACAAAGAAAAAAAAATATTGTACGTGTAAAAACGGCTTAACGATTTATTATAAATATTGTCCTCTTTTAACGTCTTTTAATGACTTCGCCGATGTCATAAATTACGAGCCGATTATAAATCTACAAAATATATTTTATTTTGTAGTGACAATAGTTTTTTTTAGAAGAAGGTATTCTATTTCTGTAAAAAAAATGTTTTTCGCTTTTTAGTAATAATAGAAATCACACAATATCCGTAAAAACCGTACATCGATGACAATTTGATTTTTTTTTCCTGTTTGTTCAAAAGTGGTATATTTCACATAAAAATATATATGGTACCACCTAAGAAATTATCGTATTTGAAACAGTTTAAACTACCCAAATAGATTAAGCTGTTTATGCAAAATTGTTGAGATTAAGTGCCTACATAAAGAAAATACGCGTTGAATACAGAATTTCGAAGTCAGTTGAAAGCTGCTTGAAAGTATCAAAATGGGAGACGACATATCGAAAAAAAAATAACGATACATCGAGTCAATTCGTTCCAAATTCAAAAAGTGACGGGAGCAGGGAATTGTGGCTGGCGGGAGTATAGAACATATGTAAAAAAAAACACACGCAGGTATATAAAAGCTGGACCTTTATTTTTTTGTCATTGTATCGTGTGATTATATCATACACGTAAATAATCAAAGAATTTCAGCATATGACCAGCAAGGAGAGCAAAAATTAGGTAAGAAGAAGCATTTAGTAGCTATGTCCCCTACAAACGATCACACTACGCCAATAGCACGCCATTGTCAGTTGCACGCATTCAACGCACAGGTAGGTAGGTCACTGCAGCTACCTACTACTACCTGTATTAATGTAAGAAATTAATAATTTGGATTACCAACTTATTTTTAATTAAGTATATTTAAATTTAATTGTATAAAAATAACTTATTAAAATTTATCTTTTATTAACATTAAAATTAATAGGCATCGTAACGCGTATTTATTACTAACTTTACTAGGCTTGGATCAAAATATTGAAGTTGCGCTACTAGTTATTAAAATTGAAAAGAATACCTCTCGAAATAGCAATTTTTCCTATTTACGTATTTGCCAGATGTTTATAAAAAATCATCGTCGTCGAAAACGTCGAAATTGTCACTGTGACGTCATCTAGACAATTGAATATAATGCACTGCAAAACCAAAGCTAAATGTAAATATTGAGGTAAGGTCTCTTCTATGTCAAATAAAATTGTATTCCTCACGAATCAATAAAAATGTTAGGTATGACTTTTTCTAGTTTAAGAAAAAAAAAATAATAAAACTATGTGTTAAAAATTTTAAACAAAGCCCATTAAAATTAAGTATGTAAGTACAATGCTTCTTTTCCAATACAGCAGTGTATGATTATGCTATATTATTATATGAATCATGCTCCTATAAACAAAGTCAATTTGGTTAATTACTGAACTAAATCAATAAAACTAGTTAATATTTACCTTAAAATTTACATAATGATTAGGCATCGTTACACGTATTACACGCTAATTACAATAAAAATTAGCTATGTACAACTAGATGATCCACGCCATGTATTTTGCCCACACTGAGGTTTAAATTACCAGCGCCATCTGTTGTTTCCTAATAAAATAGACTTGTTTTAAAATTTTTATTTAAATAAAATTTTACTTTGGGGTCTTGCTTCTACTAATTAAATTCTCCTGCTGGCAGGAGCACGAAGATAGTTCACAGTCCAGTTTGTTTATTTTTCGTTTTCAGCGGGGAAAGTAATATTGAAATATCCTGTCAACATCTCCACGGAAGGGAACAACGTTGGAGGGGAAAGTTGACTGTGCTTTCACGTGCTAGCAGGGCGGGGTCGAGATGCAAAGGAAAACGTTTCACCTGGAACCATGTAACCATTTTGTTCCGTCTACCAGGCGGAACAAAATGCAGTTGGATCCATTATGTTCAAATCGAGGTACGTTCTTATCACTGTGGCAACAGTGTTACATAACACTTGTACTCCTAACGAAATTATTGGGGTGACATGGATTTCTAATAATTTTGGTGCTAATCGTAGTACTTTATTTTTGTCTTGCTGGCACATATTTACAATATCAGACATTTTTGCCACTTTGTAGTCATCGTCGCACACTTATGACATGTTTTGAGGTTACTGCGTACACATTAATTTCATAAAGTGAAGAACGTCGAATATATTATACAATTTGTGGCCTTCTAACTCAAAATAAGTATTAGCAGTATTTATGGAACGGGATTTTGCATCACTCACGAAATCTGAGCCGTGATCTCATACAAATACACGAATATCAAGCCCAATGTCCAATAAAGCTGATATAACATGGTCAATCTAGTCGTTTATCTCTCGATAGTTTTTGCACTGAGAAAGCAAGGAATACGCAATGGGCTCCTTCCAATTGTGTATTACGCCGCGAGTAATAATTACAATTACATACTTTACCAATTCTGCTTTGCCAATTTCTGTATATCATGGAATCCGATTTTGTCTTTCGAAATATCGTAAAATAATTTTGTTTCTAAAGACATACAATCAACACAAACACTGCGTATTTTTGCTTCCAGACTCATTTTACGTAGGTACTTTAATTTGTAAGGCATTAAATAATTTATCGTCAGTTTTTGGACATATAGGCATAACTAATTCTTGTAACGTATTTAAAGAAGGTAAATACAATGTGCTTGTAAGAAATCTGTAGGCAACTGGACTTGAATAATGCAAATTGATAGCAAAGAATTTAAAAACTAGACACCGGTTACCATAGTGTATTTCATTTTCAAGTCAATTTGCCATTTTACCTATTAGTTGGGTCATGCTTTGCTTAAAAATTTAATTTGTCACAGTTTTTTTTATTTATTTATTTAACAAAATCTACAGCCCACTACAACCAAAAATCACAAACAGTTAAGGTATTAAATATAACACAGAGGAAAGGCCATTAACAGATTTCACTTAGAATTAAGAATTGATTTTTTTAGCAAAAAAGCAAACTTATTTTCTATACCCATAATGATAAAAGTAATTTAGATTTAATAATAAAATACAAATTTCTATCTCTATAAATATACACAAATACGTATAGGTACATACATACATATATACATAACAAACAAGTTAATCATATGTAAGTACACTTTTCTTAAAAACTTTTCTTTCGTGAGTTAAAGGCGTTAGATTTTTTAGCTTCCCGAAGTTCTTAAAATAGCCTCCTCTTCTCAGAGTATTCGCTGATATGATAGATGAAGGGCAGTTTGAGACAATCTAGTCTCATATCCATCTGTTTTTCTTGCAAAATCGGTAAGATCAACTTGAACACTACGGTTTTTTTGATCTGATAGAACTGTAATTTTTTTTTTACATCGACAGCCAAAGGAATATCCTCATAATTCTGATTGTTATTTGTAGTTGTTCCTTTATATTGAGATGAACTTGTATTTGCAGAAATATTGTCATGGGTTTGATTATTGATTGCAGTTATTCGTTCGCATTGAAATGTGGGTCAATCAACTTTTTTACCGACACTGTCGTGAATTTCTGATAGATAAACGTTTGAAAAATCTTGGACGATATATTAACCTTTTATTTTGATTTACAATAGTCAAAGTATAGCAGTATAGTATCCTGTAACGTGCAGCGAGGTTCACTGAATATTTTTCACATTATTTAAGAAAAACTGAAAGATATTTCAGAAAACCGTCTACTGCGTTATCAAAACTTACATAAAATTTACTTATGGTATTATACTAGTTAACTTAATTTATTAATTATTAATTAACATTTAGTATTATCAGTCCTTGCATAAATATCAACGGGCTTGTACAAATAACGAAAGTTTTGTCTTCGGCGTTACCGATCACACAGAAGCTCTAATATTTTTTAAATAAAAGTAGGTACGATAACAATTAAATGTATTAGTAATTTTTTTAATGGTGACGTATAAACATACAATGTCAGTGAGAATACTCTTAAATATTATCTAAATCTTAATTAATGTAGTGAAATAAGTTTTAAGCATGTAAAAAATGTAAGGACAGTAAATCCAAAGAAAATTTCTAGTAACGCCAAAGACAATCATCTTACAAAATCAAATACAAACTGCTTTTAACCATTTAAACTTGTACATAATACAATAGATTTTAGATTATAATCAATAAATCTACACAAAATATGACAATATGATTTCTAATACTCCATTGGGTTTCAGGTTGTTCAAGCATCCTCGGAAGCCATGATGAAATTGTTTTTTAATGTATAAACATGCTTTTTAAACTTATTTATGTCCTCTTCGAAAGTTTGCAACACTTTTTTGCATCAGCAGTGACTTTTTCTTTTACGTTCTTTATCACTATTACTACTTTGTTATCTTTTTCATATCGTTGTACGTACATACAGTCTTTTGAACGATCATCACATACTGTTGCTTGAAAAATCTCATTTAAATTGTCAGTCTTGATGATTCCATTCCGCTTGAGAGCTCGAGCTTTAAAAGCAAAGCTTGCGTGAATTTTACATAAACACGTTTCACAAGCATCAGCAAACGGCTTTACAACATAAAATGGGCGGTTTTTTGTAAAATGGAAGTAGAAATAATGTTTTTCACTTGTGAAGTTTTTGTATAAACGTTGCATAAAATTCAACAAGTACCGTTTCCGTACTTTCCTCTTATTTCTGGTTATCGTCTCTTGTTGTTAGCAGTTAATCTGGAAATGTTGTCTCATAAGAAAAATCTATGTACCTTTCTTCTTGATTGCATAGAATCGTTTTTGGTTAAAACTTCATTCTTATAATCTCTGTTTATTCCCGATACTTCTTTGAGCAGCTCTTGTTTCTTCGAAGTTTTTGTATTATGCCAGACTTTAAAGAGCCTTTTTTGTTCGAGATTTCTAATTTTACAATTCCATTTCTTTATAGAACTTTTCAAAAGTTCATACTAAAATTAATCTTCTTAAAATTAAGCTTCTATCTCGATGTATCTTTATAAGCCCTCGTTGTTGTGGCTATGCAGGTGGTTTTGGTTATCAAACTTTAGGTGTCAAATCTTTCACAAACCGTTCAGTATTGTGGTAGTGTTCACGATGTTTCCTTTTAGCCTCTTCATATGTTTCAGTATTTTCTTTGAGCTTTTCCCGGTACCTACCTCTATGGTTTTTGGACAGTTGCAATGCCATTGTGTTGTATCAATCTTACGATCATCATATACGAACGACGACGACATTACGATTATCATCATCATCATCAGCATGTGTCTCTTCACTGCAGGATATAGGCCTTTCCCAAGACTCGCCACCACACACGGTCCTCCGTCTTCCAAATCCAATTACCCTGGTATGGTGCTTTAGGTCATCAGTCCACCCTGGCCGGGGGCGTTCAACGCTTCACTCGCTCGCAAACGTGCAATAAAAATATTTAAATCTGAAATGGGAACAAGACAATATTAAAATTATTTCGTTTAGCAACCTAAGTATATACCTATATCATTATATTATTTGTCTTGTATATGTAGTTTTTGTAAACCTTGGG
This sequence comes from Luffia ferchaultella, assembly GCA_949709985.1. Taxonomy (NCBI): domain Eukaryota; kingdom Metazoa; phylum Arthropoda; class Insecta; order Lepidoptera; family Psychidae; genus Luffia; species Luffia ferchaultella. Next base: position 14,240,393 of record OX453251.1, on the reverse strand, counting down.
AAATTTCTACACCATCGAAAATAATAAGATTGAATCATTTTTAGCTTAATTATGTGTAACAAAATCGAACTATAGGATAAAATTAAAAAAAAAACGCGAAACATACGCGTTTAAAAAAAAAATTACAATGTCTTTAGAGTTACTAAAAGTATATACGGGAGTTACCGTTACAGTAACTCCATCTACACTTCGTACACAGGTAACTAACTCAGTAGACATTGGGTAATGTTTAAATCACAAAATTAAATATTAAATGACAATTTCATTTATTTATTTAGCTGAATATAAAAAAGGAAATTACTTACGAAATTAATGTCGGTAACTCAGTTGACGTCGAAAAAATACACGCACCTACTTTCAGGGTAGTACGTCGAAAGATATTCGCTGCCTTGCCGCCAAAGAGGCAGTTTCTCTTTGAAGCATTTGGATTGGGAGATGCGAGCCTTCTGTATAGTACATACTCTGGGTTGGAACTGTTTTAGCGGTAACTCAGTATACCGATGTACGCAAATAAACATCGGGACAGATTTCTAACAGCTTGCAAAATTAAGTAGGTACAAAGTTCATTCCTTTTAAACTTTAATGTACTGTTCTGCGTTTACTATTGTGATGTAGGTAGATTAACATTATATTCAGTCGTTCATTAAACATGTAAGAAATCAGATGTGGTTTTCATTGTCACAAACATACAAATGGCGACGAGGATAAAAAAGTCAAACAGTTAAGTTAAGAATATTAGAACAAATAATAAATTAAAATAATGTCGATCGGAAAAATAAAAGAATTCGACCTAGTAAATGGTAACTGGTTCGCATATTGTGATCGGATGAAAATGTATTTCAAAGTGAACGATATAAAAGTAGATTTACAACTACCTACGTTAATAGCGGCAGTCGGTGATCAAACATACGAACTTATAATAAATTTAACTAGCCCTCAAGATCCTGCTACTCTAACGTTTGAAGAAATTAAAAAAATTGTAGGAGATCACCTTCAACCGAAACCTTCGGCGATGGCAGAAAGATACAGATTTCGTCAAAGACGTCAGAAAAATGGAGAAACGGTGGCACAATTCGTGGCGGAACTAAAAAAGTTAGCTCGTTACTGTGAGTTCGAGACCACCCTAGAAGACAATCTACGTGATCAACTAGTATGCGGTTTAAGAAGCGACAACATACGGCAAAAATTATTCGCTAAAAGCAAGTTGACGTTTCCGGGCGCAGTGACCTTAGCAAGCGCACTCGAAGCGGCCGGGAGAGATGCCGCGGAAGTAGACGGAAGCGGTATCAAGAGCACCAGCTGCAGCGGCGCGGACGCCGCTAGCGGCAGCGGCGGTGACGGTCTCACCACTATCACCGAACAACTGCACGTAATTAACTCCAAGAGACGCAGCGTCAACGGTGGCTACACCAGCCAAGGGTGCACTGTGTGCGGCGGACGTGGACATCGACCACAAGATTGTTTTTTTAAAACATTCATATGCAGATTCTGTAAGAAGGAGGGACATCTACGGCGGGTGTGTCCTGAACGGGACAGACATCAATCATCATACAGCGACCGAGGCGGCGGCGGTGGTGGCAGTAAACACGGCCGCGCGGTCCCTGTGCGACGCCCCAGGGGGGCAACAGGAGCCTATCATATCGGAGAGGAGAAAAAAGCGGTTATTGGCGAAACGCACGGAGACAGCGACGACTCCGACGATGAAGCAATCTACCAAATGACTTTAAAAAATTATCCGGCGGTGAGCATACCTATTTTAATAGAAAAACACGAACTGTTGATGGAAGTCGATACCGGTAGTGCTTGTTCATGTATAAGTAAAGAAATGTATTTAATTCTTTTTAGAACACTTCCGATAAGTAAATGTTTAGTAACATTACGTTTTTATGATGGTAGTAAAGTGAAACCGATCGGGGTCATCAACCCTACAGTGTCGTATAATAATGTAACAAAATGTCTAGATTTATATGTAATTGATGGCGGTGCCACGCCGTTGTTAGGAAGGCAATGGCTCGCAGAGCTAGGTATTCAGTTACCTATATTTCATACAAATAACATCATCGAAAATTGCAAAGATGAGTCAATGATGGCTGATAGGGACATATTATCAATTCTCGACAGATATAAAGAATTGTTCGACGGCAGGCTGGGCCGGTACACGGGCGGACGAGCGCGGCTGCATGTTCGTGATGATGCAGTGCCGGTATTCTGCCGCGCGCGGCCCCTACCCTATGCTCTGCACGACCGAGTCGATGCCGAGATAGATACCATGTTGCAGAACGGCACCATCGAGCCAGTCGAGTTTTCGCAGTGGGCCACACCTTTAGTACCGGTAAGCAAACCTGACGGTAAGTTACGAGTCTGTGCCGATTTTAAAATAACCTTGAACCCAGCTTTACTGATCGATAAACACCCGTTACCGAGAGTTGAAGATTTATTTTCGAAATTATCGGGAGGAGAACATTTTTCAAAAATTGATTTGTCACAGGCTTATAATCAAATAGAATTAGAGGAAGAGTCTAAGCAGTATACGGTTATAAATACACATCGCGGCCTTTTTAAATATAATCGTTTGGTGTACGGCTTAGCGTCCAGTCCGGGAATATTCCAAAGGATCATGACTAATTTAATGCACAATATTCCGGGAGTATTTGTGTTTATGGATGATTTATTAATAACAGCGAACAATAGGAATAAACATTTAAAAACCTTGCAATTAGTATTTGAAAAGCTTAAGAATTCAGGATTAAAGTTAAATAAAAAAAAATGTCATTTCTTCGTAAAGTCCGTCTCTTACTTGGGGTATATTATAAACAAAAGCGGAATAAGAACGGATCCCGAAAAAATAAAAGCAGTCGCGGAGTTGCCGAAACCACAAAACGTATCTGAAGTTCGATCATTTATTGGCATGGTAAACTTTTACGGTAAATTTATCAAAAATTTATCGATGATCTTATTTCCTTTATATAATTTATTAAAGAAAAACAATAGGTGGAACTGGGATGTCAAATGTCAAGAAGCTTTTGTAAAAGTAAAAAAATGTTTACTGAGCACTGAAGTATTGGTACATTACGATCGACACGCGCCCTTGATAGTAACGTGCGATGCGAGTGCGCGCGGTATCGGGGCCGTATTGTCGCAGGGAGCGCCGCTCGGTGCCATCGATAGCGGCGGCCGCGGCGGCGCGGGCGGAGACGACGAGCGGCCGGTGTGTTATGCGTCACGCGCTCTCACAGCGGCCGAGCGTCACTATAGTCAAATACAACGCGAAGCACTCGCCATTGTTTTCGCAGTAAAAAAGTTTCATCAGTATATTTACGGTAGAAAATTCGTATTACGAACTGATCATAAACCTCTCGTTTCGATATTCGGACCGAAGACGGGAGTGCCAGTCATGGCGGCAAGTCGACTTCAGAGGTGGGCCGTGATCTTGTCAGCTTACGATTTTGAAATCGAATACATTCGAACGGATAAAAACAGCGCCGACGCTCTTTCACGGTTGCCACTCGAGGACACTAAAGGAAAGTACGAAACTTACGAATCACCTGAACAAACGTACTTACATTTCGCGCGAGACGCATTATTGTTAGATTACAATGTACTTAAAAAAGAAACTAAGGGTGATATTATACTGAGTAGGGTGGCTAGATACGTGCGCGATGGCTGGCCCGAACAAGTCGAGATTAAAGAGTTGCAACCCTATTTCAATAGGAGAAAAGAGATATATTCGGAATTGAGTTGCTTAATGTGGGGTCACAGAGTAATAGTGCCGAAATCGTGTCGCGAGCGCGTCTTATGTGAATTACACGACTCTCACATGGGTATAGTGAAAACCAAAAGCTTGGCTCGTAGTTATGCATGGTGGCCGGGCATCGACGAGGACGTGGAGCGAGTGTGTCGCGCATGCACAACTTGCGCCCGTCATGCGGTCGCGCCACCAGCACACGTCCCACGTCCCTGGCCCTGGCTCGAGCGGCCATGGCAGAGACTGCATTTAGATCTTTTAGGTCCTATAGCGGGAGTTCGATATCTAGTAGTTATCGATGCGACATCGAAATGGATCGAAATTTTTAGAACAACGACTACTATCGGAAACGAAATAATCCGAAAATTACGCTCTCTCTTTTCACAGTTCGGTATACCGAGACAGATAGTATCGGATAATGGACCCCCGTTTTGTAGTGAAGTGTTCAAAAACTTTTTACGTAATAACGGTATAGAACAGACTTTCACGGCACCTTATCATCCCTCTTCCAACGGCGCGGCAGAAAATGCGGTTAAACTATGCAAATCAGTGATTAAAAAAGCCTTAACCGACCGGGTAGATATTGAAGTAGCTTTGCATAGATTTTTATTGCTATACAGAAATACAGAACATTGTACGACGGGCGAGAGCCCCGCTCGCGTGTTGCAAGGCCGGATGCTTAGAACAAGACTCGATGCTCTAAAACCAGAACTTGGAGAAAAAGTACGCGAGGCTCAAAGAAAACAAGTAAAAGCCGCCGGTGGCGTAGAACGTAGCGTGGAAGTCGGCGACGTCGTATACTATAGAGATTATAGACATAGAGATTGGAAACTAGGTCAGGTAAAACGGAAAGAAAATACGGACTATACAATAAAAGATCAAAACGGTAACGAAAATCATAAACATATCGATCAGTTAAGGCGACGGTCTAGAGTTTCATCGGTATGGACACCGTGGTCACCGTCAGTTTTGCAAGACACAGAAAGCGAGGCCAGTACAGTAACATCACCATCTAAAAACTCCGGATCTGGACCGGACCTAGTGCTGGCTCCAGATGTGGAACCGATGCCGTCGACGTCTGGTTCGATCTCAGGCACTGACTTTGTTACAAAGAAAAAAGTATTAAAACAGGCAGAACAAAAACTTAATACAGAGGGAGAGGAGCAGCCGCAGCCACCATCGGTTACTCCCGACACCGACCCACCTGCTAGGCGTATAAGACGTCCAGTCAAACGATATGGCATCGATTTTGATTATATAAATAAGAAAAATAAGTAATTTTTTTTTGTTATAAATAGTTCTTAGCATATACCATATTATTTGTTTGTAAAAATTGTGTTAATTTAGTGAGGAGGTGTGATGTAGGTAGATTAACATTATATTCAGTCGTTCATTAAACATGTAAGAAATCAGATGTGGTTTTCATTGTCACAAACATACAAACTATATTACTAATAAAAAAGTTAATGCATATTCTCTAACAAAAAGTTAGTTTTCAACGAGCTTTCACGGAAGCTTTTACGACGTTAGTGTGGGCTAGGGACAGCAACTTTTTGTATGGAGTGAGGAAATCGTATACTGAGTTACCGCAAAATTTACACTAAATTTATTTGTACAATAATGTGTCCATTTGAACAGTTTATAAACTAGTAGTATAAGACTTACAAGAACATTGCAGATTTTTACATAATTAATCAAATATTAATAATTTTATATTAGGAACATGGGAGTGTCGGTAAATAAGTTGATTAACCCACGTACTTGTACTTACAGAAACATTATTATAAATCTGATTATTTGTTGCAGTTATTCCTTCATATTGAGATGTACTTGTAGTTGCATTTTCTTCAATAGATGGTAGATTCAGTGTCGGATATGCTTTTTCAATTAAATATTTTACAGTTCTGTGTTTAGAAAATTTAATACAATTCGTCTCAAAGTGTTGCTCACAAATTCGGTAATTTCTTCTAGCTTTAGGATCTTCTAATTTCCGAATTAAATCTTGACGACCAACAACTTGGAGCCACTCGCATCTTCTGAAATGAAAATAATCCAGCACTTGATTAAATATGAACAATCCTTTTTTAACACTGTCAAGGCTAGGCCACATATTTAGCATCTTAACATTCCATCGTGTATTTTATGACAATGACTGAGTTAATACGAACCTATCCACACTTCATAATAAACTAGTTGACTGTTTTTTTTTTTACATTATTTTATATGAAAAGATTTCTAAATATATTATAAGAGACGGAAATTTTAAAAAATTAACAAAGTTATGTTTAGAATGTCCTGTTAGACAGAGAGGGCAATACCGCACGGTGTACTAGCCTGTGACGTCAGGCTATTTAAAATAATGTTAAATTTCGTTTTACAAGAAAGAGACCGAGATAAAAATTTTATGGTAATAATAATTTATTTAGAAATGTTTTCACATGGATAGATTGTGCTTAATATATTTAAAATCAAATTAAGTGCTTATTGTTATATTAAACTTATTAGTTACTAGCTTTCCGCCTGCGGCTCCGCTCGCGTGGACTACACTACATAGTTGTACCGGGACCCTTTTTCCCGGGATAAAAGTAGCATATGGCACTCTTCAGCTTATAAACTACATCTATGTAAAAAATTATAGCGGTACCGGTACAACTATGTAGTCCACGCGAGCGGAGCAGCGGGCGGCAAGCTAGTGTCTTTATAAATTATTATATACGTAAACCTTCCTCTTGAATCACTCCACTAGAATCACCCATATGGCAATCCGTTCGGTAGTTTTGGAGTTAATGGCGTACAGACAGACAGACGCGGCGGGGGACTTCATTTTATAATGATATGTAGTGATGGTGAAAATGATAGTAATTTTGAATATTTAATAATCTAAACATTTTTTTTGTTTCCCGTAGAACCCTAAAAAATACACGGAACTCTAAAAAGTAGACCAGATTTCATTATTGATATGTTATTTAATATTGTAGAACATACTTTTATTCTATTATCAATAGTTTTCGCAGCGAATGCGACGAAAGATGTTTTATGGCATTTTTTTACACCTTGGGTTACGTTACTAAAGTTTTAGTAAGGATTCTTAATCTTTTCTAGCAAAAAATACAGCTTATGTTACTCAGGGTGAATGTAGCTTTCTAATGGTAAAAAAAATTTTTAATCGGCGCAGTAGTTTTTGAGTTTATTCATTACAAACATACACATACACAAAAATATAAATCTTTCCTCTTTATGATATTAGTGTACATTAGAATGGTGTACTTTCAGGCACTTACAGTTGTTGTTTACTTCTATAATCAAGATTTAACCACAACGGCACAACTTTTTACAATAATTAGCTAAATAACTAATAACTTTTATGTTCTTGAACTGATTATAGGTAATTTCTTATCGTTTTTAAATTTTATTATCGTGTAAAGTTTAATATAATTGATATTAGTCATATTCCCTATTAAAACTCATACTTAAAACTACTCATTAAAACTAATACTTTGAGCATTATTTACAACTTTCTAGCTATAGGTAATAGTAACCGAGATCCGCGATTCCGCAGCGAGAGTCGAATGTAAGACAGGGTTACAGCACTTACAGCCAACTAGGCTAGCACGGCTTATACTTCACGTACACGCCTACAAAGACATGAATTTGATAAAAAGTTTGTAATAGAAAAACTAAAAATTAAAATACATACGTACCTACCTACTACTTATTCAACACAGTATCCTTGTCTCGGTCGAATAAAAATTGGGATTGAAAATGGAAGCGTTAGCGGTTGTGTAAGGTAAAAAATATTCCATTAAAGTGATCGCCAATTTCAATCTCAGTTTTTGTTTGACCGAGCTAGGTGTATTAAATTTTATTGTACTCATAAATGATACTTACTGCGCATGATTTCTCGGGTATGAAAAAAAAGAAATATTTTTATTTTTTCCGGAATTGTTCATACACACGGTGCAAGAGTTAGGCATATTTACTTATTAAACACTAATTTAAAACACACGCAACCGCAGCCCTGTCGTTTATACGCCGACTGAACGAACTGCAAGCCAGTCCTTACCCCGGCCGGAGCGTCCGTGCACCCGTCGGTGAGAGGTCACGCATACATCGCCGCGCTATGTGTGAGTGTACCTACAGCAGCGGGCCGTTTTTATGCAGCTTGCCTTCTGTACGGATATTGATATATTTGTTCATGTAGTGTTATGATTAGATTTTGCAGCACAATGAAGGTTCACAGTGGAATATGCTTGAATAATGGCTCTAATTGTATGAATTCGGTTATTAAACGTAACTAAATTATTAAACGAATAATCAACTAAACAAAAACATAACTGCATTTCTTTGTTTTCGTAGTATTGATCAGAGAACTATTTATCGATACATGACTGAAGTACAGTATTAGGTACAGTATAGGACGACCGCTTAGCCTAGTGGGCAGCGACCCTGCCTGCGAAGCTGGAGGTCCCGGGTTCGAATCCCAGGTCGGGTCAGTATTTATATGATGAATATTAATACTGGCACCGGGTCTTGGTTGTTATATGTATGTGGTGTCTTCGCTTGGTACCCAAAATACAAGCTACTGCTTAGTTTGGGACCTAGACGTTCTTGTGATTGTGTGTGTTATTATTATTATTATTATATAATAATAATGTGTAGGTAGGTACATGAACAACAACGTCTAGGCCCCAAACTAAGCATTAGCTTGTGTTTTGGGTACCAAGCGACACCACAAACCATAGCCACAAACATATAACAACCAAGACCCGTACCAGTAGTGTCAATATTCATTATATAAATACTGACCCGACTTGGGATTCGACCCGGGACCTCCAGCTTCGTAGGCAGGGTCGCTACGTACAACTTAAATCGGTGTTTTCGTGCGTTCATAAATATCTATCTGGACCATCAGCCCGTAATAGTTTTTTTATGATTTTTTTACTGAAACATTCTTTTTTTTAAAATTATTTCCTGAAGTATTAAGTTTTTTTTAAAAAAAACTTTTTGTTATGACTTCTCTACTTTTTTTTTCTCGTTCCAGATTACGTTTTAAATTTATTTTTTTGGTTTCAGCACTTTCAGCCCTTGCCAAAGGTGGTGTCAAGCATATTAAGTTTTCTACGCTTGTGATGATCTATAGTAAAAAAAAATTTGAACATTACCGTTGTATATATTGTAATAAAGCTCATTATTAATTAAAAAAAAAATCATAATTACTTTAGCATTTGGTACAGCTGTTTTTTTTAAAAAACATCTGTAGTTTTTTGTTTTGTAGAAATCTGTTGAATTGAAATGTTCAGAACAGACAGAACTTGTCTCACTAGGCAACCAAAAATCTTCTTGCCTGTCATTTTGAAGTATTTTGATCCATTGTTCTCGTAAAACATTAGTCGGACGCGGAAACCTTAAAAACAAAATACTATAAAAAGTATTCATTTCATGAAAAAGTCATTCAATTATTAGAACTTTTCATTTAGAATTATTAGAAAGCGCTTGAATAATTTCAATTTCTGTATCGGACATTTTCACATTGGTTTTGACGGGATAGAACTAGTGTGTATGCTTCAGCAAATTAATCAGCCAACGTTGGTCAGTGATGTGACCAACGTGTGGAGCCGGCGTAATGGTTAGGGCCCACCCTAGTTGACCCTAGTCACCAACCACTTTGTTCTATCTCTCTCTTTCTTGCGCTAGTTGCTCCTAACTGTCATGGTGAAATAATGCAACTTGAATGTTGAATATTTATCACTGATATTAATTAAAAAGACAAATAAAATGCGACTTACCTATGAAATGTGACGCCGTGAGTTTTTCCAGTATTCTTTGTGGTATTTTTACAGTATCTAAACACACAGGAAGGCATTATGCAATGCACTCTCTTAAAACGAAAAAGTATACCTAGCATAGGAACAAATTGTCTATGCCAGCGATGCCAGCCAACTCTCGCGGTTGCCCGAGACAGAATGGGAGCTGCGGTTCCACTCCGGAACTCAACTCAATCGATGTGGAACCATAGTAGGTACGAACATCCTTAACGAATCACCTCACCCGCCTCACACCTCACCCATCGATAACGACGCGGATGGACCGTACCGTTTACACACGCAAAGAAATTTGACGCAAATACATCGTAAGTCGTATGACGTAAATGTAAAAGACCGAGACAACAAATCCTATTGTAATGAGTGCGAGGAAGATAGCAGGACGAAAGAGACAAAATATAGTAAGTAGTGAACGTGAATAAGTGAATAAAAGCACTGGATGCCCGACTTTAAACGGTCAGCATAAAATAATTTTAAGCTAATATATTAATAAATTATTTGTAGGTCTAAATTTATACTTTTCAAAAAGTCTAATATTTCCCTTCCTTATTTAAACTAGGTAAATTGTGACATCACGGTTACCTCTGAGTACTGGAATTTAGTATAAACGTTGCAAGAAAGACAGTAAAAAAAAACATTTTATAATTTATAAATCTTTTTTTATTATCGGAGTTTCCACAAATTAGTTAATAAAAAGCACACACACAGCACAAATAATAAAAAACAAAATATTTTAATCACTTACAGCGTCACACACATGTCCTATTTTTAAAATTTATGTATAATGCGATTGTTTTTTAAATTCACTGCGATTTACCAGTTAAAATAAAAATATGAATAGATTCCGCATATCCCCCAAAGTTTTTATATATCATAAGCTTGGTTGGTGTACGTAGTAATTAAATACATGAAAATTTAAGGAATTTAAAAAAAAAAGTTTTTCTTTTATTTTCCATAAAACGTTTCTTTGCAAGACTTGATCTTTATTAGCAACAATATCGATTGGTGCAATAATTCAGGATGTTATATTTTTACAAAATCAAGTGGTTCGATTCTTGGTTAATATAAATTTTTCATAAATTTTAATATGCAGTTTTTATTTCCTTAAAAATCGAGCTCATGAAGATTTTTTGTTATTTCTCGTAGTTTAAAATTTGGCCATATAGTCCCATCTTAAAAACTCAACCTATGGTAAGTATTGCATTATTTATTATTTATTAAAATCAAAATCAGTTGATAAATATTTTTATCACTATTAAAACTAACTATGGACATAATTCTTAGTAAATAAGGATTTTACAATATCTAGTTTATTAAAAAAAAAAAAAAAAAAATAAAAGTAGCTTATTTGCCTAATAATTTTTAATAGTTATCTTAAGTTGTAGTTCATTGTCTTACCTTTATAAGGGGCACAGCCGCTGGTTTTAATTTTCTTAATCCCATGTTTTTTGTGATGTACATGTCATCTGTTTGAAAGTGTTCAGAACAAAGACGACTATATTTTGTTGGACACCAGTTTTCTTCATGTCTGGATAAACGCACTACTCGAAGCCATTTTTGCCTTTGTAATTCGTTCTGAGGAAATCTGAACATAAAAAATAAAATAATTCGTGATTGACTATATATATTTTTCTGCGATCAGTACTACCCGCCGCGGCGGCCTGAGAAATTGTGGCTTGGGGGGTCCAAGCATGCCTAAGGCACAGCCTAGGCCGTGGTATTACAGCCACCAACAGCTACCAAAGGTGCCACACGGGTCGCTATGACACGGAACAGCCATCATGCACTATTTGTAGGAAATGAAATTCAAAGATACTAATATGTCAACATAACACTAAAACACTACAATTACACTAAAATTTGAAATTTTGATTAGTACTCACGTGTGGAAAGTTATCCCGTCAGCTTTATGAACTGTTCGAGAATCATTTCTGCACCGAAACATTACACAAGTTGGCATTTTTATAGGTAGGTACTTATCGATTACGAGATTGTTTGATTTGCACGGCACGGCCTGACGGCACGGCGTATAAAGTTGACTGAGATCATATGGCGCTCAAGTGTGAGGACTCCTCACACACACACAACAGGGGCATTCGTGGAGTGAACCGTGAGAAGGCGAAAACTCGGTAGATAAGGTCAATAGAGAGAGACGCAATCATAAGAACTAACTCTAATGCTGGCTTTACTCCACACACTCGGCGAGACAACACGAGATATGCCGAGGCCGAGAGGGTACGTCCCAGTAGTTCCATGTGGAACTAACAACATGCAACTACTGGGACGTACCCTCTCAGTTCCCAGTAGTTCCATCTTGTTAGTTCCACAAGGAACTACTGTAATGTAACTAAAAAAAATGTTAGGTTCCATGTAATATTAAACTATTTTATACCCCGATTTTTCTTTTAGGTGGAACTACGATTATGTAGTTTCATATTATTTTAGTCATAATAATTTCACTTCCTTAACCTTAGGGGTAGTTTTTAATTGCTTGTGGCAATTTCCAAACGTCAGCCTTATCTCCTTACCTTACCAAATTTCATCAATCAGTTCAGCCGTTTAGATGTGACAGCCGGACAGATAGACTCTCGTGTTTATAATATTAGTGTTATTTGATGTACCTATATGTGGTTTTCAAATTATAGGGATCAAAGTTACAACCAAGTTTGTTTTTTGCCATAGAAATTTTTGTTAGATAACCATCAAAAGTAACAGTATCATAAAATTAACCTCCCTGTACCTCCCTTATTTGAATTGCTTGACATACTAAGTTTGATTTTGGTCTGCTGTTACTTTATTTACCAAAAAATATCCAATTGGCACTTTAAAATTCCATTAAATGGCACAACAAGGAATACTAAAGCATCAGTACATTTGTTATTGCAGTCAGTATCAATACCAGTTCCAAAATCTACATAACCAAATGTTATTCGTGTGCTCAGATTGACATGAGCGCCGCGCCGCCGCCGCGTTGTTTCCCTCGCCGCCGCCACCCCCTGCGAACGGCGGCGCGCTGACCAAGCGCGAACGCTCCTGATCGACCAATGCGATGGGCGACAGACCTTCCGGTCTAAGGGAAAATTTTGGAACTCGTAATGTTGAAATGTTCGCCGCAGATCACTACAAGAATCAGCACAGATTTTCCAGAGAGGTCAATGATTAGCACGCTTAAGTATCAGTGCTCGCTCAAATCGAGCGTCCGGCGGTGCGGAGCGTGCGGCGTTCATGATAAACGCATGTTTGTAAATGAATGTATGTGGTCTAAGTGGCCGGTCGGCGGAGCGGTGAGGACAGCGTGCATGTTTGCGTTCTGAGGAGCGTCGGCGTGCGCGTTCAAACCAGTTTGAGTTTTGAGAAGTTTGAGAAGAGAATTTAAGGATGAAATTTGAATTACGGGAAGGTTTCAAATTTCATCCAGAAATTCTCATTCTAAACACATGTATTTAGAAGAGAATTTATGGATGAAATTTGAATTACAGGAAGGTCGAAGTGACATTGTTAAACAGAGAATAGTGTTGGGAGAATTCGCGACACTATAAAACATTAAGATTGAACGAAAACAAATTCCACGAATATACAAAAATGTCAGTGTCAACCTTTTTCAATTTTTATATAATTTGTAATGCGATGACAACCACATTTCAGGTTATTTTTGAATTTCTGAAACTATGTCTTCGAATGAAATGATGAAACGCTGCACACGCCGCTGCAAAACTCAAACTGGTTTGAACGCGCACGCCGACGCTCCGCAGAACGCAAACATGCACGCTGTTCTCACCGCTCCGCCGACCGGCCACTTAGACCACGTTCATTTACAAACATGCGTTTGTCATGAACGCCTCACGCCCCGCACCGCCGGACGCTCGATTTGAGCGGGCACTGACTCCGTACACTTACGCGATAATTGGAACTGCAAAGGAAACCACATCAAAATGTGTGCTGGTGGTCTTCTTTGACATATATCAAGGGCCTTCGATAATGTTTGGTGGCCCATGATTGTGGCCAAGTATAAGAAAGGCGGGAGTCATTCCAATATCTATCGGATGTTGGGGAATTATTTCTACGGTCGAAGAGTGGATATGCTAGTAGGCAATAATGCTGAGCGGAAAGTCTCCACCGTGAGATGTCCCCAAGATTCGGTTCTCGGCAGACCCTGTGGAATGCCCTAATGGACGACTTGCTGAGGCTTCCATTCACATCCAGAGTTAAAATCGTAGCTTATGCTGATGATGTGACGGTATTGGTTGAGGCACAAGCACGGGAGATCGAGGCGACCTCCACGAACGTTAGGGCACAGATCACCGAATAGGGAGGTCGAAATCGTCTGGAGTTTTCTTCTGCAAAGTCACAAGAATGACGATCAGAGAGAAGCTCCGAAGGCTCCTTGTGGTCAAGTTCCGTGGCGAATTCATCCGTACCGTCACGGGGCTACAGTGCTGGGAGTGGTGTTGGACGTATACCTTTTGTTTGCGCAGTATAAGACTGTTATCGGCGAAAGAGCTTCAAAAGGATATGGAAAGATGTCCAGGGTGTCGTTCATCTTGGGGCGTACGGCATGGTGCGCTGAGGGCGCTCTATTGGAGCACCTTCGTCGCTAACGTGACGTATGCGGCGGTATGTTAGTGGCAGAGGAGGACGTTGCCTATGGTTAGGAGCGTTTCACAAGTGAACTCATCGATATTAGCTGCTGTTGGTCTTCAGAGTAAAGAAATAATTAAACGTCAAGTCACAAATGCTACATCTGGCAAAGTTAGTCGCGTGAACTGTTGTACCCCTGCCTTACGAAACTTTCCTTTCACATTAAATTTCTATTCTACAACAGTCAAAATACTAGTGTTAATTCATTATTAATCATACCATCTACTTATACACTAGTATTTTGCTGTGGGTCTGGCGTAGATATGCCGCTGTTTACAGTTTCATAGTTTGTAGAAGTGGATGGCATGACATGAACATTTTGAACACTTCCCTGTCAATGGAAAAAAGAGGGCATTAGTACTTAAATATGACAGAGAGATATATCTATTAAATACATACAGTCGATGGAATGTTTGTTGTATCGACACTAGAAGTTGGTTGGGTATCCAGTGTAAATATTATTTGATCTGAACGGGTCCTGACGAAGTTAATATCTCCACAAAATTTTGAGGACCTTGTAGTAAAAATTAAAAAGTATTCTGTAATTTAGGTATAGATCCTATCGACCTACTAGCCACCTAGTACTGCTATTTTGCTGCAAATCATTATTATTGTAATGTAACAATACTGATAGGTAGGGGAAGGGAGGGTAAGATGACGAGTCGGGTAAGATGACTATTCGATAATGTTTCCATATATCGTGGACAGATAGAGCTACTTTACCCATTAGTTTGACGTAACGGTAATTCCCCTACAGACTAAAACGATAAACAACGCTTGCAGCCATTGTTATTCTTGCCACGAGTGTTTTAAGTTCAAACGCAAGTTCGTTATAAAATTTGGATTTCACAAAATAACACCTTTATCATGATTTGTAAGTCTTTAAAAGTTTCCTACGATGTTTTGTTAATCTGTGTGTTATTTTATTGATATAACAAATTAACTAAATGCTAATTAAAATTTTTTGGAATATTTTTTTCGCATTTAGCTTGTCAATGGCGGTGTCGGATAAGTTGACGAATTCATGCGGCTGGTAAGATAACGAATTCGTCATCTTACCCGCATAGTTTAGAAATCATTCTAATAAAATTCTTAATAAATTTTCCAGTTACTGACATGTGTAATATATATATATATATAAAGACAAGCAAACAGGAATGGTCTCGTCAATCCATGATTAAAGCCATGAAGGAAGTGAAACTAGGAGCAAGTGTGAATTCGACTGCGAAAAAATATAATGTACCTGAAGCTACTTTACTAAGTACCTATGTGCTGAATTTCAAAATACTGTTTTTTAGGGTTCCGTAGCCAAATGGCAAAAAAGGAACCCTTATAGTTTCGCCATGTCCGTCCGTCCGTCTGTCTGTCTGTCTGGGGTTTTTCTCGGAAACTATTGGCAATATATAAATGAAATTTGGAAGGTAGGTATAATCTATGAACCGCTACACAATGACGTAGTGAAATTAAGAAAAAAATTTTTTTTGGGGTAGGTCGCCCTACATGTAACTGAAGTACGAAAAAAAAATCATCGTACATTAACGCGCGATGTACCAAACGATAGGTCTTTATTTTATTATACGAAAGGTTTTAAAAAATGTTAACGAGGTTTCAAACAATTTTTTTTTCATTTTAGTCAACAATTTTTGAGATATACACTCCTAAAGTTCAATTTTTGTTAGAGCCATGTATATTGTATGGTGGTACGGAACCCTTCGTGTGCGAGTCCAATTCGCACTTGGCCGGTTTTTTTATGAATCTGCCTGTAAATGCCGGACGTTTCAAGTCAACATTTTGGGAGGAACAGCTTCCAAATCTCAAATTATAATGTAGAAGTCTTAGATAAAAGAGCTTTTAGATTAACTCGAATACAATTTGCAAAAAATACATATGATTATGATGAAAAATTGAATATTCCACATTGCTTCAATAGGAATGAAACAAGCTGGCAAAGATTTCATCAAAACAGGAAAAAATGAAACTTGGTTTCTTGTTCAATCTATAAGAAGTGGGTCCACGCCGCATTTTTTTTTGTGTTCAAGAATGTAATTAAGTTAGTAATTAAATCAAATTATACTTCATTGATTATGTTTCGTCCAATTTTTTATATCGCACCATCTTACCCGCCATGTGAAGTCATCTTACCCGCCATGGTGGATAAGATGACGAATTTGACCTATTATTAAAAAATGTTAATTTCTGTAGTAAAACTTCTGTAAATCAAAACAATAATTTTTTTACTTAGACAGATACATATTAAGGTTATTTTAAATACTTAAACATCACGATACATCCTTATCCCAAATAGAAAAAAAATCGGAAACGTTACTTTCGTCATCTTACCCCTCCTACCCCTACTTTCGTGTAAAACTTTTTGACCAAGTTACGACGAATGGAAATCGAATATAAAATTATTATTTTGAATAACATACCAAACATGGCAACATTAGTGTAGGGACTGCAGTTTCGAATAGAAAGCGCCTATTTCCGCTTATGGGGCGGAAAGAATCCTCAGTGAAATGACGAGAACAAATTACGTGGTTTTTTCCAGGAAACCAATTGTCATCTCGTTTTGTAGCGTCAATCCATTTTTGTTTTATGTTAGAGCACTTTGGGAACCTTAAAACGAAGTAAGAAAATTACAAGTAGCTATAAATTAAATAATTTCAAAACTCACACACACACACAATATGAATGTCAATATATTAAATTGTACGCAAGAGTTAACATGTGAAATAATTTACATTTATCATATTATATACAAGCTTTAATTTAAATTAACTAATCACTATTAATGCAAAAAAAAATACTTATCAAAACCAGGGCTGAACAGTTTGTGTTAAAGTATCAGTCAATAGATTATCAAAATATTCAAATTGTAACTTCACCTAGTGACGTCACTACATATTATAAAACTAAGTCTCCCCGTCGCGTCTGTCTGTCTGTCTGTCTAAACGCGATAAATTCAAAAACTACTGAACGGATTTTCATATGGTTGTTACTAATGGACGGAGTGATTCAATAGAATGATTATAATTCACTAATGGTTTGTGTAAATTGGGAGAAATATGACGATTGTAGATGTTCAAAAAAACTGAGCTAACTGGGAGCTTTCATCGAAAACGCTGCCTAATCCCTACGACATATAATAAAACTATATATAGAGCAATTCTTCTTCTTCTATAGATCTAAAAAAAGGTCCTCTACGACATATGTATATTTTTTAAGGATAGGTCACTATACCTATTTTAATTTAAAAAAAAATGGTCACATAATAATGTGGAAAGCTATTTACACGGATACGATATTGATCCCTACCAAATTAAATACGCTAGTTAGCTGAAGCATTTCATGCGCATTATAAATGCGCATCACACCATACCATTTAAATAAATATATTAGAAATTATTCCCAAAAATAAAAGTATATACGACACTACTACAAAAAAATGTAGGCAGATATAGTCTGTAACCCATACGAAGCCGGGGCGGTTCGCTAGTAATACATAATATAAGTTGGTAATACTTACATAATATTCAAAATATACTTGACTACAAAATTTAGACACTGCTGAGCCCTTCTAAATATATACTCAAGTACACAGTTTTTATAAATCTGTTTATTAAAAAAGAAAATGAAACTATTGAAATTTAGATACGTATTTATCGCTTGCTTAATTTAAATTTTGTCGATAATTTATTGCGTAAGTTTACATTGTCTCGTCACTAGTTTACACGTGTCAATGACAGAGTGAGATAACGTTATGTGAATTTAACTACGTAAGAAAGGGATTGGAAAAAAGACATGACCGCGAGCTCTTCTATATGTTTTATGTTTGTAATGAATTATTTCAGTGATTTTAACAAAGTAATAATGACTTACCGGTGAAATGTGATGCCATCTTTCGTTAGACTAGACGTTGAACTACACTTACCACACCATTTCACTGCACAATACGGCATTACAACAGCCTAATTTTATTTTTCTTTCGGAACACGGCAACTGTCTTCGCTTGACTCTCGCCGGCGGAATGAGAAAGAAAAGGGGCGGGGTTGGCTCTTATGCAGTGTCACTGCACTGCCTAACCTTGACGATTGCATATCCCTAATAACGCGTGGTCTTTGAAGTTGAATTGTCTGTGTTATCTGCAGCCAAAACAAATGAAGCAACTACCTATTTAAACGTTCACTATCAAATTCACTTATGTGCACGGGTTCCCGTCGGTACCCTTCGGGTAGGTACCGAACCTATAAAATATTTCTCGATTTACAATGTCAATGAAAATAGAAGAGAGAGAAATATGGACTAAAAGGTATCGGCGACGTCATAAAATCATATCAAATTAAGGAGGTATGATGAATTATGTCAATGGATGAATTTCTAAGTATGATTAGAAGCTAGTTTGCGAATTGCAAAACTCGTTTAGGTATAGAGTTTTATAAACTCGTAGCCGTTGTTTCGTAAAATTTTATTTACTATCATATGAACGAGCGTGTCAGATTTATAATATGATTAAATAAATTATTATTATATTGATGAAAGTTGATACTTAGATGAAAAAATGTCTACACCGATTAATTGTTTCAGAGTTTTGGAAACAATGAATAATTTTGTATACACCGTTTGTATATTTTGGTGCTTAACTATTATTAACACTTCGGCTAAACATCTTCTGATAACGATTTCTGTTTTATTGCATATTTAAGCTAATGCAATCTTCAGATGGGTAAATTAAACCACCTTTGTTTTTAAAAGTAATAAACTTATGTGCGTTTATAATTTTTATACTAAGTAAAGCAGATATACAAGTATTACTTTTTAATTGTTTCACTATTGATTGCGCTACATGTCCAGCAATATAAGCTATAATCTATAAACCAAACTTAGATAAACAGAAGTCGTATTCAGGTACCTATATACTAGTGTCGTTTTCGATTTTATCTTCGTCAAAACGTCATACTTTGACGTTGCTGATGTTGTCAAATTTTTTCTCTCAACCCAGAAGAATAATTTAGAATTGTAGTATTTTCTAAAGGCATACAGTTTCCCCTGTTGCCTCCCCTCACTTCCATGTGAACCAATTTTTTTTTTATATAAATAAATCGAAATTGTTTTGCGGATGGATTATTGTTTGATCCGCCATGAGATCTCATTACACACTTAAGAAATAGTTTTTTTGATCACGTTATACTAATCACGTAAATCTTAACCGGAGGCCCGCGCCAACGGAATTATTTTGCATCGAGTAACTCTTAGGGGTTTCTCAATTACAAGTACTAATAGAAAATAATATTCCGTGGGTGACTCAATATGTTTGAGATGAAAAAAAATTATTCAACTGATTAGTAAATTTAATTTACATCTTTTCAAAATGCTCTCCATCATGCTCTATGCAAAGTTCAATTTGTTTAAACCAAGTTTGAAAGCACTTTTGCCAATTTGGATCTGACAGGTCAGAAATTACTACTTCGTAGGCAGCCACGGCTTCTTCGTGGCGTGAAAAAACTTCCCTTTTATTGTTTCTTCACTTTTGGGAACAAAAAGAAATCACAGGAAGCTAAGTCAGGGCTGAAAGGTGGATGAGTTAGGGTTTCAACACCAGATTCCTCAATAAAAGCCTTTGTCCTAAGGGACGTATGTGATGAGGTGTGTGAGATAAACGTAATGCCGCATGATTGCTCACAGGCCGGCCTTGGGTCGTCTCTCCCGCACAGCTTGAAAAGTTTTGGGTAATGATATGGTAGGTATTGTAGTATACCACCCCGAGGTTACCTGACCTACGAATTTCCAGCATTGACGTCAATAAATGTTCGCCTCGCGAAAAAAAACATTAGCCACTATTTTCGACAACTTTTGCCTTGCCAACTTTGCGAGGTCTTTGGAGTTTCGTCGGTAACTGTCCTTCTGGGTCCACCCATACCGATGATTGCCTTTTATTTTCCGGATCAGATCCATAAAAAAATCGTAAATAAAACATTTGATTCAAATTTACTTTTAATTTTTTATTGATCCGGATATAAGTTAAGAAATCCGGGGTTTGAACTCATTATCCTGGGTTACATAGGGTTTATATGAATGGTAACCCTAGCAGCTGCAGTTACACCGGCTATGGCGTCGGGAATGTTTTGAAATGTCGTA
Organism: Luffia ferchaultella; assembly: GCA_949709985.1. NCBI lineage: Eukaryota > Metazoa > Arthropoda > Insecta > Lepidoptera > Psychidae > Luffia > Luffia ferchaultella. The sequence goes on along the minus strand of OX453251.1, from coordinate 14,220,053 downwards.
ATTGCCAAGTAATAAATACAACTTGTCAAAAAAACCAAGTCTCGCAACTCAGTTGTTCTGCGGTAAAAAGTTGTGAGATCCATGTAATACCAAGTCGGTTATTAATTTATTCGGTTATAAATATATTGAGACTTGGCCATCGCCTGAAAACACGTGTAAATTCAATCGCCTGAAAACACATGTAAATTCAATTATTTAGTGCGATGGCCAAGTCTCAATATATTTATAACCGAATAAATTAATAACCGACTTGGTATTACATGGATCTCACAACTTTTTACCGCAGAACAACTGAGTTGCGAGACTTGGTTTTTTTGACAAGTATTGTTTTTGATGGGATCTAATTTCTTTTTGTATTTTGTAGACAGTTCTATTTTTTTCCTTTTCGGTACCTTCTACTTATTGTATATATGTATATCTATATGTATATAGTTTTTCTAAGATATATTATACAACCTTACGCACTCGTAATAAGTACGAATACGCACGTAGGTACGTTTTTTGCATTAATAAATAATTTAATACACGTGTTTTCATGACGGGAATACCCATTTTTTGCTCGATTTGGCCGGAGCACTACCATGCGCCTATATTTATATGGGACTAGCTTAAACCCGCGGCTTCGCACGTAATATAATAATAAATGCCGTAATTAAACATCGTTACGAATAAAGCCAATATTGAAAAATTTAACTGAAGACCTGGCTGTATGGGCTTAATTTTTTTTTTGCGGTCTTTTCTAGATTTTTTAGTTTTTCCTTGATTCATACACCAAACACTACTTATATTCCAAATTTGAAGCTTCTAGGTCTGCTAGAAGTGCCTTAGAATTTTGATGATCGGTGAGTCAGTGAGTGGCAAAATTAAGAAATTTGACCCGTTATAATTTCTTAAAAATACTGGTTCAAATTGAATGAAAACGTGTAATATGCTTATATAATATGCCTGCATGGTTACTGAAAATTTCAGTCGTCTAGTTTTATCCACAACGAAGTTACAGGGGTTCGAAAATGGTCTGAATTGCTTCGAGAAAAGGATGGTACGGCCGTGACGCTTTTTCGTTCGACTTGGTTGGGGCACGGCCGTGCCCCCAGATATTACTTTACCCTTAATAATAACTTTATTAAATAAACTACAAGAAAATAAACTAATTTACAGATACGAGACTTCTCTCCAAAGTGACATTATGAGTAGGTATAACGATGCAAACTTGTAAGTGGTGGTACTCGACCGAATTTCTTTGCCCAGTGACTTGGTCACTTCCGACATTAGTTCTGTCAAACAATAACTTAAAAAATATACCTATCCATGAGCAATATACCTAGGTGGACACAATTAAACCGTTTAATTAGCACAACCTACCTCAACATACTTGCTCTATACAGATGAAAGTTTCCGGTTCGGCAACGTAAATTTTATAACATCAAATGAGTCAAACGCGATGGAAGAATGAAGTTGATTCGAAGTGATGAAAAGTAAAACAACCAACTTATTACCTAGTCAGATACATGTCAGATAGTGAATGTTTACATACTTGCCAAGTATCTTGTTTATTATGTGTTCCTGGTTCTGCACGGCTGCAACTTTTGACGTTTGATGAAGCGAATAGGGCCTTTTATTAAAAGAAACAAGGATCAATAAGTATGGGAAATAAAAATAATATTATTAAATAATTAACGATAATAAAATTTTATTATTATAGGACACATAGTGGCTCTTTTTTAGACTTCGTATATTAAGGTTTTAAGAAAATTAAATGTTTTGTTTAACCTTTTTTGGAATTGCGTTTTTGGCAACACGACGAAATCCACGTTCAGACTCATATATATCACAGTCGTCAAAGTGTGTGCTGCATATGAGCGTATGTTTCGATGGCAACCAAGTCTGTTCATTTCTGCAATTGCGTATTATTTCGGTCCAGGCTATTCTCCTATCCAAGTTTTTCGGAAAGCTATAAAATATAACGAAGATAAAGTGAAACAGCGCAGAAAATAGTTTTTCCCTACATTCTGGCTAAATATCCAATTTTATGCCTTGCGACTCTATCGAATTGTATGGATGTTTTGTATATCAAAACATCGATGAAATTATTATTTGAAACAATAAAATACTTTGTAAATTATGACTTACTTGTGAAAAGTTATTCCATTGGACTTTTTTTGTGACGTAGAATTGTTTTTACAACATTTCACGACACACGATGGCATTTTAAAACTTTTTCCACGTAGCGTTAATCTATACTTTCACATTCAAGGGTCTCGCTAGCACTGAAAGCGGTCGGCAAGGTTTTGTCGTAAATGTGTGCGTTTTACATGTATCAATAAAGAATCAGCAAGGTCGTGACGTATCGTTGTAGTGTTCAAGCCTCTCTCACTTATATATATTTTTTGCCTGAGACGACGATAATCTGTATTAGGCAGTTCATATCGATATCACATTTTTATTAAGGGCAATTTAAGTAATCATCAAGTTGCATACGTCCTATTCCATTCCATCAGCCCACTATACCCCACTACGGGCTCCCCAGAGTAAGAGAGCTTGGAGCTTAAATCCAACACGCAGGTCCAGTGCGGGTTGGTGGATTGTAACGACCGCCATCTATTGACAGCAAACGGGAGCGACTGCTTAATGTGCTCTCTGAGGCACTGAGTCAGTGAAAGTTAATAAATATTAAGTTAGTAATATTAAGTTGCAAATATTAATATTTGATATTACATCATATTAAAATTTATTTTTAAATAGCAAGTAAGTAACTTCTACCTACCTATCATTTGATACTAGTTTATAAGTAGACAAAAGGTTTAAAATCATCCACACGTTATCCCTTTCAGAAGTGATAATACCTACCATTGATTATTATACTATTTATAATATAAATTAGGGAAGATACACTACCTACTAGAGCATGCACCCGGTTCTACCCGGTTCCAAGAGAACCGGGTATACCCGGTTCTTACCTAATCTGGAGAACCGGTTCCAAAATAGTAATACCCGGGACTACCCGGTTCTTCGGGTATTTTATTATATTCAATTGGATAAAGATATTTGCATTACAATAAAACAACCATGTGCAAAAGTAAAGCGCGGAATGTTGAAAAAAACGATACGGGAGCTAACTAAGCCAAGAGACAAGCCACGAGCAGCGAGTAGGCGCGCGGATTCACTATTCCACCAATTCCTCCATCATGCATCTTGATAAAAACTTAAACGTAGCAGTCTAATAATGTCTATAAATCTTTGAGTCACAGTCCAAAGAGCACAATTATTAGAAATTTAACAGATAAAAATTTGTAATTAGAAGACCTATATACTGGGTGTTCAGCTGAACGCACTCCAAACTAATAGAGAACTAAACAAAAAGTTTCAAGTGAGCAGATGGCGCAAACTAACGCTTTATTTATTACATAGACACAGCAACAGTGAACAAACTTAGAAATAGGTAAATATAGAAAATGTACAAAATTCAATGGATGTGAGTCTGTTGACTATAGACGGCATTGCAAATTAGTGCATAGCAATAATCTAACAAAAACGACCATATAATAAAGAAAGGAAAACATTTATAATTTGGATAAAGCTCTTTTAAATGAGACATAACTGTAGTGATGTATATCGAATTCATCATTCAAGGCGTTATATAGACTATTGGCACGTTAAACAATCGCATATTACGCAAACGATGTTTGTTGTCTCTGACACCGTTAGTTGTCTTGTGAAGAAGGCACAAGTCCATAGTTTTACGTCTGACCTAAATACTGAAGATGAAAGTACTTCAGGTAATCATTATACTCTAGAAGTCTTTTCCTCGTGTCCAGCTTAACGCTGAGACAGCGCAGGAAATGCGCTAGAACTGACTCGACTCGATTAATATGAACCTGGCAAATCGGACACCAAACAGAGGAACAATATTCAGAAGGCTACGGACCATTGAAGTGTTAAGTATTAGGAAGGGTTCCTTTCTTCTGAAGGCCTTAGTGACTCGAAAAATGAACCCCAGCATCTAGCAAGCCCTGCCCACCATCCACCCATAATGAAGTCTGAGCACACTATCAACCAACACCCCCAAATCACGAACCACGTTGGCGCGCTTCAATGGAGACCCGTTTATATTGTACGGATAGTAAATTATTTTCTCATTCTTGGTGAAAGATATATAGTCACACTTCGTGACATTCATGGACATTAGATTATTCTCGCACCAAAAGTGCAACAGATTCAAATTGTACTGTAGTAGAAGATAATCTGACGAATGGATAAGAAAAGTTTGAGATCATCAGCATAATATAAGCAGTTGCAAGTCAGAAGGTCACTAATAAACACTTAGAACAGTAATAGTCATAACACTGTGGAATCCCAGAGGTTGCCATGAAAGGGTAGGAGCTGTGGGTAGGAGTCATATCCATACGCACACACTAACTGCGATCGATACAGTAGATAAAATCTGAGCCAACAATGCAAGGATCCATGAATTTCAAGGTGCAGAATTTTCGCCTGTAAAATTTCGTGATGGACACGATCGAATGCCTTGACAAAATTTGTGTATACTGAATCAACTTGAATTTTATCATTGAATACGCGACAGAGATATTTACTATAGATGAGCAGATGGAAGGCAGTAAATTTATTTAAAAAAACCATGCTGGTGAATACTCAGTATATGCCTGAAATGGTTAAATAGGTGTTCATACATCAAGCCCTCAAATAAAATATTAACACAAAGCAGTTTAGAATACTTAAAGGTTTATAATTAGATACGTCGCCCTTGTCACCTGTTTTATGTATTGGGGTAATTTGGGCTAATTTCCATAAATCGGGAAAAACACACTCGGCTAAGGATTTATTGAAGACCAGCGACAGTGGTTTCGCCAAGGCAGACGCACAAATAGGGACAAACACAGGTGGAATACCGTCAGGAACTGTTCTTTTCTTTATTTACAATTTTTCAAGATGAGTTAGCACTGCGCTTTCGGGCAGATGTACCCCGAATAAAGTGGACGGTGAGAATAAAGGGATGAAATGTGAACTTGTTGATATACTGACGAGAAATATTCAGCTAAAAGATTAGCAATGCCGGGACCTGTATCAACCATGAGAATAAACCTTTTAACATTGCAATACGTTCAGCCGAACAACCCGTATTTAATATACCGCGTGTTTGGCTGAACACAGTCCAAATTTATTGAGCGTGTAGATCTTACGGAACTAAACAAAAAGTATTAAGTGAGAAGATGACGCAAACGGTCACCGAGAGAAACATGTTTAAAGTTGAATTTTTTTTAAATCACTATTTTTTAACGTTTTGTTTTTTCGGTAAGCTTTAAACGCTCTATAAGTTTGAACTACGTACAGCCGAATACCCGGTATAGTTACGCAATACAAATAAAAATACTTTTAACTAATGTTTCCCGATTCTACGTGAAAAACCGAAAAGAACCGGGTACCCGGTTCTACCCGGTTCTTTTCGATTTCGGAACCGAAAACCCGGTTCTTGAATAAGTGCCGGTTCTGCATCCTCTACTACCTACTGCTAGTAAAAATCGCCGCTAGAAAACAAAGAGGTATCTATATCATACAATCCTATCTCTATGTTACGTTGTTACAATAGAATGTAAGAATATGATCTGTATTCAAACTAGTAATTTCAACCATATGTGCTTTGACATAATACTCAATTTTAAATATTTATTAAAATAATGTAGGTATCAATATTTTAGCGGTTGGAGTAAGAGATTGTGTGTTTGCGTGTCTGTGTTTCTACGTTTCTTTGTTGTTATCCTTTTCCTCAAAAAGTACTAGATCGATTTCGAAGCGGGTTTTTTTATTACCTAGGTATCATTTTAGGTTCTTGATATATTCCACGGATGAAGACCACCAGGAAGTGCTGCAGTAAATGTGTTTCTCTAAAATGGTTGGGACTTTGATGTGATTTGTTACGTAGGATTACATAGGTCTTTTACATATATTACATAGATAAGTATCACTTCAGGGCAAATTTTTAAATATGTTTTACAGTTATGGCCATCAAAGGGTGGTGCGGTTGATTTGTATTTCTAATAGGGCTGCACCGATTTTGATCTAGCCTCTGGGATTATCATGGTATTATATAGATATTACGCAAGAGCAAATTCTGAGACATGTTTTACGATTATAAGCCAAAAAGGCGTGCTGCAGTAGTTTGTCTAAAACAGCTAGTCCAATTTGTATGAGGCGAGTTCTATAAATATATTTGAAACAAACTTTGAATTCGGGTATTTTTTCACTTTTAACCGACAGTACTATAGTAAATTGTATAACTGTTGCATACGTAAGAAATGCAATTCTTTTGTAGCAATCAGCGATTAAATATTTGATTTAGATACAGAAACCTCCGCTTACAAAAACCAACATGGCTTAAAAAATATTGTTACGGGCCACTGGTTCGGATATCTGGGATGCACTAAAACACTAATTTTATTTCACTTTATTTTATTACAAGACCAAATCACAAAATAACTTAAGAACAAAGAATATCGAACACAAATTACACCGTTATATTACTCCGCACTTCGCAACTTATCATGCTTGACTTTTTCTCAAAAACCGTCGCGTTCGACTTTGATAATTGCCTTAAATACCCATCTCCCTTCCACGAGTCAGACGTCTCGAATATTCTAATTCTCTAACATTTAATTTAGCAATTACATGTCTATTTTTAAATGAGCTTTCGGGCTAACGACATGCGTCCTTATTCCGCTTCAGGCGGTTGTTTAGTGGGTGCAACTCTCAAATACCCCGTGCGCTTGGGCGCGTGGAAGCTGTAGAGTTTAATCCGCCTTCCCATCATAAGGGTAAAACAATAAAAAAAATATTTTTAAAACTTACTCGAACGTGGGAAAAATTTAAGCGCCAGCGCCTAATGAAAATGTACGTCGATTTTTCGAAATATCGAAGTGTATTACTTTGTACAGACCGTTTCATGAATTCTTTTTTCAATTCGTGGAATTTATTTTTCTATCTGGATTTTTCTGTTTTATTGAATGACCGTGGGAATTTTTCGAGTAAGTTCGATGACCTGTCGACGTGTTATTATAGATAGGCGTCACAATATTAATCACTGAAAATACAAATAGAAATAAACGATAGGTAATGCAAAGTAATGTGAACATAGGTGAAACATAAATACGAAAGAAAACAATTTCAAATCATTTTAAAATTTTACACGTCTTTTTAGACCTAAATGTAATTTTGTATTATTTACATTTAGGACATAAATACGTAAATATTGTTTTAAAAATTGTGAATAAATGTGTACAGTAACAATCAAACTTTATGGCGGATCCAAAAGTAGGCACAAATCACGTCGCGTTGCAGTAATCAGCTTACGTGTAGCGGGACACAGTGGAGCAAGGGGTATATGACTGTGCCTAAGCCACAGATTGCCTAAGCAAGCACTCATACAGCGTTGTATTCAGATCCACCATAAAGTTTGACGCGATCTGTATCTTTGTTGTATCTGACTTTATAATTAGTAGGTAATGTAGGTAAGTATCCCATCTGAATCGGAATAGACTTATAAAAATGTGTATTTTTAAAAAAATTCAAAAAAGTTCACGCATAACTGAAAATAGAAATACTTAAGTTACTAAAATTATTTCTTAAAAGTAGTGTTTATTTTTTAAATTAAATTTTTCTATTAAATCCTTTGGTTTATAATTTCTCATTTACTGTCCTATTTAAAAATCACATTGGATAAATACCAAAAATTGTAAAAGTACCTACTAAAAAAAAGAAACAAAAAAGAAATAAAATAAATATACAAAAAATTCGACTTCATCTATTAGAACATACCTACCTACAATTATTATGCGACCAAATATAATGGCAATGCAAAACGCACTAGCCTGGTCTTATTCACGCAGGTAGGTACATTTATTATTTGGTTTACATCTCAGCCGTTATTAATAACTTTAACCAAATTAAGCTCGTATATGTACCTACGTAATTGTGGTACGTAAATTATGATGACCAAGATAACTTTAAATTATACTTCGATGTTACATCCTCTAGATTTAATTAACCATGTAGTCCATTCTCCGACGTACTGCATCGTCACCATATCGTCATGATCGTCACACAGTTTAGATTTAAAATCAAAAGCTTGCTTGTCTATGACTTGCCCCTGCACCTGAGCCCTGCACCCAGGTGGCTGTCAGAGTCTGCCTTCTGTCAATCTCATTCGTTTTTCGTGTGCTGCATCGTATGTTTGAAAATTTCGTATTGCTTTTTAAAATTTATAAAACTTCGGCGACAATATTCGTCGGAAGATTCGACGCTTGGAAAAGAAATTACGCCGTAAAAGTTTTAGAGATTAGTCTTACCATGTGGTGCGCACTGCGCACAAATATTTATATACAAACTTTACAAATACAAACTTTAACGAGTACATAATCTTATAATGTTTACTTATCGTCTTAAAGTGATAATACGAGATATTATCCCGATGATAATCATTTGTTCCATAAAGTGGTGACACAAGATGTTCTCCAGGAACAACTGTAGGTACTTACATTCTTAGAGTGGTAGTACGCGATGCTATCCAGAATGTACCTAATAGTTATTTTCATTACATATCTTCCCAGATCGAGATAAAAAAGAGCATACACGTCCTTGTTCGTCAACCTCTGGCCATTCCGAAAAAGATGTTGAAGAAACGCCTGGAATGTTAATTTCCTATCAGGGTAGCGTATTGTTGGACATGCCGGTGCCCCACACAGCCTTTACGGCTACACTAGAGACCCAGATACCAACAACAGTTTCACAAGATGAGTATCTTGGATTTACTTGGTGAAGCAAAAAAAGTTGACCAGAAATTAGGGGAAAAGGTGCCTAATGAAATCTCTGAACGCTGGAGAAAAATACTGATAGACGGCTTGAAGAACAAAAGGAATCCCTCATAGATGAGATGCTAATCCCTGAAAACTTTCTATTAGCTAAAGCTCCCAAGCTTAACCTGGAGGTGATAGCCGTTTTGACCGACCCACTCAAAAACCGTGATAAACGATTGGAGCAAGCTCAAGACCAACCAAGGATATAGTATCGCTGGCTTAGTGAACCTCACCAAAGATTTGATTCAAAAAACGAAAGATATTAATAAAATGGATACCTTAAAGAAAATATCCGAAATTAGTCAAAGTCAATTAATTATTAGACTTACATTATTAAGAAACCGTTAATAGACGCAAACTGGTAATTTCTTTACTAGATAGAAATTTGTATAGCATCATCCAAGGAGTTAAACGAGATATGTTTTTTTTTGAAGACAAATTGGGAGAAAATATCAAAAACACAAAAGACATAGAAAAATCTAGTCAACATATCGAAAACCATTCTTCACACAGCCAATGATTTATCGAAGAAATACAATGCCTTCGAGAAACTTGTGAACTCCTCTTCATTCATCAAACATCATGAAAGATAGACCAGCAACACTGAGATACCTCAACGCACAGTCTGCAATGACGATGAGGAGGAACCTGCTTTCAACCCAACACCGCCATTGTGTTCCTTTGAACAAGGCCAACGGACAGAGATGCAGATAGAGGTACGCCATGCTGGTCATATACAATATTATATAAAAAATTGGTAGTCAATTACTGATGACCCTACTATCTTATCATATGTCAAAGGCTGTAAAACACCTTTTAACGAACTGGTCAACTGGTATCAAAATTCATTACCAGCCAATCCACCCCTTTCAGAAAGGAAAATTAACATTGCCATTTCCAAACTGCTAGAACTAGGAGCCATTTCTCAATGTAATGATGTACCTGGCTAGTTCATATCACCTGTATTTTTAACTCTTATAGTAACGGTGAATATAGATTTATTTTAAAATTAAAGTAACTTAATGGATTTGTTCAGATCCACCATTTCAAAATGGAAGACATGCAAACAGCTATAAAATTAGTGTCAGAAGGGGCATTTATGGCAAACTCAAAGTACCTCAGTACCAAGCACCTCAAAGAATCATACTTTTTAGTACCTGGACACCCTTCATACAAAAAATACCTAAGATTCAAATTTGGCATATTCAGTTTAATTGTTTAGCTTATGGCCTTAGCTCAGCCCCATGTGTCTTTACAAAATAATAAAACCACTCTTGTCCTTATTAAGAAACCAAGGACACATATTAGTGTCATATTTAGATGATATATTGTGCATTGGAAGTAACTATAATTCATTTCAACTAACAGTAAAGATATACAGAAATTGGAAAGTTTAGGCTTAGTAGGTAGTTATTTTTGAGAAAAATAATATAGTCCCAAAACAAATATGTAAATATTTAGGCCTTCCAATAAACATCTGTTCTATGACATTAGAATTGCTAGATTAAAAAATTAATGCAATTTGAAAATGATCAAGGAAACAAGCCGTAAAAAGTTCATTTCTATACGTGATTTTGCCAAAATGATTGGTACCTTAACTGCCACATGCCTTGCTGTAGCCTATGGTTTTGTATACCAAACAATTTGAATGTGAAAAATATTTAGCAATTCAAAAATCACTTGATGATTAATAACCCAAAAATGATACTTAAAAATTATGTACAGCAAGATTTTATTTGATGGTCTAATATTGCCATATAGCCAAAAGTTATATTCAAAAAACAACATATCATTCAGAAATATTTACAGATTTGTCTTTAAGTAGCTGGGAGGCCGCTTGCAATGGCAAGGCAGCTCAAGGATATGATATAGACGCATTCACAATTAAATTGAATTTCTATACTTCTCATTTTTATACTTTCCCTCCATTTGCTATGATTTCAAAATGCTTTAGAGAAATAATTGAAGACAAAGCTATAGGTATTTTCATCATACCATACTGGCCAGGACAACTTTGGTTCCCACTATAGTATATGTCATTAATTGTCTCTAATGTTATTTATTTTACACCTCATAGGAACCTAATGTTCTCACCTTTCAGGGCACATCACCCGCTGTGGCGCCACGCCGCTTTACCCTGGCGTGTGCAGTATAGTCCGGGAAGCACATATAAGGCGCAGCTTATCAAATGATACAGAAGATATAATGTTAAAATCTTTATCACAAAACACTTTTATTCAGTGTAATGTAGTATTAAAGCAGTGGTTCTTTTTTTTCAAATTAATGATCGTGATCTATATGCTCCTTCCGTTTGTATTATACTAAAATTTCTTGCTGAACATTTTAAAACGGGAGCTAGCTATGGTACTCTTAACTCATTCAGATCTGCCTTGTCGTTGATTATAGGTAAAGGTGAATGTAACAATGAATATTCATCAGATTTTTTTTAAAGGTTTTGCCAAAATTAAACCTTCCTTCCTAAAATGTCACTACATGGGATCCTAACTTGGTAGGTAATTATTTGTCGACACAATACCCAAATAATTCTATAAAACTAGAGATTTTAAGTAAAAAACTGATAACTCTACTTGCATTGTCTACAACGTGTACAGACGTTATCTATACTAATATTATCCTTAATAAAAGACAACAATATAAATGTACATGAATCATATATAATGATTATAATTAACGACATGATAAAAACTTCTTTAGTTAGTAAAAATCCAAAGCTTACAATTCCATTCTTTAAGGACAAAGAATCTATCTGTCCTGCAAGAACTATTTCATTTTATATAGAATGTACTAGACAACTCTTTGTGTTTAATAAAATTTTATAACCAACCTCTCACTATACTCACTAATACAGAAGATGATTATTCCTTTACTTAGGCTATTTTTAATGATAGAATATGATTTTTTATTTCATTTTTGTTTCTTTTTTATAACTAATGTGTATGCAACTGTTTCTATACCTCTTAATCCTACAATGGAATATAATATATTAAAGAGGTCACCACTAGTACCACTTGTAATTATTACTACATAATAATAAATAGTGATTTGAGTAAATAATTTTTATTCTGTAGCTATCGCTAAACATCTACATGGTTAATTAAATCTTGAGGATGTAACATTGAAATATAATTTATGTTTAAAAAAACTTACCTTAAGTGAATTTCTAATAAAATTATATGAGATGTTACATCGGAAGAGAATTAATGTCCCACCCACCCTGTCAGTTCAACATACAATTTAATTTTACTAACCCCAAAAGTTACAGAATAAAACAAACAACTCTAAACCTAATGAGATTGATAGCTGGGCACAGGGGCAAGTCATAGACAAGCAAGTTTTTGTTTTTAATTCTAAACTGTGTGACGATGCAGTATGTCGGAGAACGGACTACATGGTTATTAAATGTCTTCGGATGTAACACAATATTATCTCATATAATTTTGGTACAAATTTACTTAAGGTAAGTTACGTAAGGTAAGTTCTTTTTTTAACCATAAATAATAGTATAGTAATAGTAAAAGCTCAGGAACCACGTCTCATGAAGTGTTCAACTCAGGTAGAAATTTTCTTTAGAAGGTCTCCGACGCCACAAGAATTATTTAAATGTTCATTAATTATTATTATTTTAGACTTTTGAAATTGTACTGGTTTTGCAAAAAATAACATATTTGTTAAAATATTGCGATATTAATAATGAAACCTCCGTTAAATAGATCATTATTTTCGAATTGCCTATTTTCTCTACTTCCACTATTCTATTCTCATTAGAAATAATAGTGCCATTTTGTTAAGTTCAGGAGACTATAGGCCTACAGTTAAAATGTTTCTTAGTTTTAAGCAATACTGTGTATTGGAATGTCTTTGCATATTAGGTTCTGAGAAAACCTAACATGCAGAGATGCATATTTTGTACGGGACGACGGAACTAGATATTTCCGTCATTACTTATGAACTGAACTCGGACATAACACCAACATCTTATAGAAATGCATTGTTTAAAATGTCTTCGACAATAGTGATCGAGTCATGTTGACACATTTTCAAGAGCTATGCAGTTATCACTATCAAAATCCTACAATATAATTTGATTTTTTTTTTAATTGAAAATTAATTAATGCCTTACAGTTGGATTTTTAGTACAGCTTCCGTGTGCTCTGCTGTTACATGACCAACAATGTATTGAGAGCAAAATTGAAAGTGGTTTTATGACATACCAGAGATTGAGTTACAATTAGATTTAAAACATTTAAAACCTTACACTTGTGGGTTCCAAGGCATGTATAGCTGGAGATGACAAAGATGTGGAAGGCAGATTATCTGTGGACTAAATCATTACATTTAATTTAATATTCATTGATTAAATTACACTTAAACTGAAAGGAAGAAAACGAACATATTATATTAGTCGTATAATCTTACATTTATTGTAAAAAGCTTCCAAATATTGACCGTGGGTATTGCAGTTTTATTTAATGTTCGTCTTTTTGTTGTTGGGTTAAAATCATCTTCTTTAAAATGATTGGAACAGACTCTACTGTAAGTTGTTGGAAACCATTTCTTTTTTCCGGTGACAGATATCCACTTGTCCCTTATATCTGGGTATTTTGGAAACCTAAAACGAAGTAAGTATTTAAGTATATTATGTGATTACAATTAGTCCACAATAACAGAATAGTTAAATCTTAAAAATAGGAATAAAATATTGGACATCTTTTTGTAGACAATATGCCTTCATTCATAAATGTATTTATCTAATAGAGATACTCAGTACAGTAGGTAAGTATTTTTAACAAAAATTAACAGAGATAGTAACAAATTAACAAACAAGGTGCTGACGTTGTATGTTGTATCATCAAGCACTAATAAATTAATAACCTTTCATAGTATATTAATACAATGACATTCTAACAATTTAGTTAAAGAATGTTCAATTATGTGATAGTCTGTTGGATATTATAAATCGTGTTATTGGGCATTTCTCTGAAATATGGATACCTACTTAGCAATTTCTTAAAAACTATTTGTACCATATATTATGGATAATAGATGTATTTTGCAAAACTAATGTTGCATTCATCATGTTCATGTATTCGAGAAATATTTAGCAACGATTAACTGGTAAAGACACGTCAGAAACGGCTAAGAACACGAATATACATATAAAACATTCTTAAGTTAAATACTAGGTGGTAGAAAATCCCCAAGGCTATCAAAGAAAACTTTTTTATTTGAATCTAAGGATTTGAAATAAATATAGAAGGTTAAAAAGTATAAATGGTAAAGATATATTAAAACTAGTAAGGACAAGAAAAGGACAAAAAAACAAAAAGGACAACACTTTTTAACTAAGTTTGTATAACACTTGCTGCGTCAATAAAACAATACACCTCCATTGACGGGCATTACTCCGAGCACAATGGTAGACTTACGCGTCTTTTGCGGGCGGGGGGACTCGTTAGAGTGAATGGGACATCTATACATAGACTACTTTCTTTCAAAAGACGGTAAAGACAAGTTTCTGTCCTCAAACATGTAGGTACCACCCTATATAGGTAACGTGCGTTTATTTAAAATTTGTTTGATCTTACTTAATTATTAGTACAAAGTATCAGGTATGAGGAAATGTTAATTTGATAGAGATTTTTTTACGTGTTTTTATAATATCGTCTGACTTTCGAAATACAATAACGTGGTCGCACCCACCGGCTACCATGAGAAGGTATGCTTTAATGGTGTATATAATTTATAAATTACGTATTTTAAAACAATTATCTTAGAATTATTTAAAAAACAGTTATATACACATCTTGTAATAATAAATTGAAATAAAATTTCCAGTGCATATTTTTTAAGTGCAACCCTGTTTTGTGTAGGTCGTATAAATACCCTATACCTACCATAAAAGTAATTGACTAGAAGCCCTCTTCTGCGTTTACCGTCTAACCACACAGGTACTTTAGCTAGCTCGTGTAAGACGGCCAGTTTTAGTCGAGTTTAAGTGCGCAAGGTCCCCGCCCGCCGCTCTTCACCCCCGAGAAATCCCCGTCAAACCCGCAAAATTGCGTAGGTAGTCACTTCGATACTGTGAATTGACATTATTTATGACTCTATTGATATTAAAACCAAAACTACTGTCAAATTAATTTACTCTGTGTTGTACTCTCAGTTATACCAGGTTAATTACTCGTATTATGTTACTTGACAAACGATGTCGATAAATAGAAACGACATCGATATTACCCAAAAAACCTAGGTGAAAGAACTACTCATCGAAACGAAACCACAGAGATATGATAATATAGGTAATTAGAGTAGACAAGCTCCACAAAGCCCCGTAGGTTTGTAACTATTGGGCATGGGAGAAAAAAGGATGGAAATAACTGTACTGTACCATCATCGATGTACTATATAACTAGATGGGCTGTCCGCGTTCTAAAGTGTCCGCGCAGAAAGTAATCCAAAACGTAATAAGTCCTCCAACCGGCTTTTAGTCAATGTAATGGCTTAGCGCCAAATAAACGTGCGCGATGTCGACTTGTGTCGTGAAAATTTGTAAAACTACTAGTCAAAGACGCAAAAAAGAGCTGAATATCGTATGTTCGATAAGTAAACATTAAATTTAACATTAGTTTAGGCCTGCAGACGGTTATTCCATTATTTTTAATTTAATTTGAAATTATCACGATTTAATTCTCGTCCCATTCACGTAAACAGTGTGACACATCCGTCCCGTAATAAGTATTTGTAAGGACTGACCCGTCCCGATGCGACCCGCGCGCGGCGCGACGCATTACGGCACAATACGAACGGTTTTGTTTCGCCTTTACATAGGCGACTTCGCATCCTGTTAAACATGGTAGATCAATGTGTACCATAGTATAAATCAAAGTACTCCAACGAGGTACTCTTATTTTCTATCTCTTTCTGATGAGACTCGCATTTCACACTGGCTTGCCCACTCTATTCTATTACCTCTATGATCGAAAGAGTAGTTTATTTGTCTGCTATAAATAATGAAAAGAAATAGCCGCGCTCTTATGTTGTATTGTGATAATATTAGTTAATAAATAAAAACGTACGGAGTAGCGAGTCGGACTTGCTTAAATCAAATCAAAATATCTTTATTTCGTAGTTATGTAACATAATCTTGAAATACGTCATAAGAGTGAATTTTATTACTTTATGGAAGAAGGTCACCACAAAGGCGCATTCAAAAATGCTGGTTCCTCTCAGAAGAATGCGCAAGAAACTGAGGGACGCTCTTTTTAACAAAATTATTTAAAAATTTTTAACAATAAGTGCTTAAAGAATAATATTATTGAAACAAACTGATAGGTGAGCGGCTTACACCCATGGATTTTTATCATCTAAGTAGTCTGATACTTTATAATAAGCTTTTGCATAAAGCTGTCGTTTTAGTGTAGTTTTAAACTTATTAAGGGGTAGATCTTGAATGTCAGCTGGGATCTTATTGTAAAAGCGTATACATTTATGCCCTTTAAAAGATTTCGTGATTTTATTGAGGCGGCTGACATGTTTAGCAAGTTTATCTTTGTTTCTTGTATTAACATTATGCCGATCACTATTTTTTTTAAATAATGTAATATTTTTTTTACGTAGGTAGGTACATAATGTTTTCAAATATATATTGAGATGGCAATGTCATAATATTAATTTCCTTAAACTTTTCTTGCTTACGTAGGGTTCCGCACCATCTTGAAATACCTATATAAAAAATTACATTCAGGGCGATGGACACCCACCTTTATTAGGGTAATCGACCTACCTACGCTAAATTCGTCATATTTCGCATCGCGCCCCGAGTACCCGACCACCCACCGGGATAAAACGGGAATCTCAGGACAAGAGAAGATATCTCGTTCTCGACGTCGCGGTCGTCGTCTGAAGAAGCTACCCGTTTGCGCAATATTGTAAATTCGGTAACTATTTTATCCAAATACCCACTGTCCGGGAGGAGAGCCGAAAGGAGATCGCTGCCCGAGGACTAGGAGAAGACGGACCGGGACGAGCCCAGGAGCGGGACCCCACGGCAGGCCTGTACCAGACCCAGCGCCAGCCGCCACGCCGCCCCCGCAGCGAAGCCGAGCCCAGACCTGGACGACGCGGCGCGAGGAACCATTTTATTTTACACACACATTTCACATTTTATTTTACATGCGCATGTAACGTAGTCTCCATCGTAACGTCCGAACACTTGAGTCAACGTTAAATATCTATCTCGGACGCCCGCGCAAACAAACCGACGACAGGACAACCAAGGGCGCGGCGCATTTTTGTAATTAGTTTTAGTTTTCGCAATTGGTTTTAGACATAGTAAACACTCTTTATTGTATCTGCGAGTTTCATTTGCGACGGCGACCTATCCGACGGCACGGCCCTTGCACTCTAAAGGTCAGCATCCTGCCGCTGATACCTATCCGAGCATACCACGAGGTAATCATCGCCTCATCATACCTAGAACTCACATCATTGTTACGCAATCAAAAGCCCTTTTTTCATAACGTTACAAGATCTGACGTCATTGTAGTTACAGATCTGACACCATACGCGTAATGAATTTGACGTCATATATGCATTTGAGAGACTTGTGTGTGTGATTTCGATGGGGTATTGAATCTGTCCGTATCTCTGGTGCCAATCGAAAGGAAGGAGGCCATCATATTAATATTTGAGATCCTTAGGTCTCGCACCAGCGTTGAATTTTGAGACATTTCGGCCCTAGAAATAATGTTTCGGTACCAAGAGTCTTTTAAATCCATTTTTATCCGCCGAATGATTGGGAATTTTTGAGATTGTTGGGTTTTTTCGGGAAAGAAAGGAGCTTGGTTGCCTGTACGAACTTATGTTTTCAAGTTCCCAAGTGCGCTCAAGGCGGTGAAGTGCGACAATATATATGAGAAATATATTTCAAACATATATATCTACCGAATCCTTGACCTTTTTAATAGCGTGTTTAGGCTCATTGGGATCGTTTCAACGAGATATTTCCTGAGGGATGGTTCTGATCTGACTTCTGAGGGCTTCGGCGTGCAAAAGTACCTACGCAACTTGTCGTGCTTGGATCTTTACTTCTGTGGGATTTAACTATTTTGTAATGTAAATAAAGGCGGTCAGCCATCCAATTATGAATCACATTCTAGGTAGCTTTATTTCTGTAATCAATGGGAGATTTGTATTCAAAGGGGTATTATAAATAATGGGAGCATGCAGCTAATTTACTAAGGTGATTGAGATATCGATATTTGAAGCTTTAATTTTTAGAGTTAGGTACTAACTGCTTCACAATTTATTTTGGAGGTGAGAAGCCTCCGTCGATTGATCATATTTTCTGCGGGTTGCCCGCTTTTAGTGACTAGCTCTCTTGAACTTCTGTTTGCTTGCTTCTACTTTTCTATCGAGATGGATAGGAGTTGGGCTACCGCCGTTTATTTTTATTTTTGTAATTTTGATGATATAACAGTATTTCGTACAAATTCAACCAGTATTTTTGATGCTATCGCGAGTTGTACTACGCGGTGCCCACGCGAGACCTCATTTTCAGTGCTTACGTTCGTGGTTTATGATCCCTTATAAATATTAAAATTACTTGTTAATAATGAATGTAAATTAATTACCATCATTCATGTATGTTTTTTTACTCCATAACTATACTGATTTATGTTTGTAGTATTTTAATTTGAAATCTGCTAAACCAATTTTGACAAATGTTCGAATTAAAGTTTCTAATTTACTAAATTACGACATAGGTTGTTGACACGGACATACAGAAATCTTTATACTCACATAAAAAAAGTTTACTTCAGTGTCACGGGTTAAGATAGGCTTAGAAAGTTTTGTTCGATCTTAGTCGAAAATTAAAAAGTTCCTGTTATGGTCTTATTTATCCTACGTAACTTTGTCACCCTAATCAGAAAGAGACAATATGGCACCCACTAACGTCCTTGTTACTTTTATCTTTTTAATTCGTTTTCAAGGTAAAATTTCTAGGACCTCGAAATTTCTTCGTACAGCTCATTCCAGTTGTACGAAGTATTTACTAATTCCATGTTTCTATATTTGGCGGTCAATCACGCAGCAACAGAGCAATAGGCCGACGTGATTTTTTGAATACGTACAGTTTATGAGTTGGATAGGGACATAGGCTACATGTTATCCGAAAAAAAAAACACCGTTTCTGTAGGATATTTATTTTTTACGCTGAACGGATATTGATGAAAAGTACTAATATATTTAAGACGTGGAATAATTTACAGGAAAGCTAGTTTTATTAATGTATGACCACAGTGTATGACAGAGGAAATTTATGTAGTACCTACTACAAACACTAACTCACGACTCCCTCATGCGGGTTACCACGAAAGAGTCACCTCATTTACGAAATATTATATATATTTTTACATTACTTTGTTACTTGTCTCGCGCTGCGGATATTCCACAATATAGTAGCAATGGACATACAATTTTATATAAAAACTGTTTAATTGGGAGATCCTATTATAATGTAGTACAGACGCTATTTAATAAAAGGTGGTATGTATTCATGCTCAAAAACAATACGTACCGATGAAATGTGATTCCTGTATTGGTAAAGTTGCAGGTCGTAGAAGAATTTCCGCAATTTGAAACGCTACAAAACACCATTTTCAAAAACCTTTCTATTTTCTAGTTTCGCTTCGAAGTTGCCCTGAATCTGTTGACCTTGCGCGCTGGTGACTTATGAGTCACCAGTGTTGCCCGCTCTGTCTGAGAAAATTGTAAAGCATAATAAAAAAAACTTACATAGGCAAGTATTACTTTTTTTTTATTTAAGTTTGTGTTGTGGCCGTATTTATAACAAATTAAAGTGAATCATTACGTATTAATTTCAGTGTGCTAATTTGGTGCTAAAAGTAATTTTAAATTTCGAAAATTTGTTTTATTCTGTAGTTATTTTACATGCAGTTGAAACTATAGGTACATTTGAAAACAGACTATTTGAAAATTTTTAGAAAAACGGCAGACTAGACACCCATTAATAGATGTTGTAGAGCAGATACTAGTTGCACGCAAAGGAAGAAAAACAATACCACACTGGCTGCACCACTAAGGAAGAAAGAAGGTTGAGCATAGAAGAAAATAGTTGAAAAAGGGAATACGACGATCGTCAGCGATAAAGATAAGAGTGCGCTCTCCCGTGTACATATAGTAGTATCATCATCATCATCAGCCCATTTTTACCCCACTGCAGGGGCTTAGGCCTCCCCCAGGGTGAGGAGGGGGGTTCGGAGCTTAAGTCCACCACGCTGCTCCACTGCGGGTTGGGTTATATATATATATATTTATATAGTAGTATATATTAATATAAATATAATGAAATATATTTATAATGTCAATAAAAGGGTAGTGTATGGCTAAACCGCCAAGGGCAAAACTGTCAACGCGCGCCTTTTCGTCGTACAGTACCTGGCATGATGCGCGATGGCACAGACTATCTAGTACGGCTGTTGGACAATAGATAGAGCTGCCATTCGAAGAAATTATTTTTATTTTTGTCACATGTCTACGCTATGTTTTCAGTGATAACTGAGAGTGATAATTATAAAACGCTGCCTACTATAACAAAATATTCTCTTTCCAAATCCAAGAAGGCGGCATTGAGCATCATCACTAGAGTTCTCTGTTAGAGTCGTCATTATACTCGCTTCCGACTAGTGTCCGACCGAAATCCAATATTTTCTTTCGGCCGAAACCGAAAGCCCAAATATCGCGGCCGTATGTATATTACATGAAACAGAAGGACCTAGCAAAAATTTTTCTACCACTCATTTAAGCCATTTGACACTACCTATCAACCCTACGTCCAATTGTCAAATTACGACAAAAGCGCGGCACGGCGGGCGTCGTCACCGACCTGCTCGTGCAGCGTGCTTGTTGCGACATGTTAAAATGTATTTCGGGTTAAATCGAAAATTACCTTTTCTTTCAAATTATGCCGAAAAACAAATTTTTTTTTCGGCCGAAACCGAATTTCGGTCAAAAGTTTAAAAAACGGCCGAAAATCTTGAAAGCCGAAACCGAAACCGAATATTCGGTCGGACACTACCGCCGACATGGAACCAATAATTAATTTAATATTGAAAACAACATTGTCAACCGCGTTTCATAACTAAACAGGTACATCAGTGCCATCTAGCAACGTCATGTGGTACTTTTTTTGTAAAGAAAATGATCCAGTCAAAAAAGATGGATGAAAAATTAATCGATGAACATTGCATAGAAATGTATGGAAATATAAAAAGTAAATAATTCTTTACTGCAATTTAAAAAATGCAGGAACAGAAAGGTTATTTTCAATAAAATAATTCACATTCCATTGTGATATTGAAGTAAACGATGGGTAATAAAAACTTGATTCCAAGCCATTATGGCATCTGTCATGTTAATGTCAATCAAAATTTGAATCCAAGACTATCAAAGACTGAAAATAAAATTTGATTTGAATTTTATTTTGAATGCTTTTGTATTTCACATTCAAAATATTTTATTTCAACTAAATAAGTAATTCATACAGAGAGTTTGAGAATGGATTGGATTCATTGTAACAAATGTTTTGCACAGTTAACACCAACCGTTAATCTTTATTTGTCGAGTTGTGGACATATGCACTGTAACAAGTGTCTGGAAAATGGTTAGTGTTTGATAAAAAGAATAATATTTAGTTGTAATATTGCCTAAGAGTTATTTCTTTAAATATATACATTTGTTGATGTTAATTTGCAGGCAAGAAGAACGACAGTTGTCTTGTATGCCATTCATCATGTTCAATGATTAAATTAGAATCTAATGTATGTATTCATATTCGTCTGATCATTTATGATTGCGATGGGACTGAACTTCTTCATTCATTCTAATTTTAGATGTCTCCAGATGTTCAAGAGTTTTTCACTGATCCTGAAGAAATTTTAATGAAAGTCTGTCAAGTATTACAATTTCAAAAACAACACCGCAAACGTTTATTGTCATATCTGGTTCAATCGGTATATTCTTGTGATACCTTGCGGTTAACAACATTGACGTTTTACATTGTCTAATCATATTGTGCTTTTATTGATAGACAAAGAAGTTTTATCAAGCTCGGACCGAACTGAAGAAAATGTGCGAAATAGCCCAGAAGCAAAATATTAAATTGAAACAATATGAAAAAAGAATTGAATCTTTAGAATCTTCATTAACTAATTCTAGTAAGTCTGTTTAATTACAAGAAACTTTGTTGGTAATTGTACCTAATTTGTTATTCATCTTTTCAGAAAATAATTCACCATTATCAATACCTGTTTCTCCAGTATACAATGGTTTAACTCCTACTTATAGTCAATGTACTCCTACATTTAAGAAGACAGCTAAGTCTACACCATATTCTGTGAGTTAACTCATTCAAGTAATAATAATCATATATTGAAATTAAACAATAATTATCAATGATAAATGTGATATTAATTGAAGTTTTCAGTTTAAGTAACACCGACATGTATGTACCCAGGTATAGTTCCAATCAAACTTTATGGCGGATCGGAATGCAACGCTTTATGCGTGCTTGAGCAGATTCAGTCATATGCCCCTCGTTTCACTGCGTCCCGCTACACCTAAAACTGGTTACTGCGACGTAACTTGTGCCTATGTTCACATCTGCCATAAAGTTTGGAACTGTACTAGACGCGAAGATCCCTATACATTGTATGGTGCACGGAAAGCAAACGAGAATGGCCGAATGTATCCGAAAATAATCGACTGCAATTTTGTGGGGGTGATTCTCGTACTGCTTGACTATTAGTCTCATGAGGCAATTTCAATGAATTATGAATTTATGAAGTTACATGTGATAAGTGATCACATTCACCATTTTAAAGTTCCAGATGTTGTTTATGCACTTTTTAAAAGCACAGCATGACATTTTTATCAGATATTTTTCCAAAATACAAAGTAATGTCAATTGATTACACTGACAGATGGACCACAAGCGACAATTTCAAGCTTATTTCCCGCACCGCGATGGGACAAATTTTCATCTTGAGTTTTATACTGTGGTACATGCAATCTAGTACCTAGGTACATATTAGTCAGTGTTTTAGTACCAAGTTAGCAATTTTAAAATGTTATTTATAATATCAATTATAATATTTAAAATTGCAATTGCATTCAGATCTTTCAGTCTAGCCTGATGACACCCGCTCGAATGACCAAACAGCGTACAGCAACCTGCAGTGACAATAGCCAGGTGTAA
Source organism: Luffia ferchaultella (assembly GCA_949709985.1). NCBI lineage: Eukaryota > Metazoa > Arthropoda > Insecta > Lepidoptera > Psychidae > Luffia > Luffia ferchaultella. The sequence continues at coordinate 14,196,890 of OX453251.1, read as the reverse complement.
AATTAAAATAGTCAATAAGCATTCTATAGCAATATCTTTTTGAAATAAAGTGATCATGGAAGCAAAAAAAAAAATGAAAATTAACACTGCTATTTGAAAGCACTTTTACAGCCAAGAAATGATTCTAAGTGTACCAAACTAATAAATTTTAATAAATGATCATGGATACTTCAATATATAGTATATTTATGAACTATGTATTGACATTCAGTATTATGTAATATATGATATTTTTTGTTGCAGAAATCGAATAATTCAAACAAAATCACTTCAACAGTTTTGTCCCCTGCCACTCCAGATTCGGCTGGGTACAGAAATTTTTTGAAATATATTTAAAATACTATATCTTTCTATTACTACAATACAGTAGTGGTCATATAATTAAGAACGAATTGTAGTTCCAGAAATTTTTGATCAAAATTGTGATGTATGAAGGTTTGTGTTCCCTTTACCAAGTATTATATATCGGCTGTCGAGAGTTTGCATTCCTGACACATGAGATTTATAGGTATAACATCATGTTTGTTGTGAGTTGACATAATATAATTTTTAATTTAATTTTGTGTCATTCGTGCATGTAAATGATAATATTTGTAAATGTGAATTGTCTGACGGTACAAATTCACATCAACCATTACTATGCCGATTATGACCTGTTAGGATCGGAAACTCTCGACGGCCGATTTATAGTAACAATTAAGGTAAGTACGCCACGTAACGTAAGTAAGCCATATGGATGAAGGAAACAGAATTAGAAATGTAAATTTGAAATAACTATTTTTTTTACAAAATTCAGTAATTCAATACTAAAAAATTCAAATACAAAAAAAGCTAGACAAATGATTAAAAATTGTTAAATAAATTACATTAATGTGAAAGATTGCACATTAAAAGAGGCAAATAATCACATTTTATACTAAAATTAATAGCTAGTAGCATGTCCATGATTTTTGGTACACCGGGACATTGACTCTATAAATTTTTAAAGTGACTTCATTCCTCTAAAAAAACCTTGTACAGTTCTCTCAAATTGTCACACTGTTGGTTTGATACACTTCTCTTGACTTCACACTAAATATGTTCAATTGGGTTTAGATCTGGGCTATTTGGGTGACCAGTCTAAGATAAAAACTGATTGTTGTATGAGGAATTCCTTACTGTGCATGGAAAGCATGTCTTCAGCATAGAGTAACATTGTTTCTTCCAGTACATTCTTGTATTGGAATTGATCTTTGTTTTCTTCTATGGGCCCAACAGGTCCAACTCGACCAGCAACACATACTCAAATTTTCATGTTTGCTTATCCTCACTATGCTTTGATGCCCGTTTTGTGTACTTGGAGTCAAATGCTTTATTCGGAGAGCATCATACGTAGCGTTTTCCATCAGAACATAATGTTTATTTTTATCTAGTCAGAAAAAAGGACATTTTTCACTGTCTGACTGTCCAGTTTTCATACCTGCTTGCAAATGCGAGAAGATCTTGCCGATGGCTTTGTTTCAACACGGATACCTTCCTTGTTATCCTTCCATGCAAATTCTTTTCTATCAAACGCTTTCGAGTAGTGCGTACCTATATAGCGGAAAAGTTGTTTTCACCAAAATATTTTTTTATTTTTCGTCAGACATTTTAAAATGATTTTGTTTTGTCCTTCGAACGAAATTCCGATCCATTTCGACGAGATCTTTACTGTTTACGTACGTGTGGAATGTTTGAAGTTGACATATGTGTTAAAATGCATGGAAAACCATTGTTTTTGAGCATTGCAGATGATCAGCTATCGTTTTATATGACCTGTTCTAGTCACTAATAATAAATGCAATAATTTATACTAGTTTGTTTGAAAAAACATCTTGTCTTTAAATAATTGATTTTAAAGCGTATGACCATTACTGTATTTACTTGTTCATATAGTGTGAATAAATTAAACGTCTGATTATTTTATTTAAATTTTAGACGTGATAATTTTAAAGTATATATTTTTGTAACATAATTATAACTGAAATGTAAATCTAGATTAAAATGAATTTAAACATATTTAGCATGAAATTGTGCATTGATTTTACTTATTTATAGGTATAATAAAAGCGAGTCAGGCTACCGCTCTGACAGTCCTCTCTCACATTTTTCACCTGGAACAATTTACTGTAATGGTTACAGTAAGAAATGTAGCTTTGCTAGAAACAATCAAAATATACTGAATTGTTCTTCAAGTTATAAATAACTTATCTATTATGTTAATGACATTGTTTTTTTTTTAATCAAATAAATGTACTTGGGTTTGTATGAAATTGTCTAAGAATGCGGCAATGTTTGTGTTTGTTTCTGTGTGTATTAAATGTTTAATTTTAAATATGTTAACTTATTTCTTTTCAATGCCTATATGTTTCCCATGTTATATTTTATCATATTGTATTCCATATTATCAATGGAAAATAGATTTGTGTATTAATTTAATACTGCAGTTTCATACTAAAATATAAATTAATAGGTACAATATATCGATAGCTACAGCTTGAATTGAGAATGTCTTGTCTTTAAAAAAAAAGTTCTTCTGTAAAATGGTTTTACAATTAAATATGTAGGTATATTATCGTGAATGTTTTATGTCGAAGAATGATCTTGATATTCTCCCATATTGGGGATATCTCCAGCACTTGTACTTTAGTAATAATAATAATATCTCGGACATGCCACACTGCGCCATTTAGTTCCAAACTAAGCAAAGCTTGTTTTATGAGTACCAGACAACTGATAGGTATACATAATTAAATATTCTTTTTTATTACCTATGTATACAAATATAGATATTTTACACCCAGACACGAAACAAAGAGACATGTTCATGCACACAAATTTTGTTCCGGCCGGGAATCGAACCCGTCGCGGTTCGTGGGCATTCCAGTTTCAGGCGTGGCTACGACTGGAAGTAAAAAACCGGAGATCAATACTGTTGGTCACGCTGACAGTGTCCCTACTGCCTTGCCGACCACGCTGCCAGAGTTCTCGTAGATTCTACTGGTCACGTTCACGGAATTTCTGCTGCCCTGTGAAGTCTACCAGACCGACCAAATCGAAGCCCTACTCGCGCTGAAGGGCTTATCCTTGCCATCTGCAGTCACTGCAGGACTGTCTTTGTCATCGTGTATTACCCGCCTGTTAGCCCGGCCTTATCACTTATCCCCTAGGACGTTTAAATATGCAACGTCCTTGCTTGTCCTGAGCTTGTCACCGTGTACCCGCTTGTCTGCCCGGCTTACTAACGTGCCATCATTGCAGGGCGGTCACTTGTCTTTCAGCTCGACCCTCAGTGGCCCGACCTTTCAAGGGCGTGCCGATGCTATAAAACTGTTATTTGTCACCGTGTATCCGCCTGTTTGCCCGATCTGCCAATCTGCCCTCACTGCAGGGCTGTCGCTTGCCGGTGTAATGTCTGCTTGTATGCCTAGCTTATACCTGATTTAGATTTAAGACTTTACCTAGTAAACTTATAAATGGTAAGCTGATAATCCATAGTTAAATTGGAACCCATTGTTTTTTTTAACTATCATACCTTGGAAAAGAGTCTTGTGATAAGATCCTGGCGAGCACCTATGGACGATTGGCAAAGACAGCGGTGCTGATCTCAATTGGTTAGCGTTAAAAAGAAGTTGACATATGACTACACTGCCTTTTCTCTTTATTAATAAAATTGAAGTGTCTGTCTGTCTGTCTCTTCCGGCTAATCTCCGAAACGGCTGAACCGATCTCAATGAAACGTTGCAGACGTGCAGAGGGCATTATCGGGAGTAACATAAGCTACTTTTTGTTTGTCTGTCTGTTCAAGCTGATCTCCGAAACGGCTGAACCGATTTCAATGAAACTTGGCATGCGTGCAGAGGGCATTATTGTGAGTGACATAAGCTGCTTTTTGTTTGTGTGTCTGTCTGTTCGAGCTGATCTCCGAAATGGCTGAACCAATTTCAATGAAACTTCACAGATACACTAAAAAGATTATCAGGAGTGACATTTAATATTTTTTATTTGTCTATCCGTCTGTCCGTCTGTTCGAGCTAATATCCGAAACTGCTACACCGATTTCAATGAAACTTGGCAGACGTGCAGAGAGTATTTTCGGGGGTGACATAGACTACTTTTTATCTGTCTGTATGTTCGAGCTGATCTCCGAAACGGCTGAACCGATTTTAATGAAACTTCACAGATACGATAAAAAGGTTATCAGGAGTGTCATTCAACATTTCTTATTTGTCTATCCGTCTGTCCGTCTGTTCGAGCTAATCTCCGAAACTGATGAACCGATTTGATTGGAACTTCACAGATATGATAAATAGATTATCAGGAGTGATATTCGATATTTTTTGACTGTCTGTCCGTCTGTTCGAGCTAATCTCCGAAACGGCTGAACCTATTTCAATGAAACTTCACAGATATGATAAAAAGACTATCAGGAGTGACATACAATACTTTTTGTTTATTTGCCTGTCTGTCCGTCCGTCTGTTTGTTCGAACTAAACTCCGAAAGGGATGAACTGATTTTAATGAAAGTTCACAGATGTGATTAGAAGATTGTCAGGAGTGACAAATAATACTTTTTATTTGTCTGTCTGGTCGTATCTCTGTCTGTTCGAGCTAAACTTTAAACCATTTTTAATGAAACTTCGCAGACGTGAAAAGACGGGTGTGAGGAGTGACATACGCTACTTTTTGTTTGTCTGTCTGTCTATATGCATGTTCGAGCTAAACTTTTAAATATTTTAATGAAACTATTCAGACATTAAAAATAAGTTGTCAGGAGTGACACAGGTAACTTTTTGTACCTACGTGTGGTTGTCTGTCTGTCTGTATCTCCAAAACGACTAAACCATTTCTATGAATCTTCGGAAACATAAAAAGGAGGTTATCAGGAGTGACATAAATTGGTTTTTGTCTGTATGTTTGTGTGTCTGTTTGTTAGGGCTAATCGTCGAAATGGCTGATCCGATTTTACTGAAATTATGCAAACATAAAGAGAGCGTTAACAGGAGTGAAAAGCAATTTTTTTTATATACCTACATAAAAAATCGTAGTGTTGTCTGTTTGCCTCTTTGTTCCGGTTAATCTCCAAAACGGCTGACTGATTTTGGGGCCGATATGTGGGATAACTACTCTTCATACTAAAATGGCTAAATTGATTTTTATGAAATCTTAGGTAGTTAAGTGTCAGAATGTTCTAGAAAGTGTTACAATGTTCTGGAGCGTCGCATTGCTTTAACTGTCCCGGTACAACTGGGTAGTTCACGCGAGCGAAGCCGCGGGCAGGAAGCTAGTCGTTGATAAAACACGTACCTATCAGTAGTCATCCAGATAACCGACGTGTTCGTGTCTGGAGTGGTCTGGAGAAAGCTTCGAGACACAGTCAAAGAACTGTTAATGGAACCGGTAAGCAAATCGGTTTCTTTTTGGGGCGGAATAATGATTGGAGCTAGAACGCCTCTATTCTCGTACTAAGGTTCTATGACGGATAATTTTTTTGATCGATGCCAACGCACAGATACATCGAGCTTGACTAGTGAACGCTGTTCTCCGTGAACACAAAATGTCACTATTTGAATGGCATGCCAGCTCGCCCAACTTGAATCCGATCGGACAGCACGGGATGCTGTTATGCATGCTGTGTGGAATCACCAGCCACCTTTGCATACCCCGTTAGAGATCAGGGAAGGCGCTGTTCAAGAACGGACTACCTACTTAGCTACCTACTTATTATTTGCTACCATATTATTTTGTATTAATTTAAAAATGAATTAAGTTTTTAGAGGAATGAAATTGATAGTGGAAAATGATTAATTTCGTTTAAATGCTCGTTTTCCTTTCGGTCGTATGTATTTTTAAACAAGAACGAAATTCTTACACTTTTCAAACGTATCAAAAAATATCTTAACTTTTTTAATGATCTCAATGTTTTTTTTGATCTGTGTGTATAATATAATAATCATCTTTCACAAATAAAAATAAATGTTTTCCCATAAATATTGTCTGATACATCAAACCTACATAGTATGCTAGAGGAGTTTCGTTCCTATGTCGAAACAAAAAAAAATGTGAACACTAGAATACCTACATTTTTGAAATGTGCTCACCGTGAAGTCAAATGTAATGTGAAGCCACTGTGAAGCACACATAGAGTTAATCAATTTGACAGCTGCGTTTGGTTTTATTAATAGAGTTATAAATGTTACTTTACAGTATCGAAGTGACATCACGCAATTTTGCGGGGTTGAAGCTCGGCGCACGGGGATTTTGCGAGGGTAAAGACCGGCGCGCAGATACCTCGCGCACTGAAACTCGAACTGAAACTCCCCATCTTGCACCAGCTAACTAGAGTATGAATGGTTACAAGGTAAACGCAGAAGAGGGCTTCTAGTAAATTCGTACTTTTATGGAAGCACATGTAGAAATCGTATTGAAAAAACCATTAAAGATGAGACGGAGAAATCGGGCATAAGTCGTAGAAAATAAAACACCATTGGTTATTTTGAATATATTCGTCGGTACATGCGTCGGCTTTTAGCTGTTCTAGTGGTGTATGGGTAACACGCCTTTGTTCTGTTGAAACCCACCACTGGCTTCTTGGTGACCGTGCACTGAATGCGCTCCAAGGTTGTTGAATTTCTCCAGTTGTTCCGCACCTCCTTTGTAGCCATGTTGAGTGAACTCACCCTGTAAACAAGTTGTTACTGATGTTCAACAGTCCATAGCAAGAATTATTATTCATTTAGGTATACATATAGTACCCTCGTTATCATAACCATAACCGCTTTGCTTGTGATTATTGACCTTAAATCTCAATCCAGTATTACTGGCGATGTCCCGCGAAATTACCTCTTAAAAAACCTTGTTTCCATTTTATGTACAAATAATAACTTAAACATTATTGTAAACTCAATAAAAATGTACACAAAATACTTATCTGTAACAAATTATACTCAAAAAAAATATCTTTATAAGTTATACGTTATTTATGGGTAAATAGCATTTATTTTTTGTGGATCTATTTATTATGGTATTTTCTAAATTATACGAGTATTTTCATGAGAATGTTTTGATACGGCCCGCTTCGAACAATGTGGTTTTATTTAACTTTTTAGACTTGTACGCTCACTCTTCAACCCCTTGTAAATTAAGCCCCTTAGGAAAACGGGCATCTCAATCAGATAAATTGGTGATTTGTAATATTTGTAAATTATATAATGAATTGAACAAGCGTACCTTTTTTTCTTTCTTTCCAGGTAACTAGCTTTTACATAGAAAGTTTGATGTTATTATTTACTGTAGAATATCTTTTAGGACATCGTGTAGAAATTGTGTTTCCATTCATTTTGTTCGGGATTCATAACGCGAGCTTGAATCACACGTGAACAGTTTTCATTATTTGTTATTTTGGTATAGATTTTAAACTGTGATCACGCCAAGGTTGATGTATAAATTAGCGTTTTTACGATATAGAAAAAAAAAACTTGTTCCTGACACGGGGATACTCTTAATTTTGTACAGACATCGTTGGCAACCTTAAAGTACAGAGAATGCCACTAAACACTGGTGTTCTAAGTTAATGTTAAAATTATTGGGTATTTCCATTTATGGATCACTTACCTTATTGCCCTTAGAATCATCGATTTTCTGCTCTGAAATATGATGCCCTTTTTTGCCGTGCGCATTGGCGTCCAGAATTTTCTCTTCGTGTGCGCCTTTGAAACCGGACTGCGCAGTTTCACCAAATGCACCACCATTTTGTCCAGCGATGCGGTGATCCGCCTCATCATGAGCTTCATCGTAGAAGGATTCAGTTTTTTCTTCTTCGTTTTTACTACTAGAGGATTTGAAACCTTTGCTCACGTGTCCTTTCTTGTGACTTTTGGCCGTTTTGTGAGATTGTTCGTCGACGCCTTGAATCAAATAAGTAGTTTTTTTTATTGTACATACCTATACAAAAAAATAGAACATAAATATCGGCCTACTTACCGTGTTTATCAATCTTCTTTCCGCCTTCATAAAACTTTTCATCTCCCGCTGCTTTCTTTTTAGCCTCCTCATCGTTGTAGAAACTAGAATCGCCTTTTTCTGCTTTGGCGAGGACGGCGGCTTGTTGGAAGCCCTGCTCGCCGTGTTTTGCTTCTTCTTCTACTTTTTTTTCTAATTTTTCGACATTCTCATCTCCCGCCTTCTTCTGCGCTGAATCGTAAGCTTTTTTGTCGACGTAGCCGCCACCGACTTGCATGCCTACAGGATAGATCAGTCCGTTGCCGATACCCAGGCCGCCGGCGCCACCAATACCGCCACCGACGCCGCCGATACCGCCTAAGCCACCGATGCCGATACCGCCGATCCCGGGATTGATGTAAGCTAATCCGTTTTGAATTCCACCGATCCCTCCAACACCGCCAATGCCACCACCTCCAATGCCACCACCGCCAATGCCACCACCGCCGAAGCCCCCAACTCCACCTAATCCACCGCCCACGCCTCCTAAGCCCCCTAGTCCGATCCCTAAACCTTGGTTTACCAATCCGATCCCTGATCCCAGTCCGACGGCATTGATTGAAGTGGCGGCACCTTGGATCTGTTCTGGTTCTTCCTGACTGCTCTCTTCCACTTCAAAAGAGTTGGAGAGCGGTAAGCCGTAGTAAGGATGTGATCCGATTTTTTCTAAGCGTTCATTGACATAGTCGTACGGTGTCTTGTCACCTGCCAGTTCGACGCCCGTAAGGGCCGATGTATACATTGCGGCTGCCGTTATCTTCATCACCGCCAGAATACAAAAAGCTGTTCTCGACATTATTCCGACGCGATCCCGACTTGTCGCCAAAGTGTTGACGCGCTGTGACTGATGTCATTTCGTTATCGGTCCGTTTATTTATACTGGCTTTAAATTCGGTGGAACGGAGCAGTTTTTGTTCGCGGACGGCGTGTGATAGTTTTCGCGTGGCAGCTCCGGCCCGTGTCTGCCCGTTTCCTTCCTGTCGTATTGTTTTAAGTCCCGCTAATGAGAACGACGACGTTATAATACAAAGGTGGTCGCGGCGACAGACCTTGCTTTCTAGTCCATTGGCGCTGCGGCGGCGTTTGCGCAATCACTATGGGTGACACGTTTTCTCGGCATACAAATTCTTAAATTGGGCTAACGGCATAGACCGTTCTGGAAGAAGTTATAACTTATTTAAACAACGTGAATGCAAAATGAAGAGTATATTCGTTTTAGTAAATTCTAGTCCTTTTTTGCCATGGTTCAGATATTCATAAAGAAAGAGCGTAAAATTAGATTTACACCTAAACAAGACGAGAACCGAACTTTAGAATTTTCAAAGGAAAATAGTAATTATTCTGCAAAGAACACTTCATAACTTAAATCACTGTATTATTTTTGACTCTGTACTAGCCAAGGACTATCGATACTGACCACTGCAAATTTTGTATAATAATACTAGAACGGAAGCGAAACTAGAAAGAAAGTGATGGCTAAAAACAGATTACTGTTTGAAAACTGTTACATATATACCAATATATAGGTTGTGCAATGTGAAAATTGTGAAGTTTAAATGAAATCCCTTCGGACGATTTGGAGATTAGCTGGACAGATAGACAGACTAATAATAATAATAACGTAAACATCACAACAACGTCTAAGCCCCAAACTAAGCATTAGCTTGTATTTTGGGTACCAAGCGAAGACACCACATACATATAAGATCCAAGACCCGGTACCAGTATCAATATTCATCATATAAATACTGACCCGACCTGGGATTCGAGCCGGGCACTCCAATTTCGTAGGCAGGGTCGCTACCCACTAGGCTAAGCGATCGTAAGACTATAAGATATTTATTTATTTCATATTTTTGTGAAAATTGAAAATATCGTTATAACCAGATAGAATTCCACCCAAGCTTAACCACAATTAACTTGTAACAAGTAACGAGAAATACTAACTGTTACATTCATAACAGTACTTATGTAAGCTCAGTTGTTATTCAGTATAGATTATAAAATTGTAGTTAAACAGTTTAAATAATAGTTAATCTTTTAATCGCCTCGCGATGTATAACGGATTGGGTAAATTCGTAGCGTTATTAAACGAAATGACCTTGGTTCAGATCAAACGATTTCACGTAATTGTTTTCTTACCGTTAAAATATATGTCGAGGGCTTGATAAAAGGTTAGAGCCATACCGGCTTATGAGTCAGTTTTGTTAATCAACCTACTTTTCGGTTTATTAATATTAGTTAATTATCATCAAGAACTCTTTTTTTAATCGATACTAATATTATAAATACGAAAGTGGCTGTCTTTCGGTTACCTTTTCACGGTTAAACCAGGCAATCGATCTAAACGAAACTTTTTAGGAAGACTGCTTGCACCTTCAGACGGATAAATAGAAAAACAATTTTCTAAAACCTAGTTTTTGGTATATAGGTACTGCTAGTATTTATAAAAAAAAAACTGTGACTGAAACAGAAACTGTATATTGGCGATCCTTGGGAAAGGCCCATGTCCTGCAGTGGAGAGATGATGATGAATTTCCATTTTTTGATTTCGAGTACTTATCTCAAAACTCATATAGTGACCTATGAACTAAATATAACAGTAATAATAACGTATACATAACAACAACATATATATATACACAGATTTATTTTAAAATACATACATAGATATTTCACACACAGACATGGAACGAATGACACGTTCATGCACAAAAATATTTATCCCGACTGAGAATCGAACCTACCTCCTCTGGTTCTGTAGTTAGGGTCTCTAACCTCTTGACCGAGTTTAGAATATAACCTTTGCCATGTGTCTCAGTATATCTAACACTGTCCAATTCTCAAAAGAAGTGGTTACTAATTTACGCAATATATTATTACATATACAATCTAGATAATACAATATTGTGGTGTGTGAAACCGAATTTAATAAGATTATTTCCAAAACTATTCATAAATAAGTATAGTGGGTGCGGTTGCGGACATAAATATTCATAGATTATTTTCAGCCAAAGGTTTTATTCAAAACACGTGACAAAAAATACCGCTCACCCATTGATCTTCTGATTTTTATATTTCCTGTCAGTAGATACAAGTAGATACTGTCGCATAGATAACAGAAAAAGCGCAACTTTTCTGTCAATCTCCTACTTACAGGACAAAAAATATAAAAATAAATCTGTTCGGCTTGTAGGTTGTTTACTAACCTAGCTACCTACTGGAACACATAGTATTTAAAAAAAAGTTCAGCCTGTATGAAGTGCTGCTGATACGAAATCCTAATTATACGAGCCCGACTCTATTTTGACCAGCTTTTTTTTTAATATTTCTTGTGCATTATAAAATTATAATAATAATACATGGGACATCCCACACAGTGCCATCTAGTCCCAAAGTAAGCAAGTATTGTGCTTGTGTTATGGGTTACTAGACAAACTATATGCATAGTTAAATAATCTTTTTTTTTATTTTTAAATAAATTTAAATATACATATATAAATATTTTACATCCAAACATATAAATATGTTCATGCACACAAATATTTGTCCCGGTCGGGAAACGAACCCGCTACCCTTGGCTCCGCAGTTAAGGTCTCTAACCACTCGACCAATTGGTCAGTCATTTATATTTGTATGATACTGGCTATCTGTCTATATGACATCTTTTTTTTACATTGTACTCTTTCATCTACCTAGTATTTTAGGAATAATATTGTAGTATTTTGATAACTGAAACAATATGTATTTCTATTAAAACTAGCGACCGCCTGCAGCTTCGCTTGCGTAGACGACACATTCCTGTTGTAGGTAGGTACTATTAACGTTCGATATGGTTTATACGTAGATACTTTTTGCTGAAACTAATATTGGTTACACCCATTTAAACTTTCAATCTTCGTTCCCCCCACTCCTTTAAGAAAACCGATACTACCGTACTTTTCACCTCCCGTTTCCCACTCTTAAAATGTAGAAATCCAAAAACTCTGAAAGACATAATTATTTATTTATGCTAAAATTTTGATGGTTCTAACTTTAAAGAAGAAAGACTCATACAAAGCCCCTTCATCCTTCGCCACTTAAATTTAAAATTTCTAAAAATAATCCTTTCTTAAAAATTAATACTCATGTTATAAAATAAACCTCTGTTTTAAATTTCAGTTTCCTAGACTTATTAGTTTCGGCTTTATCTACGTTGATAGATCAGTGATGACAAACGACAGACAGACACAAAAAGTAGCTCATGTCACTTTCGACAACCTTCTTTCACGTCTGCAAAGTTTCATTAAAATCTGTTTAACCGATATAGATAAGCTCGAATAGACACATGGACAGACAGACGGGCAAAAAGTAGCTTATGTCACTCGTGACAACCTTCTTTCAAGTCTGCAAAGTTTCATTAAAATCTGTTCAGTCGTTTTAGAGTTTAGCTCGAGTAGACATGTAGACGTACCTAGACAAACAGACAGACAAAAAGTAGCTTACGCCGTTCAGGACAACGTCACGTCACAAAAAGTAGCTCATGTCACTCTTGACAACCTTCTTTCACGTCTGCAAAGTTTCATTAAAATCTGTTCAGACGTTTTGGAGATTAACTCGAATGGACCCATAGAAGTACAGACATACAGACGGACAAAAAGTAGCGTATGCCACTTTTGACCACCTCCTTTTCATACCTGTGAAATTTCACTAAAATTGGTTTCGCCGTTTAGGAGATTAGCTCGAATAGACAGATGGACGTACATACAGACATACAAAAAGTAGTGTATGTCACTTTTGACCACTTCTTTTCCATATCTGTGAAGTTTCATCAAAATCAGTTTAGCCGTTATTGGAGATTTGCTCGAATAGACAGACAGACAGATAGTATGATTTTATATATATAACTAGCGACCGCCCGCAGCTTCGCTTGCGTAGAGTACACATTCCTGTTTTAGGTAGTATTAACATTCGAAGTGGTTTATATGTAGGTACTTTTTGCTGAAACTAATATTGGGTACACCTATTCAAACTTGCAATCTTCATTCTCCCCACTCCTTTAAGAAAACCGATACTACCATACTTTTCACCTCCCGTTTCCCATCCTTAAAATGTGGAAATCCAAAAACCCTGAAACACGTCATTATTTATTTATGTTAAAATTTTTATGTTTCTAACTTTAAAGAACAAAGACTCTCATACAAAGCCCCTCCCCTCACCCTCCTTAAATTTGAAATTTCCAAATATTCCTTTCTTAAAAAATTAATACTCACGTTATAAAATAAACCACTTCCAAATTTCGGCTTCCTAGACTTAGTAATTTCGGCGTTATCTACGCTGATAGATCAGTGAGGACAAACTACAGACAGCCACAAAAAGTAACTGATGTCACCCTTGACAACCTTCTCTCACGTCTGCAAGGTTTCATTAAAATCGGTTTTGGAGATTAGCTCGAATAGACACATAGACGTACAGAAAGACAGACGGACAAAAAGCAGCGTGTGTCACTTTTGACCACCTCCTTTTCATACCTGTGAAATTGCATTAAAATCGGTTTAGCGGTTTTAGAGATTAGCTCGAATAGACAGATGGACGTACATACAGACATACAAAAAGTAGTGTATGTCATTTTTGACCACTTCTTTTCCACATCTGTGAAGTTTCCTCAAAATCGGTTTAGCCGTTTTGGAGATTTGCTCGAATAGACAGACAGACAGATAGTATTATTTTATACATATAGCCTATAGCCTTTCTCAATAAACAGACTATCCAACACAAAAAGAATTTTTCAATTCGAACCAGTAGTTCCTGAGATTTGCGCGTTCAAACAAACAAACAAACAAACAAACTCTTCAGCTTTATAATATTAGTATAGATAAATATAGCCTTCCTCGATAAATGAGCTATCCAACACAGAAAAAAATTCTGTTAGAACCAGTAGTTCACTAGATTAGCGCGTTCAAACAAACAAATAAACAAACTCTTCAGCTTTTTAATATTAGTATAGACGTCACAAAATTATTTATGACGCTTTGTGGATGTGATTTATTTCGAGCTCATTGTATTCAGGAAATTGATATTTGTTCGAATATTTTCTATATTTATAAAATTGTAGTGTCTGTCTGTCTGTCTGTTCCGGCTAACCTCCGAAACGGCACAACTGATTTCATTGAAACTTTGCAGACGTGCAGAGGGCATTATCGGGGGTGACTAGGCAACTTTTTGTCTGCATGTCTGTCTGTTCGAGCTGATCTCCGAAACGGCTAAACCGATTTCAATGAAACTTTGCAGACGTGCCGAGGCTATTATCGGAGGTAACACAGGCTACTTTTTGTCTGTCTGTCTATCCGTTTGTCTGTATGTTCGAGCTGATTTCCGAAACGGCTGAACCGATTTCAATGAAACTTCCCAGATCATCATCATCATCATCAGCCCATTTTTACCCCACTGCAGGGACTTAGGCCCCCCAGGGTGAGGAGGGGGGGCTTAGAGCTTTAGTCCACCACGCTGCTCCACTGCGGGTTGGGAACTGTAACGACCACCCTCTATTGACAGCGTCCGGGACCGACTGCTTAACGTGCCCTCCGAAGCACGGTGTCAGTGATATTGTGTACTTAAGTCAGAAAAACTCATTGGTACACGGCCGGATTCGAACCATGCCCCTATGGGGCCTTATAAATTTGAGACAGGTTCGTTGCGCTCTGGGCTGTCACGACAACAGAAACTTCCCAGACATGATAAAAAAATTATCAGGATTGACATTCCATATATTTTATCTGTCCGTCCGCCTGTCTGTTTGTCCGTCTGCTCGAGCTATTCTCCGAAACGGCTGAACCGATTCCAAGGAAACTTTACAGATATGATAAGATCATTATCAGGAGTGACATACAACACTTTTTGTTTATCTGTCTGTCTGTCCGTCCGCCTGTTTGTTCGAACTGATCTCCGAAAGGGCTGAACTTATTTCAATTAAACTTTCAAAGATGTAATAAAAAGATTGTCAGGAGTGACATACAATACTTTTTGTTTGTCTGTCTGGACGTCTCTCTGTCAGCTCGAGCTAAACTCTAAAACACTTGAACCAATTTTATTGAAACTTCGCAGACGTGAAAAGACGGCTGTAAAGAGTGACATACCCTACTTTTTGTTTGTTTGTCTGTATGTCTGTCTATATGTATGTTCGACCTAAATTCTTAAAGAATTTAATGAAAGTATGCAGACATTAAAAATAGGTTGTCAGGAGTGATATAGGTAACTTTTTGTCCGTGTGGTTGTCTGTCTGTCTTTTTTTTCCGGCTAATCTCCAAAACGACTAAACCATTTCCATGAATCTTCTCAGACATAAAAGGAGGTTATCAGGAGTGACATTAGTTAGTTTTTGTCTATATGTTTGTCTGTCTGTTTGTTAGGGCTAATCGTCGAAACGGCTGATCCATTTTACTGAAATTTTGCAAACATAAAGAGGGCGTTGTCAGGAGTGAAAAGCAATTTTTTTATATACATATAAAAATCGTAGTGTCTGTTAGTCTGTCTGTCTGTTCCGTTTGATCTCCAAATGGCTGACTGATTTTGGGACTGACTGCTTTTCTTCATGCTAAAATGGCTAAATGGATTTTTATGAAATTAGGTATAGAGATTTCTTAGAGGTAGTTAAGTTTCAGAATGTTCTAGAAAGTGTTACAATGTTCTGGAGCCTCCCGTTCCTTTAAATGTCCCGGTACAACTGTGTCGTCCACGCGAGCAAAGCCGCGGGCGGAAAGCTAGTACACGATTATGATAAAAATAATAATAACTGCGACATTCTACCAAGCGTTATCTAGTCCGACAGTAATCAAGTATTATGCTTGTATTATGCGCACTAGACAACAAATATACATAAATGTTTTTATAATATATATACATATTTTGCACCCACGTTCAGAACAAATAGACCTGCTCATGAACACAAATATTTGTCCCGGGCGGGAATCGAACCCACAAATTTTTAGTTTGCAGTTAGGGTCTCAAACAACTCGGCCAAACGGTCAATTAATCGAATGAATACAGGCTTTACAAAAATAATAATAACATTACATGGTTGATCTGTCAATATGGCATAATGGAATAATGTAGGCATGTTTTGTTATTTGGATTTTAGTAGTACTTAATCGCAATGGAGGAATATTTAAAATTATTGATGACGGTATCTTTTTAGTGATTTTGATTACTTAGGTGCTTATATTGTATAAACGTTTTAATAACTGAATTATAAAGCACAACGTTTGAAAAATTTAATTAATTTGTTGCACAAACCAACAAATTTCGGCTTTATGAAAGTAAAGAAAACGCCCGAACAAATATGAAAAGCAAATATTCTCTTTTATGTTTTAAGTCGAACTAAACAAATAGGTATTTCAGGGTTTAAAAATTAAAGATGGGGACTTATTATTTCCATGTAATATATTAAAACAACAAATTAAATTATTCTACTTTTTTTCTTTAGGAAATTACCGTACTAGTTTACTTATTTCACTGATTTTGATTACTTACCAACTTTTATTGTATACACGTATTAGGTAGCTAATAACTGAAATTATATTACCTACATAAATTTTAAAAGATTTATATAATTTATTGTAATAAACAATAAGTTTCGGCTTTACGAAACAGTTCAGAAAGCGCCTGAACAAAAACGAAAGCAAATATTCTCTTTATGAACTTTGACTAACTCGAAGAGATTGCTAGACTAAACATAATAAATTACTCTAACCTTCACTTAATAGGAAATTCCAATACGTAATAATACATTATGATGCAAGTACGGTAAGCTGGATATTATAGTCGAGGTGTTTATAGGCATGAGTCGAGGATGAGTGCTTATAATAGACCGAGACCATAATAGCCAACTTACTGAGTACGAGCATCACACGAAGTTTTTAAATACATTTGCGATTTAAATTAGGTAGGAAGATACTTCAAATGTAATAATGACGGAAGCAGATTGCTTTTCGCGGTTTACGCATGCGTTGCAAGCAGCATGCTCATTTGTGTTTGGTGTAAGGTAAAAAGGCCGAGCACTGTAAAATACAACATTACGATTCAAGTTTCAATGCCACAAAGACCGTATTAATAGCAAATGTATTGAAAAAGGTATTTATTCATCCAAGTAATAAAAATAAGATATTTGATAACAACACGAAAGTAATTAACATAAGTAAAAATTAACAACATGCTATTAATTATGCTATTTATCATGCTATTAATCATGCTATTATTCGTGCTATTAATCTATTGAAATTTTTGAGAGCAACTTGAATATTGCAAATATTTTCATTAACAACTTTGTATATACCTTTGGGCGCGACTAGTTTGTTACAGGCACCCTTTATATTTTAAATAAACGTGTGGATTTGGGTAAGTTTCAGGATTTGTTAAAGCTTATGATCTCAATCATTTTAGGCCTAGTTCTATATTGCCGCTTTTATTAAAATTTTTGAATAAAATATTTTTAGTCAAATGCTTTTTCATTTATTTCAAATTTTCCTTTGCACAAAGAGCAGTATGATTTCACAAAGGGGCGTTCAATTGATGCCGGAGCAGGTCTTTTACGACATTATTTTTGATGCATGGGAAAAATCACAGACAGTCGGTTTTATAATTTGAACAAAGTCTCCGAAAGAAATTATATAATAATACAAATTGGCGGCCATTTTATATTTTTGACATCACATTCGAATTCACGAGACAAAATCCATATACGTGTATTTACCGACGGCCGAGTTCTTTCACTCCCCCGTGCTCACACGGTAAAAAGCGATTGGTTCAATCAAAATATTTCTTTGAATGAAGGCATATTACGTGAAATTAAGAAAACATTTTGTTGGTTTAATACAAAATGTTTTAAATCAAAGAAATGTTCTTAATTGAAATATCGGTTTTTACCGTGCACCCATGGGCAAATAATAATAATAACACACACAATAACAACGTCTAGGTCCCAAACTAAGCATTAGCTTGTATTTTGGGTACCCAGCGAAGACACCACATACATATAACAACCAAGACCCGGTGCCAGTATTAATATTCATCATATAAATACTAACCCGACCTGGGATTCGAACCCGGGACCTCCAGCTTCGCAGGCAGGGTCGCTGCCCACTAGACTAAGCGGTCGTCTATTATATCTCTATACATCTATAATAATATCTCAATTATATATTTCACTAGATTAGTCTAGTGATACGTCATACACTAGATTCTTTCAGTTAGTTGTTGTAACCCTCTAAGGTTTTCGCCATCATATTCGCGAAATCCCCAGGGATTTCTCAAAAGCCCTGCGAACAGTTTGTTATCCACACAAAAGGCCTGTCACTGAACAAGATAAATAGACGTAAAGACAAATTAATTCATAACAAATAATTTATTAAATATATTTACAAATTAATTCCATTTGTTTTTTAAAGCACATATTGTATTTAATGCGCAATAAAAAATTATACGTTATAGCTAAACTTAACGTATCACGAAAGTTAAACTTTCACTTGTATACTGAAGAAAGCATCGATCATAACATATGATTTAGTCTGTGGCTCGGAACGAATCGTAGTGGCAGACAGATATGCTCATTGTCCGTCTGTCGTGTTACATTGTCGTAAATGCAAATAAGGACCTTTCTCTCAATTACATAAACACTTTTTAGTTGTCTCATATTAGGCTGTTATGTTAGGTGATTAACGTGGCAGTTACTTACGTAAAAGTGTTTCTCTACAGGCGACGACAGTATTTAAAAGGATCTATTACTACACAAAAAAACTTGACAGTTTTTTTTTTTCGGTTTTTCCTTTGAAATAATGACTATAATAGCAGTACAGATGTTTTACGAAAAGTTTTGGACATAGTCGCGTATCCGCGGAAAAGATTTTCTGGAAGGTTCTACTATATACTTATGAGATTGCTATCACTTTATTGAAACTAGCGGAAATTTTTGATTTTCGTTAAGAAAATCTTAATTTCGTTAAAAAAATTAATGTTCAACGAAAGAGATATAGAACTATGTAATGAAGTTTTAGTTTTTTTAAGTGAATTTTGTATTTTAACTTTTTAATACTTCAATAATAACGAAGCAGACCGGTTTATATATTTCTTAAATATATAGTTTTTTTGCATAAGAGGTAAAGTGTATATTAATGCGATAGACACTAGAATTTTAATTCTCTCATATTACCTGAAATTCATAACTATTGGGTAATTAACAAGAAAAACGTTACCCATGCACAGGAAAACCTTTTAAAGTTAAGTTATTTAAGTTAAAAAAGAACCATCTATAGTGAATACGGAAATGAAAAATCATGTTACATCATGTGAACCAACAATATATTTAATTGCTAACATTTTTGACATACACTAAGAGCGAAAGCCCAACAATTTTATAGACCGTCTCCCGACGCCGTTTTCATGACGTATCGTTTCGCGCCAAAGGACATAATACGGCTTTAAAAACAGATTTAAAAATCGACTCATCAATAATGCCCGTCTTTCTCTCCTTTTGGGAAGATTTAGGAGGTCACACTATATCAAAAATGCTTTCTACATTAAAAAATAAAGTCTTGTGAAATGATTATTACCAACCAATCGCATCGTTTATTATTTTTTTTGAAAAAATTAGGTTTTCCAGTCGTATATTCTGACCGTAGCTTCCTCCAAACTATCTTATACGTTTTAACTATTTACTAGTCCCATAACGACTACTGACAACCAAAAGTGGAAAACCGATTCTATCCTTTTTTTTACTCCAAACGTCATTTTTGTGATTGATATAACTTTCTAAATCCTAAACGGATAAAAATAAAGCCGTATTTGATGATAGGAAGGTTTTTCAAATTTGTAGCATTTCATTTGGCGCAATAGAAAAATCAGAAAAAAGGCATTGACCAATGGTCTATTAACGTTCAACGTCAAAGTTAACACAATCGCCGAGCAACGCGTCCGTCATCACTCGGCCATCATAAAATGTGATTGATGGTTTTAACGAAAAATAAATATTTTTAAGGCGTTCACTTTACGCTTTCTATACGCTTTCACTTAATAATAAAGAAAAACATTGTAAAACAGTATACATAATAAAACTTTTTCGGGTAATTTGTTCTTGACGTTTTGTTTAATTAAACTCTAAACTAAAGGAAGCCATCACGAAAAAGCCTTGAAATTGTGGATCAGTAAGTAGTTTGTGCATTACAGGTACCTAATGTAGCAAAATGTAGTTCAATAAAAACATTGTACTGTAACAATAGTTGAACCACTTTTAACTATTCTTAAACAGTATATGTTCCGTAGCAATAAAACCAAACTCGCGTGAAACAATTTTTGACTAATTTTGACTACAAAAATAAAAAAAAAATGGTTCTAATTATTACTGTCCAGTGTCCACTAAAACCTTGATTTATTACTTTTTTTATTGGATATTTGTTTCATTTTTATAACAATCCTCGAGTATAAGTATAGGCTCATAGTAGGTACAGTGTAGGCTCATATATATATATATATAGGTATAATATAAAGGTTTCCACATAACCTTGTAATAAATACATGTTCAGGAGCTATAATGCAAAATTTCGTGAGATAGTAACAAGCCAGTTAGAAAAAATAAAAATATGAAACAAGAAAATGTTGTTATATAACTTTGTCGATAGAATTAGGCGAAATCTTCAATTGTGATACATCTATATCTATGCAATATAAATTATTATAAATTCGATTATAATTATTATGAAGCAATGAATTTAGTAGATTTTTGTATGAAGATAATCAACAAACGGAGAGTAACACTACTGGGGGGTGATTCTCGTACCGATTTGTCACGAAACTTTCTCTCAGGGTGAGTATGAGGTGAACAGTTAAAAGAAATTTAGTGGGTTCGTAAAGCTATTTATTATCTATTTATAAGTATATACAACAGGCTAATCAAAAAGTAAAAAAAAATATAGAACAGATCAAGGTAACTAAAATAAGAAAGTACAAGATTTAGTTTGACAAGCTTTAGTGGTCTTTTAGTAGTTTTACAGGTACCCAGTTAATTATTTTCAAACAGTTTGAATCGCAGAGCCAGCAGTAGCTTAATTGTGATAGCACTTACAGTTTGTGTTGTGACTCAATATCACCACTATAGAGTAGTTGGAAAACCGGATGACAAGCCGGGAGCCAACCAGTCAGGTAATGTGGCCGACAGCAACGACCAGCCAAGTAGCTTCGCAGAATCGCAGAACACAGAACTTTCGGCTCGGTCGGTTAATTTCCGTTTCAAAAAATCCTCTCCTGACGTTCAACATTGAACATCATGCCAGAAGCACAATACAAAAATTCACGAATATTTTTTTCTCAGAAAATATTCGTGGCTGGAATAAAGAAAAACTAATCTGAAAGCTACGAAGAAAAGAACAAGTTACATTATTATGACAATTGACATGTTTTGACAATTTGTATTTTTATGATGAAACTTAGATATTTACAATTTATATTATTTAAGAATCAATAAAATTAGGAAATATGAGTAACAGCAGTGCTAGTAATATTCTACCATCCATAACATTCAAGAATAGATGGTAAAATTACATAAGGAGCACATAATGCATGGAATACAGAATATTGTAATATTTATAATATTTCTAGCAAGATAGCGACGCCGACGTAATTACGATATAACAAGATTTTGACAGGTATATAAGAAACAATATAGCTCTCCAGGTAGGTCTTAGATAGGTAATATAAATTAAATTAGACGTGTCTATCATATCTGGCTATGCTCTGCATTTCCTTGATGGACAAAATCAGGAATACTGAAATCCGTCAAAGAACTAAAGTTGTCGACATAGCCGAAGTGATTAGCAAGCTGAAGTGGCAATGGGCCGGTCACATTTGCCGTAGAACCGACAACCGATGGGGTAGACGGGTTCTCGAGTGGAGGCCACGTATTGGGAAGCGAAGCGTTGGACGCCCTCCGGCAAGGTGGACTGATGACCTGAAGCACCATACCGGGGGTAATTGGATGCGGAAGGCGGAGGACCGTGTGTGGTGGCGAGCCTTGGGAGAGGACTATATCCTGCAGTGGAGAGACACGGGCTGATGATGATGATGATGGTGTCTATCATAGACTTCTATGAGTAATTAGACTCCTAATTAGTCAATAATAACCGATTTAAGGCACTCTAACGCGACAGCTTGACTTTTAGTCTCATGAGACAATTTCAATGAAACGTAATTTTGTGTCATGAAAGTTGGTGTGTCTCTTATGATTCTCGAATAGTGTAATGTTTGTTATGGCTTTTGAGAATACACAATTTTACGTTTTTACGTTTTTATTAGAAAAATATTGAATTTCATCGACAATGTCTCATGAGACATAGAGTCAAGTGGTCCGGGTATCCCCTGTATATTCCATTTGATTATTCGCATGCGAAATAATAGTGACAAGCGAATTTAGATTTTATTTACTTTTTGGATTTTGGACCAATGTCAAATGTGACCTTTTTGTTGAGTTTCAATGATCTGCGGGATAGGGTAAACAAATATAAGGAGAAAAAGTACCTACGTTCGTGGTATGTTCATTTGTGCTGCCGTAATTTTGACTTGCGGCGGATATTAAAATTAACTGACCGTCGGCCGAGTGATACGACACCATGACTGCAGAGCCAAGGGTCGCGGGTTCGATTCCCGCCCGGGACAAATATTTGTGCGGATGAACAAGTTCTGCGTCTGGGTGTAAAATATATTTCATTCCATTTTTTCAGCCCATTTTTATACATCACTGCAGGGGCTTAGGCCTCCACGGAGCTTAAATCCACCACGCTGCTCCAATGGGATTGGCGGATTGTAACGACGGCCATCTATTGACAGCAACCGGGATTGACTGCTTAACGTGCTCTCCGAAGCACGGAGTTAGTGATAGTTTATGTACTTAAGTCAGAAAAACTGATTGGTACACGCCCGGATTCGAACCACGACCACATGGCCTTATAGATTTGAAACAATTGCGGCTCCGGCTAAATATAAAATGTATATGTAATATGATACAGATTATTTAAGTGTGTACTACAGTTGCCTGGTACCCATAATACAAGCTTTGCTTAGCCTGGGAGTAGATTGCTCTGTGTGGGATGTATCAGGTATTATAATAATTTCATTAATGTAATATACGATATATGCAATGATACTAAAAAAAACCGGCCAAGTGCGAATCGGACTCGCACCACCATACAATATAAAAAAACAAGCGTAAATATATTTCATTTTTATTTTGTTAGTTATTTAGAAGACGCTCGATCCTCTCTGGCTAATACGAAAAGTAAAAACATGAGTTCACTGATAGCTAGAGACAATTTTTATTACTTATAAAGCGGAAGCTTATAGTACATAGTAATACAATGTAGTTTTCATCAGAAAATGTTCTTTTTTTACATTTTCTTTTACAATAACATCGCAAAGATAAAATGCATCTAGTTTTCGCTTATTGGCTAAGCGCTATATCTGTCTTTTTCTATGGAATTTTTACAAAATTTTTACTTATAAAAATATATTTTATAAGTTAATCTATTACTCGTTAAATAATACAGTCTAGTTAGCTGTGATAGTTTTCCTTTTAACTACGTTATATATACTCCTGTCATAATTTTTTTTCCACCTATCCAAAAACAAAGGTTTAGCTGGTAGAGGAGGAGGACACATGACTCTAACAAAAAGTAGGACTTTAGGTGTGCATATCTCAACAACTGTTGACTTAAATAAAATAAATTGTTTTAAACCTTGATATCATTTTTTAAGAAATATCGTTTGGTACCTCTCAAGTTAATGTATGATTTTTTTTCGTACTCCAGTTACATGTATGGCGACGTACCCCAAAAAAAAATTTTGTTCTTAATTTCACTACGTCGTTGTGTAGCGTTTTTTAGATTACATCTACCTTCCAAATTGGCAATAGCCAATAGTTTCCGAGAAAAAACACAGACAGACAGACAGATGGACGGACATAGCGAAACTATAAGGGTTCCTTTTTTGCCATTTGGTTACGGAACCCTAAAAAAAACATGACGCTAATGAAAATATTTCAGTTTTTAATTTTTTTTCTCGTTTAATCAGGCTTTTTAAGCAGTTCTACAAATTATGCCTATGAATATGTCTATTTAGAATGGTAATTTTTTAATTTAATAATATATAAAAATTTAATTTTATAAAAATATATAAAATTGCAGCATTGACTAAAACGTGAAACTGTTATAATTATTATAATTTGTTATTGGCAGTTTTCATACTTGCAGTCTTCTGAAGTTTATTTGAGTCATTACCTTCATTAGCTGTTAGTGAGGAAGAAGTAAAATAGTGAGATTTCTTAAAACAACAAATAAACGTACATATTTTGGTGACCTACGTAGATCGAATGTTTTTTTTTTGCGTCAAAGCAACGTTTGACTGCACTGGATTCTCTTTATTCTCTATAAATATGACGTCATGCTAAGTCATCAATGCAATCAGTTGTCGAAATATCTGTAATTAAATTAATAATAAATTTAATTACTGTAAAAAACTTTAAAAAAATGTGATTTTTGGTAACACTACCTAATAGGATGCTATTCTTCGATTTTATTTTTGTGTTTTTTATGGACTGTCACCAATTGATGTACCTACACAAATGAATGGCAGAAACCATGACTTACTACACTATACCAAAGATCCGATATCAGATTTATTATCTCGTTTCGTAATGTTTATAAATGTTTGTAAAGTGGTACATTTCAATGACTTTGGGTTTGGTTACAATATTTTTGACACCTTTTGAGGTATATAATTAATTACAACCACGTCGTCCAGGAAGGCGGCAGGTCGCCGCTCTGGATGCTCCAAGCGGAGGATCACGTGGCGTGCTATGGAGGAGGCTTATGTTCAACAGTGGACAGATATGTACTGAAATGATGATAACGTCGCCCTTTCAAACAATATACGTTTCATTGTTTGTTTGATTTGCGCATCCTTCCTCTCACGGTGGTATTTCCAACATAATTTTTGATATTTTTTATTTTCTGAGACACACAAGTAATAGACATGTGTCAAATTAAAATATTCTTGTTTGTAGATGTGATGGGTCACAAAAATAGGACATACCACTTTACATTGTACCCATTGGAAACCGATATGATTCCACGGAAAAAGACTTCATAATTGAAACATTTATTGATTGTTAAAATGTGCGCGTCTCGTAGTCCTTTTTGAATTTCTGTTACGTACTCGTTTACAAAAAAAACTGTGACGGACAGACAAGCATAAAAAAATTACAAATAGAGAATTCCTTAGCATAAAATTAATTTTATGTTGTATCTTAAACCAAAATTGACCGTTAAATAGAAACTTAAAGGAGAGTTGGCGAGGGCGCCCATATAAAGTTTTGCACCACCTCAAATAAATCCTAGATCCGTTACAGGTTGTATGTAATATTTAATATCAAGTTAGCCTGAAACGGGCTCGACCGAACTCGTGGTAAAACGTAAGCAGTATTTTAATCGCTGGTATAAATTCGCTCAAGTCTATAAGCGAACGGAGAAAGCATTGCGTTTATGAGAGGAATACTTAGAACAGTGCGCTTGCTTAATTAGCGTCACGTGAGCACGCTCTGCTTGCTAACACGTTGTGGGGCTATTCGCAAACACCTCTGATTTATATACAGAGTGACAGAAAATTGTTCCTGGCAGATTATACTGATTGAGAGCCACGTTCAGTAGTTGTATACAATTTTGTTTTTAATTCGCAGATTTTCTTGCAACACACGACCATGAAGAACCCTAGAAAAACTTAATTAAAATTTTCTTAAATAATATAACACTAATAATTTGTCCACCATATGAAGTTAAAAGTCAAGTGGGTTAAAGTATTGTGAAACCGAATATTTACGTAGTCGTAGACAATGGTGTGTGCGACCTTAAAACTATAAAAATGAATTTGACTCACTTTCATACTATTAGGGTAAGTAAGTGAGCGATATTGTTCAGAAGAAGGTGACCATATTTTTGTTATGAAAACAATCAAAAAAATAAGACAATATTTATAACATTTATACGTTTTTTTTTTTTTTTTCTTTATAAACAAACCCCCCGGCTTTTCACTGGCCGGGCCCTTTGGCATGCTTCCGTCTTCCAATCACGTATCTCACATCTTTTCCTCGTTTTCCCTATGTCTTAATATTATAGGGTTTAATGATAAGCTGTCAATATTCTTTATTTTTCAATTTTAAACTTTTACATATCTCATATATATGAGTATTGTATAATTATGTCGTCATTATTGACTTTCATTCTTATTACAATTATTATTCATTATTTACACTTATTACAATATTTCTGTCAATTTAACTCAGGTACAATTTTATTTACAATTTTAAAATCTTTTATGTTACAATTCTAGTTTCTCATTCGTTTACACATAGTTTCTTTGCAACTTTCTTATTTCTATTTACATTTCACTTATTCTAATTATATTTTCCTAAAAAGATACATAAAAAATTTCCACTATTTACACTTGTACTATTCACTCCATTCATACATTTATACGTTAACGTGTTATAAGAAGATCTACGATTAAAAAGCAACATTGTATATATATTTGGGGATGTCCGTGTAGAATGTCCCAGATATTATTATTTTTATGGTTATAGACTACAATGTAAATTTTACCGTGATAACATCTTTCATCGCAGATTTATTATAAGTGAGCGTCCTGACATTTCGCTCTAGGTTTTGTGGCAGTCACAATTTGAGTAGGAGAATTTACCAACCATAGGCTTCACGCTTCAAATAAAAACTTGTTATGACATCATCAAGTCACAGTAGAAGCCTCACTACGAACTTCTAATCTTGAGTGATTTATATAACATAAAATACCTATTTTTAAAGCTAGAAGCAGTATTAATACCTTTTTATAAAGTTAAGATTACATTAGGATTAAGTTGAAATATGGTTGAAATTGGTATGGTACCCATGACATGAATGGAATAAAGTCTTGAAGTTTGAAGTTTAGACTAACCTGGGAAAAATAATATGTCAGTTTATACGTAAATAAACAGAGTAATATAACAGACGACCGCTTAGCCTAGTGGGTAGCGACCCTGCCTGCGAAGCTGGAGGTCCCGGGTTCGAATCCCAGGTCGGGTCAGTATTTATATGATGAATATCGAGACTGGCACCGGGTCTTGGTTGTTATATGTATGTGGTGTCTTCGCTTGGTACCCAAAACACAAGCTAATGCTTAGTTTGGGGCCTAGACGTTGTTGTCATGTATACGTTATTATTATTATTATTATTATTATAATTTATAAACACAATCAAGAATTCTAACAGATATAATTTTATTTCAAAATACCCACAAAAAATTGCTAAAAATTGTAATTCACAAAAAATACTGGTGATATTAACATCTATACACAGATATGTGTGCCTATATCTAAATAATTGTTTTTTTTTCGCAATTAAACACACAATTCAATTATTAAAAATGAAGTATTTATAAATATTTCGTTGATAAAATCACTAGAGTTATAATATAAGAAAGTTAAGTTATGGCACGAAGGCACTCGGCTTTGAAACAAACGTAATTTAATTAATAATGAGTTTTTAATTCATAAAATTTTTGATAATAGAGTCCGTTAATATCGTCACTAATGGGACGGTAGAAGTTATAAGGTTCCAACCAGCACCGGAATAGCGTGGTGGGCTACCCAAACCCTTCCAACCCTATGTCCAAACCCTTGAATTCGAAGAAATGGTTGTACTCCAGTAATTAATGCGTGTAATCCTGATAAAGAAACTATCTAAATGAAGCTTTTAGACTATTAACCTCTCGAACATAGAATAGTGCTTGTGAGTTTAGTATGAACGCGATAGTAGACGCGATAGGCGCGCACAGCCGCGCCGTTTAGCCCGCAATAAACTGTTGCGCGCTATCTTTCCACGGCCCTAGATCTGCCATAATAACAAAAAAGGGCGTATTGTACTAAAATGACGATTGTTGAAATTTTTTAATTAAAATACAATATTAATTATATGTCGGATTCGTTAATAAATTTACATACAAAATTAAAATTATATTGTTTTCGTAATAATTTATTTGTTTTTTGCCGTGCTTATATACTTCAATGAAGTGACAAAATAACCTAGCCTGAATCTGTAGTAGTACAAAATTTTAATTTAGTACGAAGGCATTTATGACATTATAATTCTAAAATTATTAAAATATAACTCGTTCTGGTACGCCGAAATAGCAATTATTTTTTTTTTCTTCTGAAAAAGTCATATACTGTAGCAAAAGTCTCGTTTTACCAATTTAAGTCATATCTTTTTAAATACGCATAATTTTAATTAAAAAAAATATTTATGCCAAAATTATTGACCATCTTTATTTTTTTATCATTGACCACAGAAATTTAGTAAAATTAAACCTTATTAGAATTATTTTTTTAGGACAGAAAACTATAAGTAAATCCGTGATTTTAAAGAGCATTATGACATACTAATGTATAAAAAAATATTATATTAGTTAAAATTAATAATATAGACACACCAAACCAAACGCTGCTGTCAAATTTATTTAGTCTATGGAAACATCAAACAAAACTATGGATTTTATTGTGTTACATAAAAATTGTTTCTGTTTACGGCTTTTTGTACTAGATGCGGGACGGCATATCAGCGTAACCAGTTAACTATTCGAAACCTAAGCTTTCATTGTACAGCTCTGATTTAAGATCAATGGTCACGCTTTTTGTATGTACTGTGCATTAGATGCATTGTAATGAGGGAATTATATTAAAGAGTTTAATTAAGTACCTATAAAACTATACTAAACAAGGGAAATGTATATGTGATTTTTAAACAATCTACTTTATTGTACTATTGTAATTATGGCGAAACGGAATCCTGTCTATCCTGTCCATTCGTCTGTCATCGGTCCCTTTTTCGTAAATATTTTGAGATTTTAGGTAAAATATTAACCCAAAATTGAATATTGAAAATCTAAAAAATTTTTTTTTTTTACTTTTCCTGCTTGTGGGGTGTCAATGTCCAAAAGTGATTGAATAGACTACATATATACTTATCGGTAGTTGAACTTAAATTTGATTTTTTTACTGAAATTAAGAAACTTCGTGTGAGAGTCCCAGCGGTGAGCGTCATACTAAGTAAAGTAAACACTAACGTCTCGAGTCCTAGAATAGTGTACATTGCATGACTAAAGTATTACGATGAAAAACACAGCATCCATGGCTGGTCTGCCTGGAATGCTGTTTCTGTAGGCGGTAATGTTGAATAATTAAAGTACTTCCAGTTGTTTATAAGTTACTCGTATTACAAGGAAATAGTTTTTGCCTGCGAGTCCGCCCGCGTGGACATAAAGAACGTCTCCACCATTACTCCCTACCGTCCGTACCATTTCTCCTACTTCACATCTAGAGTTCCAATCCAATACTATTCCATTTTAAGACTCGAAGATCTTCTCTTATCAATTCCAGTCAGCTTTGTATCTAAGGGAAACTTTAATCTGGTTAAGCAGTACTTTATGCTACTTCCATTCCTTGTATTATGTCCATGCAAAATATTAGGTCTTAACCTATGATTAAGTGGCCGTTTTGTATGAAATAAGTGAATTTTTTTTTCAAACATCTTTATTTCTGTTATTCAAAGTAATCACTCGTGCCGCCGATGCATCTTTGCCAACGCAGTGGCAGTTTATTGATGCCCTTCTTGTAAAAATCAACTGGACGGGAGGCAACAAACTCTTTCAAGGCATTTTGTACTGTCTCTCGGGAATTGAATTTTTTTCCCCTTAAAAAGTTGTCCAGATTTTGAAAAAGGAATAATCTGTAGGTGCAAGGACTGATGAATATGGTGGATGAGGAAGAACTTTCAACCCCAAATCTAGCAGCTTGGAGACTGCTTGTTGTGCAGCAAGGGGTCGCGCGTTGTCGTGAAGCTAATCTATAAACAAAAGAGTGATTTTGTAAAAAGAATGTCATGTTTTTAGAACCAAATTAATTTGAATTTAGAATTCACAGCCAAACAAAAATTTTTTTTTGTTTGAAATGACAAGTACTGAAGAACGGCAACTTCATAGGTTAAGACCACAGACAAGTCAACCTTTAGACCACCCTTTAATGGTGAGTAGCATTCGCCAAGGCTATGTAGTGACACTACATAACTACCTACATAACTAGTGAGCCGTCAATTCGAAGCACGTTGGAAGCCATTAAATTGTCAATTTTGAACGAGCCAATGAAAAGTAGCCGACCTCTCCCCGCAACCCGCCACTTTTTGGCGATTTCGTTTTTGTACTGACGTTTATTAAAGCGTGGTCTAAAGGTTGACTTGTCTGTGGTTAAGACCTAATATCACGTTTTTCATTGTTTCCGACTCGCAAACAATGTATGATATATGTAACTCGGTAAAATAAATCTGCTTGTATTCATTTAGGTAGAGTGATTTTGAATATTTAATATGACTTCCTTTTATAACTCCTTGAAATCGGAGAGTTACAGTAAATTTACTTTTACGGTGTCCTCATTTGAAATAGCTATTAAATTATGTAGCAGGTGTTAAAAACTTTAAAAAAGTGTTTTGAATATATCAAAGCCCCCGTGATAGGCCTCGTAAGAGGCATCAGAGTTCGGACGCACAAACAGACTTTTTTTTTGTGTAATACAAAGAAAAAGCACGGATGACGAACTTTTCATTGTGATGCGGGTCCTCAAAAAACAGGATCTACTAGCACGAGTCACAAAGTTTTGAGGTAGTAAGAGAGACAAGCGTGCTAGTGTCAGCATAGGAGCACTCATAGGCAGAAAGAATCAAACCAATGTGTAATGCAGGTTGCAATATTTCTTTATATATGTACTTCAAGAAAATAATGTAAATTGTGTATTGCGTCACGCCAACAATGCATTGGTGATTTTAATACAGCCAACTTTCACCAGCACCTTCAACGACGGGCAGAAAGCGTTCTAAATTAATAATATGAAAGAGGCGTAATCTTAATGAGAGCGGCAATTTCTTCTTGCTACCGTAAAGTGTCTGTTAAATTTTAAATGGTATACAATTTAAAAAAAAAGTTTGCAGAGTGTCAGATATTAATTGAAAAATAGACATATTTAAAGCTATCAATTTAGGAAATGTGCATTGACTAATTGGTTATTATTATAGAAACGCTCCTCTATCTTTTCTATAAAGAGAGGTCATCATAGTTACTACAACTGGAATCCATATGTGTAGCTGTTACCATTTATACTGCTGATGTGAATTAGAAATGCAATTCAAACCAAATTGGTTATCTTTTCCAATATATATCAGAATTTCTATTAAAAGCTTTTTCACTGAGATAAATTATAATAAACATAATAAACAATAAATAAATCCAATTTCTATGGTTAACATAAAAAAGGTACGCGGGACCCTCGACAGAAGTGAATTACAAACACACTGGCAAACGTTTGGCCCTTTTTAATGATTTATTTTTGAAATTATACCAAAACATTAGGTACTAATGTAAAAAAAATATTTTTCACACTGCTAATCCTTTACAAATTACAAATGAAAATTAAATTAAAATTAAAATTGCAATCACTCAGGCAACTCTAATACTTGAGGAATGATAGTAAAGTCGCGTTTTTGTTTAAAACGGTCCTGTAACCATACCGTTACAGGACCGTTTTAGAATTTATAAAGTTATCTGTCATATCAAGTGGGCAATTATCTCTCCTCTACTTACTGTTCTGTTTTCTTTTTTGTTCACTCTTCCAATCCAATCCCGACTGATTGACTTAGGACACATAAAACGAACGATTTTTTAACCAAAGGCACTTTTAAACTAGTTGTAAACGAATTTTATAAACTCAAGGGACTATTTTTACATTTTTATTTTAACACGTAATAAAATTAAAAAAACACAAGTAAATAATTAAATTATGGATAATTTGAAACTCTATTCTCATCGTTTGAAACATGAATTAGGTATATTCGGTAACTGATTATTTATCTTTTTCACAAAATATCAAAATTTTAAAAACCATTTTTATCTCACAGAAAAAAAAAATTGAAAACATTAAAAATTTTCTATATTTAATATATACATTAATATATTTTCTAAACCAAACAATTTCGCCTAATATGGTAACATTTCTGTTCCGCTTACACATACCAAAGAAATCTGAAATTGAGTTCCCCGTGTGTGAGCTATAAAGTTTTGGTTTCGGCTAATTTTTACGAAAGATTACAATCAATGCAGTTTTGACTACTGTTATGTAATTAAATAAACGTTTTCTCTAAAACCACGTGACGGTACTAACAAGTCAACAAAGGAATCTAGATAGTGTCCTCGATAGCGGGCAATTAAAGCGGAGGCTTCGGCGCTCTTTGTGGCCGCGTGACGAGGGCGGCTGTTCTGCTGTGGCCATACCTAGGCAGGTAAACTCGGAGTGGCAATATTAATGGGCTATACAACAATTAGCTCAAAACATACCTAATAACTGCGAATATTTTCTTGACTTTACGTAAAATAATGCTGGTTGGTAAAAAGATGTAATTTTTTTAAGACTAGCTTTCCGCCTGCGACTTCGCCTGCTTATACTTCACGTTTATACCAGGATCGCTAAAGGGATATTCCAGTTTAGTCGTATAAGGGTAATAAATACATAGATACGTTTTGCGCGGTGAAAAGTAACCTATAAGCTATTTCTACATCAAATATCACAATCAGTTCTACGGTTTAGTTGGAAGAAAATAACGATCAAACAGACATATTTCTGCAGTAGAAAGTAGCACATGTCTGGTTTTAGGATGCAAGCTATCTTCCTATTAAGTCTTATCAGGATCGGTTTACCTGTTTGGCCGTGAAAGAATAACCAACATACAGACACTTTTCGGTGGTAAAAATTAGCATATGTTTTTTCTCAGTCTTCAAGCTATTTCTATACCAAATTTCATTAAAATTTGTTTAATGGTTTAGCTTCCAAAACTTAACAGACAGACAGATACACTTTCACGTTTATAAAATAAGTATAGATTATACCGGCTGATACGAAATTTTGAACAAATTGCAATTACAAAAAATAAAATTAATACGTAATGAAAAAAAATTAAAGAGAAATAAGAAATTATGCTACTTAAAACGTTAAAATATTACATTGAATACGGTATTGTAATTTATTTCCGGAGAAAATTCAGTATTTTCTTAGCAGATTCTGAAACTAAAATAAAAATCTAAATAAAAGCTGAAAATCTAGGACGATCTATTTTAACGAAATCCACAAAATTCGTCGGAAAATAAAGTTTACTGCATACGGGTATTGAACGTCACTATATTTTTTTAATACCCAATAAATGTAAATCGTAATTGAGCTTTTAGTACTATGATGAGGATGTATATTTGAAATTATTATCCATTCATTTTCTTTGTAGCCGTTAGTGAAAAGTAGTTTTCTTCAGTGGTTCTTACGTCTAGTGCAAAATTATTTTCTTCACGGTTGGCATTGGATCCCTTGCTGCGCTTAGATTCAATATTTCATCCTTGTCGGAAATTAACGATTTTGCCGCATTGGTGAATGATGTATTATTATTATAACATATGTAAATATGCCATTTTGGTTTTAGTCAAGTCTCAGGCGGCATAAATTTTTAAATTATCAAGTATATCATATTTATAATTTTCTGACGAAAAACAAATGTACAATTTATTGAGTCTTGTTGAATGAATATAAACATAATAAAGAATAACAATGTAGAAAATGGTGAACACCAAAAGTGGTGCAGAGTGCAATGCACCAACTTTTGGTGATACCACCTTCTTTGCAACATAAGGTAAGCTAAGAGTATCTACTTAAATTTAAAAAAATTCAAAAATTTAAATTTCACTAACAAACCTTTTGTTTTCTGTTTAATACTTTAAAAGTTATTTAGCATGAAGATAAACGTAAATGCAAAGCTTAATTGGATTTAGCGGTAATCAGTGCGTTTCGAGTGTTCAGAGCGGTGTGGCCTGCACGTCGCTTATCCAATGCAATTGCTAAGACAGATTGCAAAGAGAACAGACTCGTTAGCAAGATAAGACGATTAATGTTTGCTATTTCTCTGTCTTTAGTTTCGATGCGCAGGAGTTGCTTTTACACAAATCGTGAACACTTATGTCTTGCGTAACCTATCACGGTTAGGACGGACTTCAAAATCTTTCCTGACTTATGATATATTACTGAAAGAAATTATTACGCCATACAGTCCAGACAACGAGCCACAATATTACGAGTCAGTTTTGTCAACAATTGTTTTGAATTACATATTAAGTGTTACGCAAACCACCGATGTTGTCAAAAATACAGTAGCACAGAGCTTGAAAAATATAAATAGTTATTGAGATATGGTTGCCGGTCACTTCGCCATATATAGGTGACTAGCGACCCGCCCTGGCTTCGCACGGGTAGCAGAGCTAATTATGCCTACCTTGCTCCTAGTCGACTTGACTTTTTCCAACGTCAGACTTCAAAAAATATCGTCATATTTCAATCAGCTTATTTATTTACCCCCCAGATAAGCCATTATTTCTCGTAAAAAGTAAAGAATAAAAAATGGTTATTGTGAGTCATCCCTAAGAAATAGACATATACCATCACGTAGTTTATTGTAGACCTTTTTAAGGTGTACAATACTGTAGTACATTATTTTGATCTATCTCGTAGGGTTCAGCCAGCGTTTGCAATGTAAGCACAAAAAAAAAATGTGTTTATTTACGACATCACATTAGAGACCTCTTAAATTATCAGTGTTTCTCTATAATACTATGCATGTTATATACATAAAAATCTTCCTCTTGACTCACTCTATCTATTAAAATAATCCGTATCAAAATTCGTTGCGTAGTTTCAAAGATCTAAGCGTACATAAAGACAGACAGACAGCGGAAAGCGACTTTGTTTTATACTATGTAGTGATACGTGATAAGTCACTATTGGCACAGGTTCAAAAGTAAGCTTTCAATTTACTCTTCTTCTACAAAATCTGTAATAAAACAAAACAGAAAAATTATAATTATATTAAATTGCCAGTCTGAAAATATCTGTTTCGTAACACTAATTTCAGCATAAATTGTACGTAAATAAAAAATATAAGGTAGGTGAAAACAGCAAATTAATTTTATTCAAAGGATAGTTTAGTTAATAATACTTTAAATTTTATTTGTTTAAATAAATATATTTATTAAATTCTTCATGAGAACACTAGAGCCAAAGGCCGATTCATAACTTTTTTGCATGTTCGTTTTTGGTATAGAGCGTTGTGTTTTTTAGCAATATTATTTATTAAAATGATATTTTAGCGAAAAAAGGTAAACTTTTTTGTACACAGTGTAAATAGTTTTCAGCAGTGTACCTTTTATGCATGATTTTAGTCTACACTCGTGATAATTACAAAATCTAACCGAGGGTTTTTTGCACCTATGTCTATTTCTCTTATCGATCCCCGAAACGCGGTAAAATTATAATATAGATTTCATATGAACATTGTTATAGGTTATGAGTACATACAAGTGCATTGCCTTCCCTTAAAACGTGTATGTACCCGATGCCGTGGAGAATGTAGCCTGAAATTACTTTTGCAATGTTACCCCGATCCTCCTGCCTCTGCAGTCGACTTACTGAGGGAAACATTGTCTTTAACATCTGTTATTAAGTGAATCAACGACCATGATAATTTTTAGTACGACTAAGATTTCCGTTATAATTGTTCATTTAGCACTTGAAATTATATATCTTCCTTGTCTCTTGACCTGACTACGTATAACTGTAATATTTATAGTCTAAGAGCCGGTGGGAGATCGACCTTCACCGATCTGATAACCAGATGAGACATATTTTTTATCGAATATAATTTATAAACAAATATGCCTATAATTACTTGCCTATCTGAAAGTGCTCATGGCTATTTTTAATTAAATTAACTTTAATCGATTTTTTTTCATCACTTTCATTCTTTTGATAACCAAATGAATTTTATTTCACTGTTAGTTTTTAACACACAGAATATGCCTCAGTAGGCTTGCCTACTCATTTTTGTGTATAGCTACCTGGCAAGCCGATGTGAACAGGTAAGTCAATATAGGTGACTCCATCGTTCTGCTAACTTATCGAAAGTTATATCAAATTTTAGATTATTTTATTACAAAATCAGTCATATAGACTTGCCTGCAAAAAATCATACTTAAAGCACTGTTGCCTAGCTAAAAACTTTTAGAGTTTTAGCCATTCGAAGTCCGTGTGCTAGACATTATGATTATTTTGCTTGGAAACATACATAAATTGGAACTATCAAAAGTTTGGATAGTAAGTTCAACAAATAAAAAAAAATCTAAAGACCTCGATTGCATTAATTGCACGGAATTAGCCAAAAAATTAGGAACAACACTATGCCGAAGCCTACTAGCTTTCCATGCGTATACTGGCTGTGATTACACAGCGGCATTTTATCAGAAAGGTAAAGTTCGGCCATTAAAACTGTTCTTCAAAAATGAATCATAACAAATCATATTTGCGTCATTACTAGATGAAGCGGATATTTTCATAAATGAAAAAATGCAAGCTGTTCAAGAGTTTACCGCTCAAATGTATAGTACAAAAAATTGCACTAGTGTGAATAACGCCAGGTATCGCATTTTTATGAAAAGTTATTCCGCAAAAGAAGATAATGAGCACTTTCTGAAAAAAGTAAAAAGCTATGACTCTAACAATTTGCCACCATGCTGGTCTTCTTTAACTCAAAAAATTTTACGAACCATTTATGTCAATTCTATGTGGCTTCATGTGACTGATCAAGATTGCTTAAAATTGCGCCCTGAAAACTGTGGTTGGCTCATAGAAGATTATCATTTTAAACCAATTGGATTTGTTGGGGACCAAACACCCTTGAAAATTGATGACATCGCGCAAGTCATGGATAATGAAGATGGAGAAGAATTAGAATCTGATAATCAGTATTCAACTTCCGATGATTCAGATAATGAATAATAAAAATAACAATAAATATTTGAATTTCATTTTTTTATGTATTTTTTATGTTTTGTAATAAACGGTTCTAATAACATAAATGTATTAATTTTTTTTTTCTATATAGATTAATGTTTTTTATTTTTTATACTAATATTTTAAAAGTAACACTTATTCTTTCCCGCTTTACGGCATTTATTTCATTTAAAATAATAAATAAATTATTCTCTATTTAATCTTAAATAAAAAATACTTATAGATTTTTTTATAATTTTTTAATTTTACAATTTAGCTTTAAAATGATAAAAAGTTTTGTTGAATTAGTTTTTTTTATTTATTTATTAATATATTAATATAATAAAATATTAATATATTAACTTATTTATTTTTGAGTTTTGCATAGCTCTAAGTACGTATAGTGTGAAATAATATAAAAATTGTGATCAAAATTAGTTATAATAAATTGGAGTTCAAAATTAATGACAAGTGTAAATAAATGTTGTCTCTGTCACTCACATGTACACGAGCATGCGCACTCGGATACATTCAACGGTCAGGTAGCTTGCAGCTGCTATGTTCTGTCCTGTTCTACCAGACGGACTTCGGACGCTCTACTTTCTCTCTCGCACCTATCAGATGGCTAAAACTCTAAAAGTTTTTAGCTAGGCAACAGTGCTTTAAGTATGATTTTTTGCAGGCAAGTCTATATGACTGATTTTGTAATAAAATAATCTAAAATTTGATATAACTTTCGATAAGTTAGCAGAACGATGGATTCACCTATATTGACTTACCTGTTCACATCGGCTTGCCAGGTAGCTATACACAAAAATGAGTAGGCAAGCCTACTGAGGCATATTCTGTGTGTTAAAAACTAACAGTGAAATAAAATTCATTTGGTTATCAAAAGAATGAATGTGATGAAAAAAAATCGATTAAAGTTAATTTAATTAAAAATAGCCATGAGCACTTTCAGATAGGCAAGTAATTATAGGCATATTTGTTTATAAATTATATTCGATAAAAAATATGTCTCATCTGGTTATCAGATCGGTGAAGGTCGATCTCCCACGGTCTCCTCTACTATTATGTAATACTACATTTTACCTGCGACTTCGTCTGTGAGGTATAAGTAATGATAGTTTTGTTTTAGGGTCGTGCGTAAAATAAAAGTAAAAGTGCTATGTTAAGAGGATTGTGTAGTGGTAAATTTCCATATAAACGGCGTTAACAGTTGCAAACCATTAAACCTGAAGCGTTTGGCGCAAAAAAACTATATAAGGAATCCAGATCAGCAAAAACTTGGTCTATACTTTAAAATTTTTTAAATTTTTTGATACATCATTAAAAAAAATGTAAAAGCGTGGGTTTTTTTTTCGATATTGTTTAATTTTTCGCTACATATTCAACATGAAGCTAATTTGCATTTTTCGAATATCGCATCGAAATTCATAATATTTCAATTTTTTTTCCATAACATGTGAAAATCAGTTAAATTAAAAAAAAATAAATCCGCACATTTAAATTTTTTTCCTTATGATGTACCAAAATACTAAAAATTTAAAAACGTATAAACTTAGTTTATTTTGATGTGAATACCATATAATTTGTTTGTTTCAATCGGTTAAGATTTAATAGAGTGCATCTGTTAACGCCGTTTGTGTGGAAATTTTCCGCTACACCTCCTCTGTAGTTAACACAAGTTTAGATCGCGTGTGCTGGTGATAACGACGATGACGATGGCGGTGGGTAAGTAGTGAGTATGCATAGGCAAGTTAGTGGGTTGATTAATAAAATCCGTAACTTTTAACCTAAATTCGTTCCCTTATAGGGATACAATTTTGGAACAGATAGAATTAGAATAGAACGAATTGAAATTGAAAAGTTTTTTTTGATGAGCGCCTACAAAAATTACAAACTTTACCACCCCTTTTCATACTATTGGAGCATGAATTGAAAATATTGGTTTGAGACATATTTTAATATTTTATTACGTGTTTTGTACATAGATATTCATCACCAGATTTTGTAGTCACTATAGATAGGTGTGGGCCAAATTTCAATCAAACAAAAATAAACAATGAATCTGAATGTGATTAGTAAAACTGTGAATTAAGAGAAGCCAATTTTTGGAGTTATGAGACGAATTGTCACAAACGCATTACTTTTTTGTATAGAAATCAATATGCAAGAAACCTCAAACAGGAAATTTTCCCATGGAAATTTTAGCACTCCTTTTCACCTTCTTAATCTTTCTTTAGAACTTGGTTACGCTATGTAAGGAAACGCTATTCAAAATTTCTAGTTTAGTCAAAACCCCCAGCTTTAGCCTGTTGCATTGTCATTCAGTAGGTAATTCACTCCGTCGCGTTACTGTTATACATGACCGAGAAAAAAATCCGCTTCGTATGTAACGTTTCTTTAATATGTATAAACTATAATTAAAAAATAGAAGGTGAAATTATCACACCCTGAGATTTTCACCGAAAAAAATTATCGGAAAGACGTGGTTACGAAGTTAATTATAAATACTACGCACGAAAAAGGTGCAACTGAAGGGGGAATAAACAGGGGTACCTATCTGCGGCAGCCGACCGACACAATTGTCAGACGTCTACGCATCCTACATAACGCAGTGGAACTACATTTCAATATTTTAGTACTGACTTATACGAAAAGAATAAACGTTTATTATTTTCACCTTTATAAAAATTTGGAAGATTATCATTATCGCCCGTTATATGAGTTTTATTTTACTTCTAACATCCTATCCAACGTTTCCTAAGAACAGTATACCAATATAATCATACACGATCCCTTTCCAGTTATTTTCTCAAATAGAATACCACCTACGGACCCTAATAAGCATACAGACAGTCACGTTTACTCGGCCGTTCCACGGCTCGTTCGCAATAAACGGCAGCGAGTTTGACATTTGACGGACGGCCAGACACGACTTTTACCAATCTCGTAATGAGATAATGACGGCGATGGCGCACCTAATCACGGCATATCACTTTCACTGCTGACTCATGATTGTTTTGCAGCTCATTCTGTTTCAGATCTGGGTCTCATGCTATTAAAGATCTACATCTGACTCAAAGTTGGTAACAGACTATGGGATTACGTTACAAGACTTCGAGTAATAAACTCAACTGTGAGTATAAAATAGGTAGTAATGGCAAAAGTGGTAATAGAGTTTAGATATTTTAAACTTTGTTTATCAAGTATTCTTTGTACAATTCAATTCAATCGTAAAACTAGTAATAATAATAATATATGGGACTTCCCACACAGCGTCATCTAGTCCCAAAGTAAGCAAGTATTATGCTTGTATTATGGGTTACTAGAGAACTGATATACATACTTAAATATTCTTTATAATAGATAAATATTTTTGCGAAGACACCACACACATATATAACAACCAAGACCCGGTACCAGTATCAATATTCATCATATTAATACTGACCCGACCTGGAATTCGAACCCAGGACCTCCAGCTTCGTAGGCAGGGTCACTGCCCACTAGGCTAAGCGGTCGACTAGTAGAATCATGATTTGTTTAGATTTATTATATTAGTTTTTAGTGATTCTAATTTAAATTGAATAATAAGTAAGCTTTGGATAAATTCAAATTTAGTTACTATATGGTAACTTTTTGATTTTTGATTCGGTTGCCATCAACAGATGGTAGTCGTCAAAATTCGCCAACCCACAATCGAATGGAGCAGCGTGGTGGATTAAGCTATAATCCCCCTCACTCCGGAGGTAAGCCTAAGCCCTTGCAGTGGGGCATAATGGACTGGTGGAAGTGGAACTTTTTAATGTTACTGAACTTAAAATTGTAATGCAACCACAATGTTATTGATGTTACTGTGTTACTGACGACCGCTTAACCTAGTGGGTAGCGACCCTGCCTACGAAGCTGGAGGTCCCGGGTTCGAATCCCAGTTCGGGTCAGTATTAATATGATGAATATTGATACTGGTACCGGGTCTTGGTTGTTATATGTGTGTGGTGTCTTCGCAAAAATATTTATATATGTATATATTATAAAGAATATTTAAGTATGTATATCAGTTGTCTAGTAACCCATAACACAAGCATAATACTTGCTTAATTTGAGACTAGATGACGCTGTGTGGGAAGTCCCATGTATTATTATTATTATTATTATTGATGCATACACGGCTAAACGTTAAATGCAACACAAATGAAGTAAGTAGGTAAGTAAGTAAAGTAATCACATGAAATTCTATAGATAATTTTTATTTTGTAATTTTCATAAAATCACTAGCAACCAGTTCTTACACATTTTTAAGCAGGTTCGATCTTCGCACGAATATGTGAGAAATAAAAACGAAATTAATATATTTCAGTATTCGATCATATAATATTTAGATAGAGAGTCGCCATCAAAAAAAAATAGATAAAAATATCACCTAACTGTTTGCTTATAATTCAGTCACGCTTGGACGACGGTCTGTACA
Organism: Luffia ferchaultella; assembly: GCA_949709985.1. Lineage (NCBI taxonomy): Eukaryota > Metazoa > Arthropoda > Insecta > Lepidoptera > Psychidae > Luffia > Luffia ferchaultella. The sequence goes on along the minus strand of OX453251.1, from coordinate 14,155,377 downwards.
TGGTTAGTATGGCGTAGCGTATTTTACACGAAAATTTTTTTTAGTCTTCCAGTGATATCCATATAAGGCGGTCGCTGAAACCAAAACGTCTGTCCAGAATGCAGCTCTCTGCTCCAGTAGATGATTAAAAACTCGAAACTGCCAAGAAATCGCTGCCGTGTTTCCTAAATTTCGATTTAAATACGAAGTTGAGTTCTCGCATTAGTGTGGGCGTATTTTAAGATTTACAATAATTTCCTCTGGGATTTTTTTTTTGGAAAAGTTGAAACAAAATCAAAAGAGTTCGGTGATCTTTGTTTCAAATAAATTTATTTAGTTAATTCAGCAATGACGATAATCTATCAAAGTGCTACATTATATGGTTAACCTTTAAAGAGCTTACTCAAGTTATCCTTAAACAATACGAGTATCATACTAATCCGAATGAATAATTCACTCCGTTTAAACCGAGCTTTTGTCCTTGTAAACAGGATTCGCTTTCCCTTTTGACGAGTGCTGACATTATGTAACATGCCTCACGTTGGATTACGTCCTTTGACACATATGACATTGCGTGATTAACCGCGAAGTAACTGAGAAGGGTCTACGAAACACATTTATGACATTTCGTCGGTATATGTAGCAGTGACGTGAAAAGGATCAAGTTTTGTAGGCGGAGACTGAAAATGTCGATTTACAGTTTATGACCGAATATTAACACTGACTATGAATGTCTACAACAAACAAACAAATCGAAATTACAATTAATTTTGTTCTTATGTATGATATTCTGAAATTTTTGGGGTTCCACAGCCGCGTAAAGGTTCGGTCATGATAGCCGAGTGGTGGCGGGCCCACTTCTTGTCTAGAAGGTCGTAGTTTGAATCCCAGTAACCGCCGGCACGTACCAATGAGTTTTTTTCTGATTTAAGTACATAATTATCACTGACTCCGTGTATCAGAGAGCACGTTAAGCCATAGGTCCTGGTTGCCGTCACCAAATGGCAGTCGTTGACATCCACCAACCCGCACTGGAGCAGTGTAGTGGATTAGACTCCAAGCACTCTTATACCGAAGCGTGGCCTAAACACCTGCAGTGTGGCATAGTAGGCTGATATGGTAGCTAAAAAGCAAAACATAACTTTATTACTGTCACACTGCTGCCTATCTGTCTGTACGTTCGTCCGACCATCCGTGTGTCACAGATCTCTAACTTGTAAATGCAATGATTTAACATTTGGATATTTTGGGTAAAATCTTGTTCCGAAACCGAAAATTGAATCAGAAATTCAATTAAATTCTTTTCAGGAAGGAACATGGAAAAACAGCTGAACTATTGCCGTCCTGGCATGTGAGGCGTCGTTATCTAGAATTCATTAAGTAGTTTACACATATATTTATTAATCTTATTTATTTAAAAAATTATAAATTTTATGAGGTTTTGACCATACTGTTGTTACGGGGTCGATCTGAAAAACTAAACCAACAGTATTATTTACCACATAGGTACCTACTGTATTTGAACACCAAATACTGAAAACGACCAATGCAAGCTATGACCAAAACAAATGTTTTTGCTTTCACTAGCTGTTGCGATGTCTAGCTCGGAGAAAATACATTTTTTTGGTATAACACAAAGCAAATATATTGGGTAGTGGTGCGGAATTTTCGGTACGCGAGTCCGACTCGCACTTGACTGGTTTTTTCAGAAGCACATTAAAGCTACTGATGCATAAGGGATCCTCCATTTTATTTCATCGTTACTCTTTAATAGCGGGATGATGGATGATGCACTTTCATACTGCATAACGTTCGAAAATTGACCCACAATGACATAAGTACATACATCGTAAGTATGTGCCTACATGGAATACTAAACTGAGTGTGAAATATGGTACTGGACCTGTGATACAGAAAGAGATAGTAATGTATAATAACCCTTGAAATACGTTTAATCAATATGATATACCTATTAGAAAGAAAGGCCAACAGGCGACTAAGTCAAATTACACAATTTAGTGTCATTTCAGCTCCTCACTTTTTGCGTTCTAGTGCGGCATCTGCTTCTTTTCAGTACATAATAAAATACCTATCTATCATTGCCTTCGACTGATGTTGGCTGATTTTATATATACAGGGTGAAGTTTTAATGACCAGCTAAATTTTAATATAATGATCTTTGGTAGAAAACCGATAGCCGTCTTGTTTCCTTTTAGTATCGTTCTATAGAAAAAAATTGAGATATGACTACACAAACCTTTCCCAAAAAAAACCAATAACTCTAGTCACCATTCATGCCCGCCAACCCATTCCGTTTCAAGGCCTCTGGCACGTAGGTACGTTTACTATAGCGTTAAGAAGGCAACCAAACGTTATAAAATAACACTGTAGATAAAATAATTTATTATGAAAATGCAACCCATATTTTTTATTTACGCAATGAGGTCTATTGGTGATACCTAACATCTAGAAAAATTTTGGCCGGTTACTAAAATCTCACCATGTATAGAGAGATGAATCCATACTAGGTTGTTTCATAAAAAAATAGTATATAAAACCTGGACTACCTTTACTCCCTTATGTAACATTAGAAAAGAAAAAAAATGTAAGCCATATACGGTAAATAAATTTGACAGCAATGTTTGGTTTAAATAGAGTCAGAAATGTCACTTCACAGTATAGAAAATGTCAAACGCAATTTCGCGGGGTGAAGGCCGTCGCGTGGGAAATTCGCGGATTAAACTCGGACTGAAACTCGCCATCTCGCAACGGGTTACACACCAGCTAGCTAGAGTATGAGTGGTTAGACGGTAAGCGCAGAAGAGGGATTCTAGTCAGTTCGTACTTTTATGAACTAAGTTTTCGTTTCCGTATAAAGTAATATTTCGGAGAAACAAGTCATTAATTACTTGATATGTACTATTTTTGAGAGCGGAGGTCTTTTAGCTCAATAATTGTCTGTGTAGGGTCTCGTAGCCAAATGACAAAAAACCGAAACTTTATAGTTTTATCCTGTCCACCTTTCTGTCTGTCTGTCCGTCTGTCACAGCCATTTTACTCGAAGACAGATGAAATTTGGAAGGTATGTGTATTCTATGAACCGCTATATAATAGTGTAGTGAAGTTAAGAAAATTCTAGATCCCTAAAAATTATATAGAGGTTTCGAAATGACTTTTTTATTTAAGTTAATAGTTGTTGAGACATATGCTTCAGAAGTCCTAAAAAATGTGCCCCAACTTGAACTTTTCAACTATCGGGTGGAAAATTTTGTAAAAATTTAAGTTTATATAACATATAATATATATTTACATTTGTATCACGATACGGTTATCCACATCCTTAACATGTGATGACACACATGATTATGAGGAAGAAGAAGTGGATGAAAAAAAAAGTTAAACCTAGAAGGAAATTCTTTGAAAATCCAAAATTTATATAAAAGAAAGAATGTAGACTGGCTCGTTTATTAAAAATTAATTTAATAGTCAATTAATAAAAAAATAATTAATATAAAAATTAATAAAATGATATTGAATTTTATGATCGGCGAAGACTGACGAACGTAACAAAACGTGACAACCATAGACATAGAGACAACATTATTATACAGAATGAGATTTTAGTAAACAGCCAAAATTTTTCTAGATGTTAGGTATCACTAATATATCTCATTACTTAAATAAAAATATAGGTCAAATATTCAGAATCAATAATTATATTTTAAATAATTTTTTTAATCTTAATTTGGCTACCTTCTACTTACATAGAGTGAAAGGGCGGGACATGGGGCATGTGGGCGGGGTGCAAGCACGTACACTGGCGGGCTCGTGAATGTTGACTAGTATATTGGTAGTTTTACGTAGGGAAGGTTTACGTAGTCTTAACTGAATATTTTCCTATTGAACGATACTAAAAAGGAACAAGATGCCCAACGGATTTTTATCAACGGTCATTTATTAAAATTTGGCTGGTCATTAAAATCTCAGCCTGTATAAGGATGTGAAAGAGGAAGAGGAATCTTAAACTTTTTTGAGGAAAGTGAAAGAAGAACCGGGTTATAAAAAATATGAGGAAGGAGAAGAAAAATCCTCATCAACACTAGTCTGTGTGAAACTTTTGAAACCTGTTATGTGGTCGAAAACTTAGAGTGAATTGATTAAAACAGTGTTACCGGTGGCAAATAAAGTAAACAATTTTCATATATTATACATGTAAATATGTAAATCTGCGAACAAGAACAAGAATAGAATAAGAGCTGTGGTGGCCAAACGTTCCATCACCCAGACTTTGATACAAAGTTTTGGGTTCGATCACCGTCGCAAACGTATTTACTAATGGGATAATAATTTAAAAAAATTAAGTGAATTAAATAATATATCACAACTCTGTCGACATCATCGCTTATGTGATATGACTGTTAACAGTTTAATAACTCTCAACCAGCATCGCACTAAGTCGCTGAGATTAAACTCCATGATTGTTGAGGAAGGGTTGTACTCCAGCAGTGGGCGCATTTTATATTCTATGAACCATTTATAAGCGACACGTGTGTTTCTCGTATCGTTTTAGCGGACACCAATTTCGCCGGCAGTGAATCGAATCGGTACGTTCTAATGCGTCGGGCTCCGTGAAAAATTTTATGTCTCATCTCGGTGGATCATTTCACCGCAGTGGGGCACTAGTAGCCTAGTGGGCACTATACTGCAAGTAGAGCCATACATGCGTCACTTTAAACCGCGTAATATCAATTTTCAATCTCAAAAGTGTGTAACGTAAGAGATGGACCAACAAACGCACTCATACCTACGCAAGAGTGTCGCGCCTGCGGTCGCTAGACGTAGATATTCGATGCCGGTACACCAGCAGTTGCGTTTGCGCAGCCGTTTATAACACCCGTGCGTTTTCTTGCGCTGGAGTTAAAGCGCGTAGTGACAGTGATATGGTGATAGTGCTGTTTAGTGATAAGTGTTGTTGTTGACACGTAAGTTTATAATTTTTGTTATTAATTGGTTTGAAAATGTAAACAGGGTTTAAAAATTTGATCTCATTTATTTGTGATCGAAACTGATAACTGGAAGCGCAGGTTTTGAAATATGTTCTAGATCATCTAGAACTAAAAATTTGATCTTAATTTTTTCTAACCAAATAACATACATTATTGTAATCAACTACAATGCGAGATATCCCTTAGTGTACACAACATGGAATTCGCAGAATATATAGTTCATTACCGATTACTTAGCGTTTTTCATCTTAAATAAATAATAAGTCTTGTTAATTTTATTTTTATAACGTAAGACACAGCAGAATGTATACGTTGCTTTTATAACGAGATTGTTGAACTTCATTGACCAGTAAAGGGTTTAAATAAATGGTTCTATGATTTCCAACACGACCAGTAAAAGCAGGCCTTTAGCGAAAATCCGGATTTTCCACGATCTACTTTGGAACGCAACCCTGTAAGTTAACTTAGTGCAAGTAAAATGAAACTAAATAAAATTGTAATTTACATTAAACGTTACCAGGATCGAAATCGGCGCTTGCTTTGTAAAGGTTGTTAAGATACATTACATTGCTTTAGGTACTAATTAAAAAGATAATATAAAAGAAAAAATATGAACTCATTAGGCAGTTATTTTATTAAAGTTAGGCAGTTATAAAACTTCGCCGACAAATTTGCTTTTCGGAACTAGATGGGGGGTTTACGAAGCATATTTAGAGAAAAAGTTTTTTTTTTGTTGAATTTATAAAAGAAAAAATAAATGAAATAATTAGACGGTTATTTTATTACAAAACTTAGTTGATAAATTAGTTCTTCAGAATTAAACGAGGATTCACGAAAGGTATATGTAGTGATTTTTGTTTTGTTTTCTAAACTCACTATATTTACAATAGTTTAATTAAATTTCATCACATTTAGATCTTAATTTTGGAAAAAAGAAAAAAAAATCAGAACATATTGTTATTGCTGTTAAAATCTCGTCATGGTTTTAGTTAAAAAAAAAAACATGTTTTATTATATTTTTTTCTTAGTTTATTTTATGTACGGTAAAACTTCGTTTCAAAAAAGTCGTTGGTGTCTTTTGTATGTAGATATTTATATGCGATAAAAGTTCAGTTAATTGCGTATTGTGCCTATTTGTGTAACAGTAAAAAACGTAACGTACGATAACTTTACGACATTTTTAGTATTTCAAATAGTTTTTTAATTACTTTGGCAAAATCAAGCGCATATTAGTCATATTCAAGTAGGTTAATGTGAAACGTGTCCTTTACGCTTTGTGTGGATAACAGTTATGTTGTATTCTGTAACCAAATTGTTATTTTTGACGTACGTCATTCGAAAAATGTACCGTAAAAGTAACTGAAAATTGTAAAACGTTTAAATATTTAATATAATATAATAATAATAATAACACACACAATCACAACAACGTCTTGGCCCCAAACTAAGCATTAGCTTGTATTTTGGGTATTAAGCGAAGACACCACATACATATAACAACCAAGACCCGGTGCCAGTATTAATATTCATCATATAAATACTGACCCGACCTGGGATTCGAACCCGGGACCTCCAGCTTCGCAGGCAGGGTCACTGCCCACTAGGCTAAGCGGTCATATTTAAAAATATATATTATTGAATAATAAGTTTAAAATTTATAAAAGGCAATAAAAATTACCGGTACGAATATATTGATATCTATTCAATTGAACAATGTGAATAATTAACAAATGATTGGTTGGAAATCGGTGATGTTATTCTATGGTTCGACTTATTCGACATACTTATGATTTAGTTTTCCGATGTGTTTATGAAATTTTATTTTAAGTGACATCTGATGTTACAGGGAAAAACAGATAAGCAAACTTGTATTTTTTTAATTACGTAACACAGGGATAAGTAACTATATCAGTCTTTAATTACAACGGCCAGTGCAACGATTTTTCTACGTGTCCCGGTGTACAAATAAATTAATTAGAAAAATAAGTAAAGACGTGGTATCAGTTCATTACGTGAGAGAGACTTTATTACAATATAAACAAAATCCAAATAACTGCTTCATTAAAATTTGCAGAAATAATAATATCCACACACAATGAAAGTTCATACTTGCAAAAAAGCATTTTATAAAATTTAATATTTGCTCATAGTTTAATACACGTAAATACCGATTTGAATCTCTGATGTAGACAGACATTTTATAGTATAGGGACTGCTTGAAATGTTTTGCTTTCATTACGTGAAAAAGGACTTGCGCAAAGCAAAAGGTGGCAACTGAGTACGCTAACGTCTGATAGTCATCGACCTTCGTGCAAGAATTTGCCGAGTGAGTTTAATTTAAATATGTGGATAAGTGAGATAAATTGTACGTTCAGATTTTTCATTCGAGTTCAGACAATAAACTTTTTTGTCTGATTCCTTTTAATGACACAACTTTATATTGGATGTTTATGCTAGATTTTCGCCTATTTAGCTATCTAGTCATAGACAAAATCTGAAGATTTTGACTGTCTCGAACATTTGGGTGTAGTATTTTAAAGTCAAGTCAAAGGTTTATTTAATTCCATTGAATAGGTTACACACACATAGGTCTAAACAAGTGAGAAAATTTTCGTACGTTTCTAGTATTTACTTTTCGAAAATATATTTTGTAAACATTTTGAAGTAAAATTATTTCTCGTTTTCGTAAAAAACGTCGGGAAAATTATAGCGGGTCTGACATTCCATATAAATGTTCCCAAACTTTATTTAGGCCGGTCGATCGTCACACGGGATGTAAAACTTGCTGAGGTATAGCTCTTTTAAGAGTTGAAATGTTCTTCGTTATCTGTCTAAATTATACGGTACGATACCTAAATACGTGAATCCGACTCCCATTTTATACGGTTTTAAAAATTAGTCGTGATGCGGAGACTTGATAGAAGTCTATTTAAAGTTAGTGAAAACCTGAGAAAGGCCGTCAACTAATTATATGAAAATATTCGTTTTAAGAATTTCAAATTTAAAACATATTATGCGATTTGTCAAACGCCTTACGTGGTAGCTGATTTAAGTAATCTTTTTGACATTCATCAATAGAAGAGTTGAAAATATAAAATACACGTTACTTGATATGGTTATCACGAAAAAAAAGAAGATGAGACTTCAAGTGTGGAAGAAATCAAAAAAGATGATACTAAAGCTGAATTGATTGTTTCGGTTTTGATAAATATTATTTTATGAATAAAAAATTGTGTCTAATAGCATTAAACATACTGTTAAGGCAATTGAAAAATAATATCCGGGATATCCCACACAGCGCCATCTAGACCTAAAGTAAGCAAGTATTATGCTTGTATTATGGGGTACTAGACAACTGATATAAATACTAAATTTTTTTTTTTATAATACATATATAGATACTTTTTACACCCAGACACGGAACAAATAGACATGTTCATGCACACAAATATTTGTCCCGGGCGGGAATCGAACCCGCAACACTCGGCTCCGCAGTTACGGTCTCTTTAACCACTCGGACAACCGGCCAGTCGAAATAAACATTTATTTCGACTGACCGGTTTTCTTCTTGATTAAATTCTTTTTGTTTAAAATCACGTTAAAGATATTATGGTATATTAATATAAATCACTGAGTAGGTATAGATTAGTTGGCATGATAGGAAGGTATGAGCCAAATTTCATTTCATGAAGATTCATCACAAAATTTTGCAGCCCAAGTGCAATTATGGTGATGCCACATCCATCCATCCATGTAATATAAATCACTGGGTATCATTAAGATTCAAATATGAATTTTTCAATGGTCATATGAATCCAGATATGGGATTTATCGACTTTAGGAAACGGCAGATTCGTGTATAAACTTAATTTGTAGAAAATATGTTTTTTTACTAGAACATGTTTTGTAACTGTACATTATATGCACACGGAAAGATTTTTAAATTTAAAAAGACCATAAAGTAGTCCCCCACTTTATGGTATTTTTTTTGCCATCTCCTCATTTCATGTTGGGGAAGAACCCTAGAATTTTTTTCCGTAGTCCGGCAAGGGGCTCTTATAGTTTCTATATGTTCGTCTGTTCATCTGTCTGTCCGTATGTAACAGCCATTTCCCTCGCAAACTGTTTGTGCTGTAAAGCTGGGCATGATTATACATATACGTATCCGCTGTATAGATATATATTATTAAAATCTGATAAGATATTTTTGTGAGATGCCTCGCATACACGCAAAAGAATAAAAAAAAAATATATTTGCTACCCTTCGAGTGGCGTGCAGTCGAATAGATATTTTTAATCATGAGGTTCTCTGATGGGTTTTCAAATTTAGGTCCTGTTCTCGAAATTTTCGGCTATAAATTTAAAATTCTTACGTGAGTTACGCATCTCTTCTAATTCTTGATCCCCTGTTCCTAAAAATCAGAAAAGACTATAATAACAGCACATTAAAACTACGAAAATTGTGGCGACTGTCTAGGGTTTACTAGTTCACGTGTAATAATTGATAAATTTTCCACAAAATCATGATTTAGGTTTAGGATGAACTTTTGTTGTTGACATGCCTATTCAACCCTACCTTATGCGTACCGTAAATTTAAGTAATTCTAATAGTTTTTTATTTATAATTTTGAAAATAACATGAATAAACCTTCTGAAAAAGCTGCCTCTAAAAAGTGGCAAACATTGTCTAGTCGATTGTTAACAAATCAGTAATTCTACCACAGGTTACATATATAATAATATTTAGAGAATCGAGCTCGCATTATGATAAGTACGATGACATACGTAGCAAAATTTATTATCAACAGTAAAAAGGCAATAAAATCTTTACGTTTTCTAACATACAGCATAAATCTTATATTAGCATCTAAATAAGCGCGGCACGCTTTCATCACACGAATGTGCAAGTGCCAGTGTGTCCCCGCTCTACTGTTGACTTTGGCTTTGCTATAGTTGCTTGAAATTTTGCACATACGCGATAAAAACGTGACGTCGTCTAAAGAGGTTGTATTAAACAAACATAATTTTTTTTGGTTTTTTTTAAAATTGGTTTGACGGAAAGGACCTTTGTTCATTGTGGAAAGAAAAATCATTCAAGTATGCTAGTTGTGGATATGTAGTAACTATTGGCATTGCCATGAAAAATATACATGAAAAGTTAAATAATAGAAAACCGAAAGAAAATAGCTTTATTACTTAGAATTCTACAGTGATGCCTTTTAAAATTTTTCCCACTTCATTCTAATGGCTAATGAGTTATTAATGCGAAATAAATATTTAACAAAAGACAGAGTTAAGCTAGGCATAAGTTATTTTTACTTTGCATTTCTTTGTGTCAGCATGCATCTGAATCAAAATTGAAAAAAAAGGAAATGAAAAATGTATACCATAGCTACCTATATTTACAAAATATAACTTTTTTATTCTATGGAATCCTGTGAAAGGATATTATTTAGTTCTGCCAGCTTTATTTTAATGTATGCTTGAGATACCGATACCACAGACGTTCACCGGGATTGCGTATGCAATGAATATAGCAACTTATCTAGAACATAAAAGTGTGTTAACAGGTGAGGGTCATATAATATTTTTTTTTGGATTTCATTCGTTAAAAAAAATTCAAACATCTGGTAAGCCTTTATTTGTCGTATAGCTATAGTTGACATTCGAATTGGTTCAGATATTTTAATTTTTTTTTATCAGTGTAGTCATGTAATAGATCTTTACAATGGATCTAGTTTTTTTTTTATAAATATTCGTCAATATAAATTATTAAATTTTGAAACACTTGATTTGCTAATACCTCATGCCAACAGCAAAAATATTTTTACTGTTGTGTTGTAATTTGTAACGAAAACTTTAATTTTTACTTTAATTTTTACTTTTTAAACTTAAATTTAATTCTCATAACATCAGAACGCGGAAAACGGCAGTATATTTCCTAGATTTTTCCATATATTGAGTCGAGTTCACGAAATAATTTGATTCAGATCACGCACTTTTCTTGTAACATTGAAAGGTAAGTTTCTGTGCGTATAGGAATATAACATATTTTGTTATGTAGCTTATAATTTGAATACTTGTCGACAAGGTGTGATGTTAATCGATCATAGTTTTATTTCGATCTGGATGGACCCAAATCAAAAAACTTTAATCGATTTCCACACAACCACTTTCGGATACTTAATTATTTTTAAACAATAATGAAGTAAACCTTTATCATAACTTTTTTATTTAATCTACTATTAATTAAAGCAATATTAATTATAAAATTAGTTTATAAAATTAAATAAATACTGTACGCCAGAAAACTTTTTCATACGTGCTGAGTCATTAGCCGTGCAATTAAACCAAAAACATCCTTCGATTAACTTCGATTTCTTTGTAATGTCGGAATGAGCATCACATGTGTAGTTCTCATGCAAAAGTGTCGACTGCTAAAGTCTGGTTAGTTGACTGAAGCGCTATATCAGCGTTACAAGAATACTGTAAAAGCATTCTTTGGTGTGCCATTAGAGTATTATTCTTTGGCACGTATTGACGACCAGAAATTTCACGTCATTGTCAAAATTTGAAAAAGAGTAGAAAAAGTACATTACTGACTAAAGTAAAAACAGTATGCTTCTTTGCTCTTATTTCGAAATTATTGAACTTTCTTTTCAAAACAAAAATAATTTCAAGTTAAAAAAATAATTGTGTTACCTTTTTTAGCCCTATTGATAGACTAGTTTTTTGTCTAGGGCAAGGGTTTAAAAATAAACCTGTAGTTTTCACAAAATAACCAATTTTTCGAGCTCTTTTGATTTGCCGAGTTTCAAGTACATAGTCGACTTTATTTGATTAAATTTACGCAGGTAATATGAATACGGGATTTAGTTCGAAATTCAAAGTTCAAAATAATGTTTTGAAAAATTGATAATCGCATTATGTCGATAATAGCAATAATAGTACATTATGATGCAAGTACGGTAAGCTGGATATTAGAGTCAGGTGTTTATAAGCACGAGCCAAAGTCAAATGCTTATAATGAATTGATGCCTATAATAGTCAGCTTACTGAGTACGAGCACCATACGACGTTTTTCAATACATTTGAGATTAAAATTAGGTAGATACTTCAAATGTAATAATGGCGGGAGCTAAGGGAAGGAGCGGGCTGCTTTTCGCGGTTTACGCATGCGTTACCAACAAAACGCTCGTGTGTGTTAGGTGTAAATAAAAGGGCATAGTCCGTAAAATACATCATTACGATCCAAGTTTCGATGTCATAAGGACCGTATACAGTAAATGTATTGAAAATAATAATAATTATTATTATTACTTATATATTATATTCGAAAATCTGATCAAAACTATTTTAGGCACAATAAAATTGTTTTACTTTGCTCTGTATATTTTATAGGGTATTAAAAAATTCTTTCATGTAGAAGGGCAAATCAAGTATGAAAATTTAATTTAATCACATAAGTATAATTAATGACAAATACAAACCAGTTGGCAACCGGGATCGAAGGCTTAACGTGCTCTCCGAGACACAGAGTCAGTGATAGTTATGTACTTAAGTCAGAAAAAAACTCATTGGTACATGCCGGTTTCTGGGATTCGAACCACGACCTTCTAAACAAAAAGCGAACTTGCCATCATCAGACGGCAGTCGTTGGAATCCACCAGTCCACACCGGAGCAGCGTGATGGATTAAGTTTCAAGCACCCTCGTCTCGAGGGGAAGTCTAAACCCCTGTAGTGAAGTTTAATGGGCTGATATGGAACAAACCAGTTTACGTACTATGAATCCCGATTCAAAAGACATATGAACAGGATTTTTTGAAAGGGAATCGGCCAAAGGCGGGAGTTGTTTATAAAATCTTTTTTCGCACTAAATAAGAAGTGTATTGACGAGACGTTCTTGTATTTCACCAACCTTTGGTAAGGAAACGCTAGATTGAATTTTTAAGCATAAAGTGTTATATTTTTGAACGCGATGTTTTCACTTTTTGCGTCGGGCGGCGTCAGCGGCCCACATTTTTAGCGAACCATTGCCAAAATTCTCAAATTCACAGGTAATAACAGACTTCGCATCCAAGTATCAAGAATAAGCATCGAATTATGCACCGATTATGCCTAAAATTGCACCTGAAATTCACCTAAGTGTATTTATTCTTGTATTTAATTTGCACTCTTTTATTTATAATACATTTTCTGAAAGTATATAATAAAAGGATGGCACATAATTTTTATAGGTAATTATAAATCTAGTTTTTAAGATCAATAACATAAAAAATAAATACATCGACATTACGTTTATAACTGGTTCGAGCTTTGGTTGATAATTTATAATAATATAATGATAATAACATGTGGGACGATCTCACACACGGTCGTGTAATTGAAAACAAGGCGAAGCCTGTGTATTATGGGTACTAAATAACTGATATACTTTATTTAAGTATCTTTTATAATACATATAGATATTGATATTTTACACCCAGAAACGGAACAAAGAGACCTCTTCATGCATGAAATATTTGTTTTTCCATCAGCCTTTTTTTATACACCCCACTGCAGAGGCTTAGGCCTCCCCTCCAGATGAGAGGGTTTGGAGCTTAAATCCACCACGCTGCTCCAATGCGGTTTGGTGGATTGTGACGACCGCCATCTATTGACAGCAACCGGGACCGACTGCTTAACGTGCTCTCCGTCGCACGAAGTCAGTGATAGTTAATGTACATAAGTCAGAAAAAACTCATTGGTATACGCCCGGATTCGAACCACGGCTACTTGGCCTTATAGATTTGAAACAGGTTCGTTGCGGCTCGGGCCATTCCGACACCAATATTTAAAATATTTACATATGTAATATTTGTATTGGGCGGGAATTGAACACGCGAATTTTGGGTCTGCAGTCAAATTATATATATATATATATATATATATTTTTAAATAAATCCACTACCATATAAAAACCGCAATACATTTAATAAAAATTTGGCAAATAAATGAACACAATACAAAACGTTTTAAATAAATAAATGGTTATGCCTTCAGTTGGTAATTTATAAATAGGAATTTGTAGAACAAACCTAGTATTACAATAAAACTGAGATCAATTACAAAATTTATATAATATAGTTTAAACAAAAGTTCACAAATAATTAAGACTTAGATAATTGTAATATCTTTAATTCGGATTGTATATTCATACAAGCGAGTAATAATAATATTTAAAAAAACTTTAAAAAATTAGCTTAGGAAATGTGAATAAATACAAGAAAGTATTTCCTTTCTTTCAATGTAATGTACGTGCAAATTCTTGAGCTTTTTCCTTCGAAAGTGTGGCAAATTGCCATCGATACAATTGCACGTTGGATGGCCTGGATTTTTTTAGTTGTCGCCCGAGAAGTTCCCGCGTTTTTGACTGGGTTCGCAATTACCGGCATACTAGCGTAATTTGCCGGCCGCTTACCGTAATTGTTGTTAAAGTGCTAGCTGCCGTCTGAGTAGGTAACTGTTATTGATTTTTTGAGCAGAACAACGCGAAGCTGTTGTTTTATTAGCTAATAATGCCAAGCAAGAATCTAGACTTTAAATGTACATATATGTACGGGAGAAAGTAGAGAATCTTCACGCAAGTCATATCCGCAATTACTGTCATTTGTCTCAATTTAGTTTCGTTTTAGATTGAAATGACACGAAAATTTCTAAAAGATTTCATTTTTATTTAAAACACGTCGCTGTTTTATATTAAAATATTTAGTTATTTTAATTATGCATAGTGAAAGTAAAAACATTACATTGTCGTTGTGTGTAATTAAAACAAATTAAATTTTACTTATGTAGGCACTGGTTACGCGGTTTGATTTTTTAATAAAATTTTATTATATAACACTTGTAGTTTACTTCCTTATACGGAATGAAAATGAATTCTTTATTGTAAGTCTTTAAAAATAATTCATTTTTATTTAGAATAAGTTTGAACAAATTATAACTTACATAATATAGATTTTATTCAAACGTATTGGTTATATAAAAATTACAAATAAATATATTCTGTTCTGCCAAAAATATTTCGATAACGATAAACTCTAAGAAGTTGGTAATTTTCAGGAAGGAAGAAATTAGGAATAATCCACACTAGACAAAAAGTTTATCCTAAAGTTTGTGGTTAATTTTGCTATTAGTTTTTCAACAGTATTATGGGCTGTTTGCTTTAGAAATGTTAGATAAGCTTTTCTAAAGTTTGTGGTTAATTTTGCTGTTAGTTTTTCAACAGTTGAGCTGTATGCTTTAGAAATGTCATATAAGCTTTACAATAATTTATATGTAAATCTATGGTCTATGGTACATCCAAACAGCGGGATCTATGGGATGAATTAGCCAATGTAATAAATAGCGTCACCGGTATTATTATATTTTGATGTATTTTTGTGGTTTTGTAGGTAGTGCGGCGCGCGGTCGGTGATGCGCCGCGCTCGCCCGCGCGCAACACATGCATGTCGCCTGCGCATCTGGTATGTATTATATTGTTTCCATCTTGTGACTTTCCGTCTACGTGGACTTATGAGCAACAAGGGGCAATTTGTTTATACTAGTATTTCGTTGAAAGCACGGTTCTCAACTAAATAATACATTCATTAAAATCGATACATCGCTTTGACATTCTCCCTGTCATCATCCACTCGAATCTGACTGAATGCCGTCAAATGGGCCGTTTTATATGTATATAGCGGTCGTACCCGGTGGTGGGCTAGGGAAACGTTCCTCTTCCCGTTCCACGCATTAGTACATTGCACCCGTTTGAAGTCGCGGTGGGTGGCCAACCATATAGTATCATTACACTATGGTATCATCGTCATCATCCAAACAAATAAATTCTCCGGCGCGTCTAGCAACAAATTTGATTGCCATAAAATAGGTTATAGTAAGTCAACCTTAAAAGATACACATATGCTGTCGCGAACTTTTGGTTAGAAATTAAAAGAGAACGATTCCGTAATACATATTTTTGCTTAACATCCGTTTACGCAGCGCGCGTAACGGAAGCTCTCAAAAGAAATAATCTTTCCCGGTTTAGCAACATTTTTCATTGATGATCCGCTCCTATTGGTCGTAGCGTGATGTAATTATTATAGCCTTCCTCGATTAATGGAATATCCAATGGACAACGCAAAAAGACTTTCTCAATTCGAACTAGTAGTTCCTGAGATTTGTGCGTTCAAACAAACAAACTCTTCAGCTTTATAATATTAAGTATAGATTTAAAGGTTCGAACACTTTAACACTTAAAAAAACTGTCATTGAAATAAATTAGACGTGGCTTGTTTTCAGTGAACTTTCTGGAACAATTCGATAAATAGATGTCGAGTTTATGCACATAACAATATGTGAAACATTAACTAACGCCCTACGAGGAAATAGATATTGGCTTTGTAATAGTCGAGTAACAAGCAGTTTTAAATTTTTCGGTTCTTGCTGTTTGATGGATCACGTACAACGGACAACGCACTGGGACTAGTGGGATAGACCGGATCGTTTGACCTTCGCGTTATCCTATAAAGTCGTGATAGCCCAAAGCGCAACGAACCTGTCTCAAATTTATATGGCCCCATAGGGCCATGGTTCGAATGCGGGCGTGTACCAATGAGTTTTTCTGACTTAAGTACACAACTATCACTGACTCCGTGCTTCGGAGGGTACGTTAAGCAGTCGGTCCCGGACGCTGTCAATAGAGGCGGTCGTTACAGTCCCCAACCCGCAGTGGAGCAGCGTGGTGGATTTAAGCTCCAAGCCACTCTCCTCACCCTGGGGGAGGCCTAAGCCCCTGCAGTGGGGTGAAAAATGGGCTGATGACGTGAAGTGAAGAAGTGAAGTTATTCTATTACGCCTACAGTAAGTTCTTTAATCTGTGACAATATACAAACGCTTTCCGCTCAGTTAATTAAATTTCACAAAAGCATGAATTGCACGAAATTTTCGAAGATAAATTTCAAGAGTTATCGAATTTCTATTATTAGGTCTATTTTAGCATAAAATTTAAATTAAGTAATAAATTAATACAACGGATACTTTTTAGGATTCCATACATTCGATATGAAAAAAGAACCCTTATAGGATCACTATGGTTTAAGTCTGTCCGTCTCTCTATCTATCACAGCCTATTCCTTCGAATCTATTGGACAACAAAAGTTGAAAGTTTGGTGACCCAATCACTGATGTAGGTATAGAGTAAATAGACAACTTTTCGTTTTAGGGTTGATTTTGAGAGGTAAATCAGAAAATTAAAAAGAGACATTTTCTCAAATGCATTGTGACATATATCAAATAAAAGCGCTTGTTATGACAAATATAAATTTTTGATTTTTTAAGCTCACGGTTCAAAAAAATTTTACCAAATTGACGAAAATTTACATTCTCCCCCTTATCTCCGAAACAATTAAGCCTAAAAATTTAACTTATATTTTACAAGAAAACGTAAACCTTAAACGATTTATTGTTTTAGGAGTAAGTGGGGTAATTAGGAATATAAATTTGAAAAATTCTCAAGTGCATCATGTGACGTATCAAATGAAAGTGCTCATTACGAGAAAGAAATACAAAAACATTTTTTTATAAAATTAAATTTAATAGGTATTAAATAAAATTCGTTTACAGGAAAATTGAAATGAAAAGTCTCTAAATTGGCGCGGGAAACAAATAACATTTACGAAAAGAAAATGCGTATAAAATGTGTAGCTTAGTATTTTTAATGGTTACTGTGGCAGCACACTTAAACGAAGGGCTCGGGGTCAATTTCTAACCTTAATTTGATTCAGATAAAAAAGTCATAGGTAGGTGTGTGAAGATTTATAGCGCGGAACCTTTTTCACGTGAGTCCGACTCACACTTGACCAGTTTTTAGTGGTATAAAACTAGTTTCGGTTCATTAATCATTTACAAAAAACCTTACCACATTATTTAAAACGCATCCATTCATATTTGCACTACCTTTTCCCGCGACTCCCCAGCCCAGGTGGTTTTACGTAGGTACCTAATGTTTATGACTAGAACTATGTAATAGTTTCCATTCCAGCAACCATACTGCTTTTTCTAATTTTTCTTTTTGAGTTTTCTCACTGCCATCAGTGACATTCGGTGACCTTTAAAAAGGGAAGCCGGCAGCGATAATCTAGGCTATAGATATCATGTCATTTGTATTGCGATGGTCTGTTACTCGTACGTGTTGAAGGCCCGTCAGTATACGTATATAAACTAGATTATCGTAGCTAGCTTCCCTTTTTTCCCCCTCGATATTAATTTTTATTGAAGAACGTCTATGCGACCTCTATACAACCGATTGACAAATAAAAAATATTTAAATATAAACATATTATATTTAAAAAAGACATTAAAACTAAACATTTAAAATACATAATTTAATAGTCATCTGATGAAGAAAAAAGTTCTTTCTATTTAAATTAGATATATACAAAGAAATTTTTTCAATATTTTTTCGCGGCCGGCTTTCTTTTTAATAGGGTATCGCGCTGACTACTATTCCATATCACAACTCAAAGCTTTGCTGGCCATTCATTTTCAGTCTTTATTAGTTTTGATTCTTATGGGAAACTTGAAATATTTTAAGTAGTCTGTCATTTGTATTTTCATGTTTTTAACTATATAACTATTCGTTTCGTTGTTTTACAACAGTTAAAAAAAAGAACAAATATTTTTTTATTTATAAAACTATCTTGAAGTTGATAAAGGAAAAATTTATTTTTGAGAAACGTTTCTGAAATACTCGTTACCGCATGTAGGTAAGTTGTGTTGACGCGTCGTCGGCCGCCTCTCAGCTGTGCGCTACTGCACGCTTTCCACTTGCATATTTATTTCACAGCTCGCACGCACGCCGTTTGTCCACTGTTTGTTTATTTTATTTTCAGGTTAGTGTTTAAAAATATCTACATAGCCGGTGTAAATACGATGAGGATGAAAGTGGTGTGTCGGCTTTTTAAAATGGTGACCCATCGTTCGTGTCTTCCATTCCACCAGCCCATTATGCCGAACTGCAGGGGCTTAAGCCTCCCCTCAGGGCGAAATCATTCATGTCTATTTAAAAAGATTTTCGATTGTACTAGATAAGGAACTTCAAAATGGTATAAGTCCAAGTATATAGGTCTAGATTTCTTAATTAATAATTTTATCATTTATAGGAAACAAGATGTATTTATTTTTATGTTTCAAAAAAGTTTAACTTAATTTAAAATTTAATATGAAAGCTCGGACTAAAAAAAAGAAGATAGAAATAAATAAATAGGTGCATGCTACACGTAAGTACGCAAATATGCGAGAACTGTGCCGATTGTGTATAGATAGTGCTTGTGAAACAGCTGACGTGAAAAAAATGTAAAATGGCGCTGCGTTTAATGAAACTGAGTAAAAACCGTTTAAGTGCGAGTCGGACTGACGCACCAAGGATTATCACAAGAAATAGATTTGTATTATACGCATAGAGTAAATAAGTTTGACAGCAGTGTTTCGTTTTCATAGAGTGAGAAAAGTCACTTCACAATATTGCAAATGTCAAATGTGAAGACCGGCGTGCGGGAACCTTGCGGACCGACCGACCTGAACTCGGACTGAAACTTGCCATCACGCAACGGGTACACACCAGCTAGCTAGAGTATGAGTGGTTAGACCGTAAGCGCAGAAGGGGGCTTCTAGTCAATACGTACTTTTATGGTTAGGTATATGTTCACCAGAAAAATGTATTGTCTTCCATTCAGTTCAGTTCTTGGCGTGATTCCGACTCTTGTTCAGCTTTTATTGTTTGTTGGTACATTTTGACCAACTTTGACGCTTGTGTGTATTACCGTGTTTACTACGATAAAGCAAAAAAAAAGAAAAGTTTCTTGTATGGAGATCTCCATTAATTTTTTACTTTTTGTTTATTATTTAATATTTGTTAGAAAACCACGCAAAATAATTCCTAAATGGCTCCATCACAATATTTTATGACACCATGTCTTTTATTTTCTTTGGTCTGAAAGTATGAAAGTTAGGTTTTCCCAAGGACGTACGATGATGCTGGTAATCATTATCCTTATACATATTTTTTTTTTATCATATGAAATTATAATACGACAGCATTTGGAATCGTGACCTTTGTATTAATATAACAGTAATAGCTAATTTCCTTGTGATCAATAGAAACAATATAAATGAAATATTTCTCTACGTATCCAGTGGACAAACGTGCCTCGCATTAATCAGATTCGCATAGTGACAAAGAGTTATAATTTATCACAGGCAACGGTAATTGGATGTTTGCTTTTAGCAATAATGCCAGTGGGTCAGCAAAAATTTACATTTTAATATCGCGTGAACGCGACTCAAGCGAAAGTGATCAATTTTTCATTATGACTTTATACATATATAGGTAGGTAAACGCTTTTGATGTTGCTCTATTGAAATTGTTTATTATAATTATCGTCTTTATCGGATTTTGAAGTTTTACTGTATTATCGTAGTATTGGATTTATAAAAAAATGTTTTTTTGAATGTTTCGGTTTAGTTTTTTTTTATTTACTATATTACGTGGTGTTTTTAATAAAAATCTATTTTTTTAAATTACGTAACATACTTAAATTACATTTATTTAAACAATTCAATCTTTATTCTTAATCGTGTAGTTAGTTACAATTTTACTTTGGAATGGGATTATTACTGTATTAATTATTACCATAGTTAAGATATTTCCGTTTAAGACATACAGATATTGTAGTAAGTATACAGATATCATTTAGATATTTTGTTGCAGTTCGTAGCTTTTCGTATGCCGTCCAATGAAGACACGACAAAATAATTGCTTTTCGATATCGTACGATTTGAATAGAAAACGAATAGCTATGTAACAGTCGGCCGAGGCAATACTTTATCATATAAACGTCTAATAATTTGTACAGCGACAGTACGAATGCTCCGCGTTTTCCATGCCACGCGTTGTAGTAACATCAGCTACGAAACAAATGTGCGTATCATGAGATATGTACTTAAACATTTTATGCTAAAATGAAAATAAATTAGAACTATTTTTAATTGAAGTTGTTGTACTGGAAAATATTTTTAATAAGTAAAGATGAATTTTAGTGCTGTCTGGACAAAGTTTTAAAAAAATAATTAAAAAAAAAATAAAAGCCGACTTCAAAACCATAAACTAAAAAGTTAAAAATAAAATTTTTACTTTAAAGAAAGGAGCATTAACAGGCGGCATATAGTTAATGAAGTCGGTGCCTACTCACTCAGACACTTTAAATTGTTTTCTATATTTGTTATAGTTATAAATATATCATTGTTGTAATTGTTATTACCTGGTAAGTCTCTAATCGGTCAATGTATACGGAGATCGGACGCGTCAGGAAAAATATTTCTAGAAGAAGCTAAACCTGTGACCGTTCACATCGCCAACGTAGAGAGCTTGTTTATGTTATGGAGCTCGTTACATACAGAAGTTGAACTAAATAGATATATAATATAATAGATAATTACTCGACCGATGAACCAAAATAAACTTATTTTTCTCTTGTTTAAAAGACAGGGATCTAAATTAAGTTTCAGTTTAGAAGCCGCAAAAACCTGGAACACCCTTCAACCGCCGCTAAAGGAATGTTCGTGTACTACTTTTAAAAAAATTACAAAAAAAATTACAATCATAAGCAATTACTCATACATAGAGGAACGAGATTTGTGCAGGTATAATGGTTTGAAATGCTATCCGGTATTCGGAAGGGTGAGGAAAGGGGGGAGTGACTGAGCTATAGTCGACATTAATTAGGTTTTTGTTGCGATACTATTGGACTTAGTGCGACATTTTTCTTGTATCATATATATATATATATTTATATTTATATATCTAATGTAAGTTCTGGGATTGGCAGAATACCAGCGCTGGCCCTGTGGCCACTGTGGCGGACCGGCAACAGCTGAGCCGATTCCATTTGCCCATAATACATGCTTTGATTATCATGCAAGTGTAATTTAAAAATTGTTTTATTTTTTCTTTTCTTTTCATTTTGCAATTTAAATCTTGCTGTGTTGTGTATTTTTTTTTTAAACATTGTTCTGCATGTTTGTGTGGCAATAAAGATATTTCATTTCATTAAAATTAGTACAGCACAAGAGGTACACGATTTTTAAGCTACGGACGCTTCAAACTATAATATTTGAAAGCCACATCCATAATAATAATCTTCTTTCTCATATCCAAGCACTGTCCCTGATTTTAGCTAAATTAAAGGCTGCCTAGATGATATCGGAGGCGCGCCGCAACGCAATTTCGCTGCAACACTGCAATAAAACATTATCTCGTTAATTCGTCTTTGCTGTTGTGATGTTGCCGCGAATTGGACTGGGTTGAATCCAATTAATAACTACGGTTGTCTTCTGAATTAATAAAGTCTGTCTAACGACTACAGAATAATTTAAATTATTAAAAACTTTTTTTGCAAATTTTATTGCTTTTACTACTATTTAGTAATATGCATGTTAGTTAAAAAAGCAGGTCAAGTGCGAGTTGGTCTCATGAGCCGAGGGTTCTGTACCACCACACAGTATATATATGTAACTTATAAAAAAAAAATAGTTTGTAATCGGAAAAAAAAAATTTATGAATTAATTATAAATGAATGATTTTCGAATTATCCATTTACTTGTGCTGTGAGACATTGCTTCTTGACAAATTTCATCGTTCTAAGTTAACGGGAAGTACTGTAGGTTTTAGTGTCAAAATATGCGGAATAAAAGGCCGTATTGTTTTACAGTTCTAAGGAACCGTAACTCAAGTGTTTGATATTATTATGATTTTGATTCCTCGATCCATTCCTGAGAAAAAGGGTTTTGACGGACAGACAGACGGACGGACGGAAGTGATCCTATGAAAGCTTTTTTATTTTTGAGGGACAGAACTTTAAAAAATAGTGCAACTGCGTACTTATCAGAACGCGACAACTGTTGGAGATCCAAGCGTAATAATACATGAAGGCCGATGCTAAAAAATGATAAAAAGCTCAGTATAATTTAAAGTTATCCTGCGAGTGTACTAAATAACATTAGATGAGGCTTTTTATAAATTTAAATATTGACTTTGGGTGTATTTATTTCATGCCTTCCAAAACCATAGAGCAATTTAAAATCTTTAAGCCAACATCTTTATAACAGGGTCAAAATGTTTTCAGTTTTCAATGTATTTCTAAATTAATGTATAAGATTTGACGGCCGCTTAGCCTAGTGGGTGGCGACCCTGCCTACGAAGCTGGAGGTCCCGGGTTCGAATCCCAGGTCGGGTCAGTATTTATATGATGAATATTGATACTGATACCGAGTCTTAGTTGTTATATATATATGTGTTGTCTTCGCTTGATACCCAAAACACAAGCTAATGCTTAGTTTGGGGCTTAGACGTTGTCGTGTTGTATACATTATTGTTATTGTTATTATTATTTAGCAATTACTCGTAAACTTTGTAATACATATTAATACTGATTTCACGTAGGACCAACTTTAGAGATATAAAAATATCAATAAAATAAATAAAAAATGTATTGCAATTCCTGTGAACTATACAATAAGGATATATTTAGATAAGATAAAATGCATAATATTTAAAAATTTTAATAATAAAATTTTACCTAAGTAGGTATGTAGGTGCGTATAGGTTTCAAAGAAACTCGAAATCATAACCCAGTTCTAAAGATGTTCTAAAGATTACAATTCTAGACACATCTATTTGGCATACTCTATAAGGTATTGTGACGCGTGATATTTCGAACATTATGTTTAATTGTGACACAATATTCTAATTGAATACCAAATTCTGTTCACTATTGCGGTCTAGAATACAACTAGATGGCATACACGACTTATTGCTATGTCATAACTGTTGGATTGTTTCTAGAAATCCGTATAATTACGCAATTTCCGTCGATACACCTAGGCACCTGGACCAATCTTGTAGTTTAAGCCTTACAAATACTATTTCTATGATATTCCATAAGCAGATGGTCTATATATTTGTTACATCACATAGTAGAGAATAATTGTAAAAAAGTTTGAAGCATGTAATCCTATAAAGGCACGAGTATCGAACACTCGTTTAATAGTACATTATGATGCAAATACGACAAGCCGCATATTATAGTCGAGGTGTCAAGGTAATAAACCGATGACTATAATAGCCAGCTTACTTATTACTTAGAGCATCATACGACGTTTTTCAATGGGTACATTTGCAATACATTTAATAATATAATAATAATAATCTTAATTGCCAATCAAAGTTACAGTTATATTCAAAAATAAAATCAAAAGAACATACATACAATAAATCTAATGCAACAGTGAAAGGGTACTGGCATCTAAACTAGGACAGCTTGTATTATTTGTACCAGAGATTTGCGATTAAAATTAGATACATACTTCAAATGCAATAATGGCGGGAGCTAAGGTCGCGAGCGGGTTACTTTTCGCGGTTTACGCATGCGTCACAAACAGAATGCTCATTTGTGATTGGTGTAAAATAAAAAAGTCTAGTACTGTAAAATATAACATTACGGTATAAGTTTCGATGTTCGATAAATATATTGAAAAGAATATCAAAATATTATTTGTAGTTTTTGTATAATTTGCCCTTTCGTACAGTCTTATAAAACTTATTTAAATATTATGTAAATATTCCTAAAAATAATCAAACTGACCAGCATAATTACTTCTGATTAAGTACAATTATTTGCTACAATTTAACGACAGAAATATTTAATTAGACGTATTTATTTATTTATTTATTTATTTATTTATTACATAGATACAGCAACAGTTAACAAACTTAAAAATAGGCAAAGATACAAAATATATAAAATACAATAGAGGCGAGTCTGTTGACCTTAATAGCTATATACGGCATTGTAAAATAGTACATAGTAAATAATCAAGTAATAAACACAAAAACGACCAAAATATTTAAAAAGAAAGAAAACGTTTATAATTTGGACAAAGCTCTTTTAAATGAGACGTAACTCTGGTGATGTATATCGAATTCATCGTTCAATGCATTATATAGACTACAAAACCTATGTATTGGACTGTTGTAAGAGACGTTATTATTCGCGATTGGTACGTCAAACAGTCGCTTATCACGCAAACGATGTTTGCTGACTCTGAAATTAAGAGCATTCAAAAGTTCGGCACCCAAACCACCGTTAGCTATCTTGTGAAGAAGGCACAAGTCCGTAGTTCTACGTCTGACCTGAAGACTCTGAAGATGGAAGTACTTCAGGCGATCACTATACTCGGGAAGTCTTTTCCTCAGGCCCAATCTAACGCTGAGACAGCGCAGGAAACGTGCCTGAACTGACTCGACTCGATTAATATGAACCTGGTAGATCGGACACCAAACAGAAGAACAATATTCCAGAAGGCTACGGACCATTGAATTGTAAAGTATTAGGAAGGACTTCTTTCTTCTGAAGGCCTTGGTAACTCGGAAAATGAACCCCAGCATCTTGCAAGCCCTGCCCACCATCCACCCATAATGAGGTCTGAACGATAGCGCACTATCGAACAACACCCCCAAATCACGAGCTACACTGACGCGCTCCAGTGGAGATCCGTTTATGTTGTACGGATAGTAAATTATTTTCTTATTCTTGGTGAAGGATATGTAGTGGCATTTCTTGATATTCAGTGACATTAGATTATTCTCACACCAAGAGTGCAATAGATTTAAATTGTACTGTAATAGAAGACAGTCTGACGTTTCAGAAATGGATAAGAAAAGTTTGAGATCATCAGCATAAGCTAAGCAGTTGCAAGTCAAAACTTCCAGAAGGTCATTAATAAACACTAAGAACAGTAATGGTCCTAAATTGGAGCCCTGTGGAACCCCAGAGGCTGCCATGAAAGGGTAGGAATCGTATCCGTACACGCACACTAACTGCGATCGATACAGCAGATAAGATTTGAGCCAACGATGCAAGGATCCAT
Source organism: Luffia ferchaultella (assembly GCA_949709985.1). Lineage (NCBI taxonomy): Eukaryota > Metazoa > Arthropoda > Insecta > Lepidoptera > Psychidae > Luffia > Luffia ferchaultella. The sequence continues at coordinate 14,129,385 of OX453251.1, read as the reverse complement.
GAATCCCAAGGTGCTCCATCTTCGCCAGCAATATTTCGTGATTGACACGATCGAATGCCTTGGCAAAATCGGTGTACACGGAATCAACTTGAATCTTATCATTGAATGCGTGACAGAGATAGTTACTATAGACGAGCAGATTGGAAGTAGTAGATCTATGATTGACAAAACCATGCTGGTGAATGCTCAGTATATGGCTGAAATGGTTAAATAGGTTTTGATACATCAAGCTTTCAAATACCTTAGCAAAGCAGTTTAGAATACTTATGGGTCTATAATTAGATACGTCACCCTTGTCACCTGATTTATATATTGGAGTAATTTTGGCTAATTTCCATAGATCAGGAAAAACACCCTCGGCCAAAGATTTATTGAAGACCATTGATAGTGGTTTCGCCAAGGCACATGCACAAATACGGACAAACACAGGCGGAATACCGTCAGGACCAGCTCCTTTATTTATTTCCAATTTTTTAAGATGAGTTAACACTGCGTGTTCGGGCAGCTGTACCCTGAATAAAGTGTAATTAGATGGTGGAAATAAAGGGGTGAAATGAGAACCTGTTGATGAGCAATATACTGAAGAGAAATAATCAGCAAAAAGATTAGCAACACTAGGACCGGTATCAGCTGAGCGGCCATTAAGATGAACGTGTCTGGGCATCTCGTTTGTCAGTTTTTTATCCTTGGTGTATCTCCAAAACGCTTTGATATTACTCGATAAATCGGCTTCTATATGTTTAATGTAAGTCTTAAAGCAGTCTCTCATTAAAATTTTGGATCTTGCTCTGAGTAATGAAAACGTATCATAGTCGCGAGGATTTTTGTAAAGTTTGTGTTTGCGGTGAAACTTGTTTTTTTCGCGCAACAACTTAATGAGCGATTTGGAGAACCATGCAGGATAACTAGAATTATGTGACGTTCTAGTGGGCGTGTGCCTATTAATAACAGTCCAAAGCTTGTTATAAAAATAATGCAAGAAGTCTTCACAATGCAATGAGGAGGAAGCATTCCAATTGATTTGATTAAGTTCGGAGATGCATTTTTCGTAGTCGGTTTTGTGAAAACAAAGCTTAGGTAAATTAGTGTTATTCCTTAGAAGGTGACATTTGAATAGAGAAAATGAAAACTCTAGGGGAGGATGATAATTGTCAATCCGAGTGACTGGCTCTGTCAATGTAACAACAGAGGAGGGCGAACAGTTTGCAAGCACAAGGTCCAGTACATTGCCATCAGCGTTAGTTACATTATTTAATTGTTGTAGACCAGTGGTGCTAATGAAGTCTAATAACATTTTTGATTTCATATTGGTAACATTGGTTAAGTAATATGCGCCAGCATTAGTCCAATTTAAATTTGGTAGATTAAAATCCCCTATAACAATCGTATTGACAACATCCGATGCCAGAATAACACGTTCGCAATTATCGAGAAAATTTCCGAACAATTCGTCCGGGATGTAAGACGGCAGATATACAACACACACATCAAAACAAGTTTTGTCAAGTCTAATGCGCACCCACAAGTCCTCAACCAAATTGTGCCGTTCAGTTTGAAGTTCAGCATGAAGATGTTTAGAAACGGCCAATAAGACACCACCACCGTGAGATTTACCAAATCTGCTCTTGAACAACGAATCGCGATCCCTTCGATACACACTATATCGTTCATCAAACAACTCAGATGAGAAAATTGAGTCGTCGAGCCACGTCTCACACAAACATATAATATCATAATTACAATTAAGTACGGAATTATAGATTTCAAAAAATTTACTTTTTAAACCACGTACATTTTGGTAGAAAAATGACAATTCCATAAAATAACAAAACAGATCACTACAATAAACAAGGGAAGAATAACAATTTCAACAAACACTAAACACTAAGAGCCGATGAGGAAGCTAATTGATGCGATTCAAGGACTGCGAGTCTCTGATCACAATATACTGGGACTTTTCGTCCTTGCGAACAAATATGACACCGTTGCGGATCCAGACAAATTTATAAGACTTTTCCTTGGCCTTAGCACGCGCAGCGGTGTGAAGTGCTCTGTTTGTGGCTGACAGATGCTCAGAAACATAGATTGGAGTTCTTACGCCACTAGCACCAAGCGAAGTGGAACCAAGCTTATTATGAGGGTTCGCCTTGTTATAGCGAGATACGGCAGATAAAAATTCGTCTCGGCAGCGACGATCACGCAGTTTAGCCACAATCATACGAGGCTGAGAATTATCTTTGTTCAGCTTATAAACTCTCGTGCAGTATTGCAAATCTTTGTCCTCTAATTTAAACGAGACAACGTTTGCAATTTGTTTTACGAGAGTACACAAATTTTCAGATCGACACTCAGCAACTCCGCGTATCTCGACGTTTGTATCGCGCAATTGTTGTTCGAGTGTGTTAATTTTTTCTTGTAGTTTAGTTAATTGGTCACGCGTAGCGACGTTTTCGTCTTCCAGCCGCTTAGAAATTGCTGTCAAATTTTCTACTCTGGGATGTAGCTCTTCGTATTTTCTATTGATAATTGAAATCGAAGCGTGAAGCTCTTTCAGCCGATCATTTATAGGCGACAGTTGCAAGTTCAGCTGATGCTGTAAAATTCCTGGCAGTTCTGATTTTAATGTGACGATAATTTCACTTTTGATAAGCTGAATCAGATCTTCACTCATGCCTGTAACTGGGACAGGAGTCGCTACGGCAAACTCGACTGCCTCAGTCTCAGAAACGGAACTGTGTTCAGAGTCAGAGTTGTTTCCAACAATATCCGCAGTGATCGACGGTCCTATTGGAGTGCCGGAATTGTTGCCTCCACGACGGTGTTTTGCGATACAATCAGGGCAAGACCACCCCTCAGCTATTTTGGAGGCCGGTAACGGTTTGCTAGAATTGTACTTGACACAGGTTTGATGAAAATTTACTTTACACTTAGGGCATTTTACACGTTGACGTTTGATCTCATCTCGGCAACCCCCACAGGTTTCGTAAGGCATATTAACCAGTTGTGAGGATAAAAAAAAAACTATAATAAAAAAAAATTATTTAATTTATAATTTAATAATTAATTTATTATTTAAATAATTTAATTTATTATTTAATAAAATTTATATCTGATATGCAAGATACTGTAATAAATGTTTAATTAATATAACAATCCACGTTAACTAACCACGAAACTGCGATGAAATGCGTGATTTAATATGCACTTAACCAGTTTTTACTTATATAAAACTAGCGACCGCCCGCAGCTTCGCTTGCGTAGACTACACATTCCTGTTTTAGGTAGTAATAACTTTTGAAATGGTTTATACGTACTTTTTGCTGAAACTAATATTGGGTACACCCATTCAAACTTTCAATCTTCATTCTCCCCACTCCTTTAGGAAAACCGATACTCCCATACTTTTCACCTCCCATTTTCCACCCTTAAAATGTGGAAATCCAAAAACTCTGAAAGACGTCATTATTTATTTATGTCAAAATTTTTATGTTTTTAATTTTAATAAGAACAAAGACTCTCATACAAAGCCCTTCCATCTCTACCTCCTTAAATTTAAAATTTCCAAATATTCCTTTCATAAAAAATTTATACGTTCTAAAATAAACCACTGTTCCAAATTTCGGCTTCCTAGACTTAGTAGTTTCGGCTTTATCTACGTTGATAGATCAGTGAAAACAAACGACAGACTGACACAAAAAGTAGCTGATGTCACTCTTGACAACCTTCTTTCACGTCTGCAAAGTTTCATTAAAATCTGTTGAGCCGTTTAGAAGATTAGTTTGAATAGACACATAGATGTACAGACAAACAGACGGACAAAAAGTAGCGTATGTCACTTTTGACCACCTCCTTTTCATACCCGTGAAATTTCATTAAAGTCGGTTTAACCGTTTTGGAGATTAGCTCGAATAGACAGATGGACGTACATACAGAAATACAAAAAGTAATGTATGTCACTTTTGACCACTTTCTTTCCATATCTGTGAAGTTTCATCAAAATCAGTTCAGCGGTTTTGGAGATTTGCTTAAATAGAGAGACAGACAGATCGTATTATTTTATACGTATAACCTATAGCCTTTCTCAATAAATAGACTATCCAACACAAAAAGAATTTTTCAATTCGAACCAGCAGTTCCTGAGATTTGCGCGTTCAAACAAACAAACTCTTCAGCTTTATGATATTATAATATAATAATATATAATATTATATATAATATTAAAATATTAAATATTAAATTAAGTATAGATGGCTAGTCAAAGTTGGTATTTCTGACGTGCGTAGGTATAACTTCAGACGCTTATCGAGTGCTTTTTATAATGTAAACTTAATCGCGAATGCAAAAACTGTCAATCATTGAGACAAGTTGACGCAAGAGGTGATAGTAGTTATATAAGTATGCAAAAAAGGTATTTCGGAAAGCGTTTAAAGATCACGTAAAAAACTTTAAGTGGATACTTTCTCCGAGTGTTTTAGCGTGGCCGGTAATTGCTAGTTTTTGTCTGAACTGCTATTAACTTGATCGGTGAGGTCATGATTCTCTAGTTTCACTTTTCATAAGGGCCGTTTATATGATGTTAATTTTGATTGGCCTTTAAACGGATTACTGGATTGTAATTTCAATGTATAGCGGTAAAAGTGAACGTACGTTTAATATGCGCAGGCAAAAGTATCGCACGCTTTAGTTTAATTACATTTGAAATATATTCTTTATGTGCATTTTATTTCGTTAAGTAATTCAGGTTATGAGTGAACTCGAAATATATATAGAGAATTATCACTAACTGATTGAGGTGTATGTGAGATTTTAATGTAAAGGTAATGAATGGAATTTGGCAATGCTGCGATGATGAGTTCTGATTGATAGGTACCTACGATCAAAACCAATATTAATAAATCTGTTTTGTATCATCGATGAATATATGTACATACGTATACGATGTATATATGTACATCGTCGTACCCACGGATGATTGAGTAGAAAGGAGCTGTGATGTGACGCTATTTATTCGGGTCCGGTGTCTCAGATATAATTTACTCAACAACGAAAATATGTAAAAATATAACGCACACGTATAAAGCTGCAAAAAATTTTGTCTCAGCATAGACAGCAGTTAAATCGTTCATCCCTTTTCTTTTCATTTTTGATTTGATTTACTGTCGCATTTAAGAATTCATTAAAATTAAAACAAAGTTTTCAGATGAATCCGAGAATGATACACTTATCTCTTTTCTTCACCTCTTCAAGTGTCATCTGTTGCTTTCTTTCACTCCTTTGTCAACGTACATGTGTGCATTGTAAATGCGAAACACTATGAAGCGACGCATCGAAAAAAATAAGCTAGTAATGTGAGGGATAAACGTTATAAGGTGGTATCGATAAGTATTTAATTATTATCGATATTAATACTTAAATAAACCGAAAGTTAATATAAACCCCATTTTTTGGAGGTTCCGAAAAACCAAGAAAACAACACATTTATGTAATTAATGAAAAGAAATACTATTTTAAATCTTAATTTAATACTTTATTTTACGACCATTTAGGACATGTTATGACATTTTAATACGTTTGATGACATTTCATGACCTTTCTTGATTTTCATTACATCCTATGACTTTTTATAACATTTCATGGCCTGGCATGTCCTTTTATGACATTTCATGACATTTTACGACATTTTTTGACATTCATGTATATTTATGACATTTCATGTACTTTTATGACATTTCACCATCTTTCTTGACTTTTATGACATTCAATGACCTTTTATGATATTTCAGGACCTATCATGACATTTTACCACATTTCATGACCACTTATGACATGTTATGACATTTTATTACTTTTAATGACATTTCAGGACCTTAATAACTTAATAACATAATTACATTTAATTACTTTTGAGGACATTTCATGACCGTTCTTGATTTTCATAACATTCTACGACGTTTTATGACTTTTCATGGCCTTGCATGTCTTTTTATGACATGTTATGACATATCATGACATTTTGTGACATTTTAGGACATTTTATCACATTTACGACATTTCACTACTTTTATGACATTTTATGATATTTGACGACATTTCTTGACTTTCATGTACGTTTATGACGTTTAATGATTTTAGTGACCTTTGATGACATTTTACGACAGTGACTTTCACGAAATTTTATGATATTTTACGAATTTTCTTGACTTGCATGACATTTCATGACCATGAAAACCAAGAAAGGTCATGAAATGTGGTCAAAAGTAAAAAAATGTCAGAACATGTCATAAATGGTCGTAAAATGTCATGGAAGGTCATGAAATGTCATAAAAGGTCATGGAATGTCATGCAAGTCAAGAAAGATCGTATCGTCATGGGCCATAAAATGTACTGAACAAATTGCACTTTGGAATCCAATTTTTCGGTCCAATCTTTTTATTAAATTTTTGTTTGAGAATGCGATCGTTAAGAAATGTATAAAAAATTGAATGTTTAACCAAACCACCACCACCATCCACCAAATAAATATAGATAACATGCGTGTACTTCCAAATTTAAACACTTTGAATTAATATTTTTATTTTGTCGATAAATCAGCGACACCTACACAGCATTACCAACGCGAGACGAAATATGTGGATTTTTGACGAAAACTATTAAAAATAAAATAAAAAATGACTTGCCGATGATAAGAAACGTCTGAATTTGTTTTATTCTTTACCTATGGGACTTAGGTTTTTGCACGTCATTATCCATAATAAGGCATTTTTTACGGATACGGAGGATACGGAGACGAGCGTTCGAATAAAGCGTTCGGTCAAGAAATCTGTCATAAGTATGCAAATTGACTACTACTTGAAGGGACAGGACTACTTGAAGGGACAGCGTACCCGCCTACATACATGCCCACTCTATCCTATTCATTTCTCTGTGGTCGTACCATTCTTTTGTAATCTACAGTTTTGGCTTAATATTATAAACTTGCCTAATCTCAATGAATGACAATTTATCAAAAATTTCTATAGCTGCATGTCGTGTTTTTGATAAACGGTGGGCCAGTTTAAACCATATATCAGCTCATTATACCCCCCTGCAAGGGCTTAGGTCTCCCCTCAAAATGGGAATGCTTGGAGCCTAATTTACCATGTTGCTCCAGTGCGGGTTGGTAGATTTTAACGACTGTCAGATGATGATAGCAACCGGGACTGACGGCTTAGCGAGCTCTCCGAGGCACGGATTCAGTGATAGTTAGAGGAAAGTCACCAAATATGGAATACCATTTTGTTTTTGGGATATAAAAAAAACTTCATATAAATTAAAACAGTTTAATGTTTTTACTAATCAGTCATACATTTATATGTAGTAATTAACAGCCTTTAATCAAATTATTAGTTATCAAATTAAAATCTAACACAAAAAACAAAATCACAAATGAGTAACCAAATATGGAATAGGTACCCATATATGGAATATAAGCATAAATCAACATAACAATAACAAAAATGGGCATTAATATCTTTGAGATCAATTAAATGAATATAACATATTGTGATAAATGAAAGAAGTTACATAATTACTTGCAAAAGTCACAGATCCAAGTATCAAACTCTGGACCAGCACAATCATAATGTGCCCAGAGCCCACACATTAAGCATTTCTTGAAAGTCTTGAATAAAAAAAGAAGAATGAAAAAAGTCTTGAACAGAACATACATTCTGCATCAGCAGAGTCAGGAGGTACTTGGTCCATTAACTCATCATGTTCACTACCTTCATCCTTATTTTTCTTCGTTTGTTTGTTTCTCTTCGCAGTTTTCTTCTTATTCTTTGTCTATAGTCAAGACTATAATAGGTATATTAAAAAAAATATATTATAGTCTTGACTAGTTTACTTTCTTTTTCTTGTCTCTTCATATTTTTATTTTACGATATAAAGTTGTCCTAGGCACTTGAAAATGCTGTGCCGCTTTCAAATACCCCATTTTCTTTTCCCGGACGAATTTTATAGCTTGTGCCATTTTTTCTTTATCCCAGGTTTTTCGTTTGGTTGATAGTGAACCGGACATTCTAAAAACAAACATTACATATATTTTTTAAAGAAATAATAGCAAGTAGATATCTATCATATGAAATATTATATCTAATTATGGAATATTCCATAATTAGACACCGACGACTGTCCATATTTGGATTTTTATACTAGTTCAAACTCTTCTAAATAATTTTTCAAGTCACAATATTTAAATGGCAAAAGATCACAAAATGGTGAAGTAAACATAATACCGATATACTAAATAGTATAACACTTATGTATACAAACATAACAGCTGGTAATACTCATTTATTACTTACCTTTAAAATTTTCTGCACGACAACAAAACAAAATACGCCTGCCACACGTGAAGCGCTCGCGCAAATGCCTTGATGGTTTGAGTGCGATAGTTAGTAGACCGAATGAAACAGAAGATGGTCGAGTGTTGCGTTTCATACTTATGGTCTTAGAGAAATGAAGGTATTCCATATTAGGATACTATTTCATATTTGGTGTCTTTCCTCTATATATTTAAGTCAGAAAAAACTCATTGGTACATGCCCTGGGATTCGAACTACGGCCCTCTAAACAAGAAGGGGGCTCGAAACAAGCCAGTCTATAAATATTGATTATTATATAACTGTTATATGGTGAGCTATGCTCGTATGAGTATAACGCGATATTTCATAATGCATTTTTTTATTGATATGGCGTATCTTGTGTACATAGAGTAAATAAATTTGACAGCAGCGTTTGGTTTTAATAGAGTCAGAAATGTCACTGCACAGTATCGAAAATGTTAAACGCAATTTCGTAGGGGTGAAGATCGGTGCGCTGGGATTGGTGCGGGGTTTAAACCGGCGCTCGGGAACCTCGCGGACTGAAACTCATCTACACCAGCTAGAGTATGAGTGATTAGACGATAAACGCAGAAAACGGCTTCCAGTCAATTTGTATTTTTATGCTTGTGTAGCTGTTTACGCGGTTTCTTTATTTGCATATTTAAATTTGCTAATCCCCAAACGACCAACAAACGGACACTGGCTTGACTCTGGTTATTAGATACGGCCATAATGTCAACCAAAAATAAAGCCTTTGATTGGTCGAACCGGGTAGTGTGACTCGGTGTCGGAAGAGAAGCGCGGGTGATGTGTAATTGTCGCCGCCATTAGGATTTATTAGGAATATTAGGATATATACGCGGGATGAGGCAGAATGAACCTGTGTGCTAAGAAAGAAAACCAAAGTTTGAGCGGTTGTGTGTCCGCCAGGACACTTGGTTGTCAGAGGAACATTCTCCACGAGCGGGCTATCGCGGGTAGTGATAATTGTGGTGAAAACCAACAGCGGGTCTTGCCGGCGACTCGGCGAACACTTCTTCAGTGAGTGACCAGGTACGCCATGTGCAAATTGTATTAGCGGATAATCCAACGTGGTGGTCGTCAGACGATTCCAAGTCAGTACCACACATTGACACGTATTCCTAACAGTAACTATGCGTACCACACGCTGAAGCATCTTTCACCATGAAACATAAGTCGTTCATTTTCGGAGAAACGGACGGAACGGGTGAAACGGACTTTGTCCAATCCACCACGAATTATAACTGTAATTTCTTGGCAAATAACTACAATTCCTTATTATACTCACTGACTGTATATATACAGAGCGACTTTTATACTTAACACTCATCATTTTTTTTTCGTATCAAATAAAGAGTCCATTTTTGAATAAAAAGTTAGGTAAACTTTTTAAGTCAAAATATTTTTCCGAAAGAATTATCGATAGGGCATGGTTACTAAGTCAAACATAAATATTTACGTGCACTTTCATTCGCACATGTCATATGACGTACTCCTATGGGAAACCCTCAAGGGCGAGTATTTAGTTATTCGAAAACCGGCATTTCTTATCCTGCCAGGATTGAAGCCCAAACACTTTTGTTGGAACTCGTTCGTGAAGCACCAGATTATGAGTTCTATAAAATAATAGGAGTAACGGAATAAATATTTCCCTATTCCAAATAAATTTCGATCAAGTGTCTGAATGAGAATAGTTCCCCGTCGTTTGGCATTCGCTGAGATAAATCCACGTACGACTATTAGTGGCCCGACCTATTACCACAGCTGTTAAAGAGCGGTTGCCTACTGCCATACGAAACGAACAAACGGACGCAGCATTTACGCGCCGCTTCTTATTGAAAACCCATTGTACTCAGTGAATGAGTGTATGAACATGATTTTATAACAAATACATCATATATGTATACATCATATATCTATGATTTATTTCTAGGTCGTTGTTTTTCGTAATCTTGTTATAATTTTTTATTTTTATTACAGTTATAAGTATTTCATTGTTGACGACTATATCTACTGCAGGTCGTCAACAAATTGGTCGACCTATTCGTACAGTAAGTACTTATTTTGTGGAATAAATAAATATGAATACTATGCATAAGAAACGCGGCCGGTTGCACGCCGGTGGCCGCTGACCGACGCAATTGTCAGTCGCTCGTGGATCGCCACGGTAATTTGATATATTTATAGCGCGATATCCTTATATTTTAGTACCGCTAAAAAAGATGCGTATTTCGGGGAGGGGTACCTCGCTGGCGGCCGCTGACCGACGCAATCATCAGTCGCGTGCGGTTCGTCACGGTAATTTGATAACTTTATAACGCGATATCTCAATATTTTACTACCGAGTAATACTAAAAAAAACACGTATTTCATTATTTTTACCAAAGATCATAAATAATAAAAATATAAATACATATAGAAATATGCTCATTTAACTATATACAATTATTAAGCTTGACTTCATACGACTTTTAGTTATGTACCTACCTATACAATACTGAGATATATTTCTTTTTTCGGCTGGGCCTCATTATGAGTTTGCTTGGTATGAAGAATCAGTAAGGAACTTATTGTATTTACGTAATAAAAAGTCGATTATTTACGAACTCTTTACCACAATACCGATTATACTCACCGTTTTTGTTTAGAAACCTATTAAATTTCTATGCAATTGTGTAAATTATTTCCACTTTCTATGCAGACTCTTCTTATTGCGCGCGCGTGCAATCCGCTGTTTGTTTTTGTCAACTGTCTGTTTGTGCACGTTTTAAGGTCGCTTGTTTTCACTTTCGTCGGTGAGTGCCCAAGGCAGGAGCACCGTTACACACATTTCCGATGTGATTAAATGCATTTCTACCGAATCACGGTTCTTGGCATTTGGTAGGTTTTTATTTGGTCATATTGTAATCTCAAATTATTAATTATTTAAACTATTATTTATTATTATTGTTATTAAAAAATTAATTATTTAAACGTAAACAAAATTACTCTGTTATTTTTCAAATTGAGAAGACGTCATTCATTCTAGATAATTTACGACATGCTTCATCAAGTATAATTATTGTAATAATGTTTACACGATTTGCATATTATATAGCTTACTCGGGTGACCTTGGAAATATACTCTATTTAAATTAAAAAATTAAAAAATAAAAAAAAAATAAAAAGAATACAATTATACTAAACAAATTTTTTTTTGACGTCGCACGGACAATTTAAACTAAGATGAATTTTCATAAATGCCTGGCTAATTCGTAGAAACAATAATGGATATTTTGAGGAATTGTTTTAGAACCTTATTCTTTACAATTTTGATACTCATCAGCGCAACCTTCATCATAGTTACGATCCCATTGATATGATGCGTTTTGGAATATGAAAGCCATCTCAGACTTCTACATAACTACTGAACTGTCCGATTTGTATTTTGTATTGTACAGTAATCACTGAAAATGTTTATTTGTAAAGCACAGCAAAGCAAACAGCAAACCTGTCTCAAATTTATAAGACCATAGGGCCATGGTTCGAATCCGGGCGTGTACCAATGAGTTTTTCTGACTTAAGTGCATAACTATCAATGACTTCGTACCTCGGAGAGCACGTTAATGAAATGAAATGAAAAATCTTTAGCAGTCGGTCCCGGACGCTATCAATAGAAGGCGGTCGTTACAATCCCCCACTCGCAGTGGAGCAGCTTGGTAGATTTAAGCCCCCCTCTCCCTGGGGGAGGCCTGAGCCCTTGCAGCGGGGTAAAAAATGGGTTGATGAAGTGAAGAAAGCAAAGCAAATATGAATAAAATCACTGTTCGATTAATGTATACATTAAATTCAAATCGCGGTCTCGAAAACTAAATTGAATGGCACCTCTTCTACGGGCGCGGCACGCCGTCGGGGGAATTGTCGAGCTTGTTGTACTAATTGAATTCGACCGATAAGTCGATAGCGCCCGACTTCGCGGTAGTCACAAAAGAATGGAGTTTGTTTGCGGGAATCGATAACATCTGTGTCGGTGCTCGCTTGCCTTTTACTTCGCATTGTCGTCTTTGAATGTGTTTGACATTTAAAATGTACAGTACTGATTTAATATAATGACGATTGATATATCTATATATATAAAATCGAAATACCACTCGCTCGTAATCAACACCGATTTGTAGCCGCTCAAGCTCAAGGATTTTTGAAAATTCTATCCCTAACGGACTAAAATAGAGAGTATGATTGTATATTTTTGAAGTTAAATGTATAAAAATTGGTGTTTGGACTTTGGAACAGAGTAAATATGTATTAAGATTTTTACAAATTTAACCCTCATTCCGATTATTTCGAATATGAAATAAAAAATCTATCCATCTATTGACTTTAATAAAAGGAAATTATCGGTTGTCCAGTAAAATTATATCCCAGTTTAGAGACTTGACACCGATATGCTATTTCATATACCTACCTTCATTATTATAATCAAAATAAACAACTTTCATAAATATGTGTTCGACGACCGCTTAGCCTAGTGGGTAGCGACCCTGCCTACGAAGCTGGAGGTCCCTGGTTCGAATCCCAGGTCGGGTCAGTATTTATATGATGAATATAGATCCTGGTACCGGGTGTTGGTTGTTATATGTATGTGGTGTCTTCGCTTGGTACCCAAAACACAAGCTAATGCTTAGTTTGGGGCCTAGACGTTGTTGCGATGTATACGTTATTATTATTATATGTATTATTTACTCGTTATTTACTGTCATGTTAATCTAACGTGCAACTTTAGCAATTTCTTACTCAGTAGCACGCTATAACTTTAAACACAATGTTACAATTACTTCAGCACGTGCGGTATCTAATTTATGTATTCTGTGTAGTCCATGGACTCTCTTAGAAACGTTTTTGTGTAATCGGATGTGGCAGTTCCTACGAACTATTTAGGCTCTGGATATACCATGAGCGTCAACGAGATCAACGAGAAGCTGGGTAAATAATTCGAAATGATGGCTTCTGACGCTGTTAGAAGTAAAAATTTATTAATAAATTTTGTATTTAATTGAAAATAGTTGAAATTTTGTGCACCGACAAACCTAATAAATATAAATTTATGTTCGTTCAATTTTAAATTGAAACTAATTGTTTATTTCAAAAATAATTGTTTATACGTAAGTTTTTTTAGCACATCTGTGAATAAACTATCAAGCTTTCGATTGTTGTGCGGTCGCTGATCTGTCGACAAGCTTCCACTCTGCGGGGTATTACCAAATAGTTGTTCAGTGTTAAGTCAATATATATTTCATATTACTAAAATGCGAACTTAGAAACATTAATTTTGGCCGAATGTGAGTATTAGGCCTTTAAACGTTCCAAAAAGAAATTTAATGTAATGAGCATAACTTTTCCGCTCGATATAATGTCCAAAAATATAAAAAACAAAATACGTCTTCTGGGGTATTTTTTAATAATTAATTTAATACATGGACTTTTTTAATTAACTAAAATTTAAGAACCCGTCTCGTCATTATATATTTAAAAGACATGACCGAGTATAAATATTGCAGTCGTAATTAATTACTGAATAAATATCAGATAAAATCTTAGATTTAATCATGCCTTCTCCGCGTCTTAGAAATTCGCAATATGGAATGTTGAAAACCGCGTCGCCGTCGGCAGGGCTAACCAGCTCCTTGCTAACTGTCCTTCGAATAACTTGCCCAACGGCACACTTTACTTATGTACATCTATCTATTCGCTTATCTTCACTCCATTAAATTTGGTTTAGTACTGAAAACAATATATTATAGACGTGCAATAAAAAATACTTAAATTTTTTCATGTATTAAATTAATTATTAAAAATATCCCAAAAGACGTATTTTGTTTTTGTATTTTTTGTACATTATATCGGACCGAAAAGTTATGTTCGTTACAATAAATCGTTTTTTGGAACGTCTAAAGGCCTAATAAAGGAATACTCACATTCGGCCAAAATTAATGTTTCTAAGTTCGCATTTTAGCAATATGAAATAGACTTTTCGTCTTATCGCTTGCGATAAGTAACTTAACACTGGTTCGTTATCAACCTCCAGGTGCTATATATGCTAAGTGCTATAAAATAAAGGTATAAAGTAATAAAGTAAGTTCGAACTTCGAGCGGGAAAAATTGGGTAAAGAATATAATAATAATAATATTTTGGACATGCCACACAGCGCTATCTATTTTCAAACTAAGCGAAGCTTGTATCATGAGTACCAGACAACTAATATACATACAACTGGAACCAGGATGAAAACTAATTGAATAATGTATAGCACCAGAATTAATATCAGAAGTGCCACCAATTGGTGCTAATAGTGTACTATTTATACCTTTAAATAATAATTAAAAGCCTGTAACTAAAATTACATATAAGATATTACTTTCTTATAGTTGATTTTCATTACAGTAATAACAGTTTCCTTTCGTTTCTCCTGTAACTTGCAGGCAACTAGTATACACGTTTTGCATTTAATGATGTAGTAATCATTGGCAACGAAATGATTCTAATTTCTACGTCTGATGCATACAAGTGCTCTGATTTTACGACCTTGTCAAAGCGGTTCACATGAGTTGCAGGAAACTCCGTCGATTAACACAATGTTAAAACCTGATAAGTTTTCATACAAAAAGTTTTGAACAGTAATTAGTAGAAAATTTAATTTACATGGAATACTTACTATACAAGTTGAAATTTTAACAACCATCCAAATTTTAATATAACGATCTTTGGTAAAAGACCGATGGCTGTCTTGTTTGCTTTTAGTACCGTCCAATAGAAAAATATTGAGATATGACTACACAAACTTTTCCCGAAAACGGGGCTCCCTCCGCCCCGTTTCGGTCTCGAGTTCTTGGGCGCATTGTGAAAAAGAAGGCAACCAAACGTTATAAAATAATATTTTTTTTCCACTTTATATCTGTAGCATACCTAAATTGATAAGTATTTTTTTTGCGCCTATTAATTTTGGCACTTTATTCTTTCTCATATCCCAAGTTTCAAATAGTAAAAACTATTAATAGCGTTTTCCCTTACAGAAGTTATTATTTTTGCAAAAAACTACTATGCTATAAGTAGGTACACAGAAAATGGAGAATCATTTTCAAGGAGACATTTATGGCATAAAGCTAATAACATAGGACCACTACAAAATGATTCAACTCGTATGCCCTGGCTTGGCTCTGCTGACTTCTCCAGGGTAGTCGTTACAGTTGCGTTCGCAATGTGATCAGTGCTCATTTGGCTTTACAGAGGTTATCACGTGATGTGTAGGATTTCGTCTGTTCTAGATAAACTGTGGTACTTAATTTGTCGATGGAGAGCGATATGATAAATGAATTGTTTAAAATATGTCGAAGCGAACCGCAACCAGTGAAATAAATTAAATCTGCAATCAGGCCTTGTTTGAGAATGGACAGAAAATTTATGATTTTTTCCAAGAAACTAAAAAAAATAAATGACTGAACGAATTTCGCGAAATACTTGAAACTTTCCAATAAAGCTCATAGTCATCCAGGTGCAGTGAAAGCTCTAAGAAAATATAAATAAAAATAATCAAGCGTTCGTTCTGGTTTTTTTAGTTATTATATTATTTTGAGATCATAATATTAACACATAGGAACATTGGACCGGATAAAAGTTTTACTTTTATTGTATAACTTTTACTATTTCCTAACACAAACAATAATAAATTGTTTCTGTTAGATGATAACGATATTTTCTTTTATTAGTTCGGTAATAGGATTGATATTGAACTTATTTATTACTTCTAGTTTGTAAAACTATTTTGATGTCCAAAGTATTGTTATTATCGTTATTTTTATACTTATGATCGAAATTTAAAAAAATCTTTTTGCTAAATGAATGTTCTATTACATATTAATATATATAAAAAGAACAACATTATAATTGAAACTTCTAGTTATCGCAAAAAAAAAATCATATATATCAGCCACATAATTACTTATTCCAATACCGAGATAGTGTAATGCGGATTCGTAACGGCCTCTATTGTAACAACTGATTTGTTTAAACCGCTCCGGTTTATCCATTGATGAGCTTAGCAAAAGAAAAGAAAAGAAAAAAAAAATAAGTAGGTGTCGGCACCGCGAACGCTGTCTGCAAGTTGTCACGTATTCGATTCAAATCAAATGGGATCAACATTGAATGAGAATCGTAGTTAGGGTTGCCACAAGTAAAAGTCTACCAACTTAATCTCTAAAGAGTAATTTTAGCTTCACTTTTAACGTGCGGTCATAAAAGAAAATACTTATGTATTTTATCTTTTTATTATCTCATTGTTATTTTTTCCGACTACTTGATATGTACATAATAGTATCTAATATATAAAAATCTCGTGTCACAGTTTTAGTGTTTATAGTCCTCCGAAACGGCTTGACCGATTTGGTTGAAATTTTATATGTGCATTTGGTAGGTCTGCAAATAGGTTTTTATTTATTTTTTATACCCCTAAGTGAAGAGGGTTGTCCACCCCAAATTTGTTTTTTTTTTAATTTTTTGGGCAAAATTTTTATTTCTTATTTTTTTTATAATGTGGCATTAAAAATACATAAACTTCTGAATTTTTACTCTTCCACCACCAACCCCTATTTTTTAAAAGTAGTATAATTAGTAATTTAATAATTTTCTACTCTCGGTGGTCGATAACTGATCAGTTGTCACTCGATCAGTTATTCCCGCCAGGCGTCTACCGGTGTCACTCTCACTTCATAAACAACACCGAGTAGGGATGAGATCGAATAAATCTCGAGGCCAAACGACGTCTCTTTGTGCCTTAGATTTGAGCACTCCTGTGCCTATGCTTTTCACATGGACAATTATACGTAGCATGCTCCCGAGTGGGCAAACCATCCAGTTTGTTTGTGTTAGCTTAAAATAGGATAAAAAAAATATTGTACATTCAATTGCGTTAAGGGATCGATAATGTAATTAGTAAAAATAATTCTCGATAGGTATAGAATAAATTATAATGAATGAGAAAACATGAATGTTTAGTATCTTGTTATTTTTATATTCCGTCATCGTTCACAGTGCTTCATGCCCCTCTTTTTCTCATATACCACATCCTCAGACACAATTATTTATTCATTTCTTTCTTCTAAAATAATCTCTAGAAATAATTTATACGGCAAAACAACGTTGGCCGGGTCAGATATACCTATAAATAAATAAATAAATAAATAAAAATAAATAAATATTTTTAAAAAATGGATTGTACTCGCATTTTCGAAGACCGCTAGCGACCGGTAGCGACCCTGCCTACGAAGCTGGAGGTCCCGGGTTCGAATCCTAGGTCGGGTCAGTATTTATATGATGAATATCGATACTGGTACCGGATCGTGGTTATTATATGTATGTGTTGTCTTCGCTTGGTACCCAAAACACAAGCTAATGCTTATTGTTATTATTATTTTTGACTCAACTACTATTCTGAAAAATTATTCATTTAATTAGTATAAAAAAAAAATCAGTAGGATTAGATGAAACAAATGTGTTACAAAAAACTCTAACTGTAACGTACATATCTTCATTTTGTATTCGCCATGTTTGGTGACCCTGGTTCAGTAATTGCTGTGTTTGCGTAAATAAAGACGCTGAGGTTATTTCGATATTCCTGTCTACTGCTCTGCATATCATCACAGGATAGAAACATCGTAGATGTCTCAAAAGTCTTCAAGTCTTTCGATAAAAAAAAAATAACCTCATCAACGTAAGTTGCATGATTTATGATTTATGAGTTATATGTGGAAAAAACATGTCGTTCGTCAATGTCTAATTTATTATAACATTACTTACCGATTGGTCTAGTGGTTAGAGACCCTAACTAAAGAACGAAAAGTCGCTGATTTGATTCCCGCCCGGGACAAATATTTATGTGTATGAACATGTCTACTTGTTCCGTGTCTGGGTGTAAAATATTTATTAATGCTCATATTATAAAATATATTTAAGTATAACAGTTATATAGTACCCATAATACAAGCTCTGTTTAGTTTGGGACTAGACGGACCTGTGTGGGACGTCCCAGGTATTATTGTTATTAGTACAGCGTTAGAAATTATCTGATTAATTAATAAATATTAAATTTAAGTCAATATAGTCGTTAGCCTTAAAACTTTGTCGATTTTGTTAATCTCAAGTAACCTGAATTTTGACCAAACACGTCACAGAGTAGCTAAGTAATATGAATAAACTGTATAGTTCCAATCAAACTTCATGGCGGATCCGAACGTAGGCACGAGTCGCGTCGCAGTAACCAGTTTTAGGTGTAGCGGGACGCAGTGGAGCGAGGGGTATACGACTGTACCTGCGCAAGCACGCTTATAACGTCGTATTGCGATCCGCCATAAAGTTTGAGGTGAACTACACTACATGTACATATTGTTTCTCGAGATGCATCATATGTGTAAAATAAGTTAAGAAATATTTATATTTAAAAAAAGAGCCACTTTTGTATAAATGGTTATTAGCCAGAACGAGTCGATTTTGTTTCAACCTATTGCTATCTCAGCGGACGAGGGCTTTTCGCGGCAAAACGGATGAAAAAGCAGAACAGACGATCTATCGTATGATTTTGTGGGGTGGTCTTAATATAAGGAGTAAGTTCATTTATACTTACTTCACATCCTAAGAACGATGATGTAGGTTTCAGTATAAATTAAGCAAGCAACCGTGTCTATTGTATTTTTATATAGATCGCATCTACATTACAATAACAATAAGAATGACGTTGACCAATGCACGTATCCTTTTCTGTTGCGACTTCTTTTCTGTCGATACTTCGTTCTGAAATGATATTTTTAGTATAGAAAACTTCCCTTTCTTAGTATTTAGAGCAGTTACGCATAAGTGTCGTTTACAGTTCAGTACAAAAAGTTGATGTAATTGGTTGTTGTAAAAGTCGTGCGCAAAATCGTCGTCTACGCGCTATAATTTGATGAAAAGTAAATGAAAATCTATATAAATTAAAATTTGAGGTGTTAACTCCCAAATAATATTTTATATTTTATTTTTGTTTGCAATAGAATTTCGAAAATTTTCTTATTGACCTATGTGTTGTACACGTTCGCAGCGTCCAATTAAGCACGAAAAGGCCTCGTCAACGACAGTCAACTTACAGGACCACTTAATCTATTTATTATGGTAGTTTGCTTTTAAACTTCAGCGACAATAGCGCAGTTTGACGCCGACCGTGACTTCCATCGCTGTTGAATAATTGGCCTGGACGTTTTGTTTCGCGACGTTTTTGTCTGTCGTCACTTTCATGTCGGATCGTCAGACGGTGAAAGTCGCAACGATCCTGTTCAACTAGTATTATCTAAGCGCGATCGGTCCAAATCGGATCGGATGTCGCGACATCGTGTATTGTCGTGTCGGTCGACCGGCCGACGAATGTTAGATAGTGGAGTGAAATTAAATATTTTGTCTGAGTCGTGCCAACCGTTCAACTATTCAGATCATTTCTCTCGATTTCAATAAATTCCGCGCATCGGATTCGGCTCGCGGCTAGATGCGTGTCTGGTAGGCACGGAAACTGTTCACACAACAGATAGGTGTATTTTGCACTATACTCGCTGTAAAGAAGTTTTGTATACATTCCGATGAGGATCATTAATAAATATGTGATAGTAATACTTGGCTTGAAAGGTATATTATTGCTAAATAGAAACATTATCTGAGCGATTAGAAGATAATTTAGATATACAAAACAAGAGTGTTTCGTGGTCATCATAAAAATTCGAATTGACTAGAATTTTCTGCGCTTACCGTGTAACCACTCTTCTCCTAGTTACCTGGTGTACCTTTGACCAGTTTCAGTCCGGTTTCAGTTCGCGAGGTCCCCGCGCGCCAGCCTTCACCCGCAAAATTGCGTTTGACATTTTCGATGTTGTGAAGTGACATTTCTGACTCCATTGGAACCGAATTTGTTTACTCTATGGTAGTAACAATTTAGTCTTTGTGTATTATTTATTTAGATAACCTAACTTAAGACTCAATTCCGTACAACCAAATTATTTAAAATTTAGATTTTGGTTTCAAGAAGCGGCTCAAATAATCTTCACTTCACTTCATCGGCACATTTTTACCCCACTGCAGGGGCTAAGGATTTCCCCAGGGTGAGGGAGGACTTGGAGCTTAAATCCACCACGCTGCTTCACTGCGGGTTGGGAATTGTAACGACCGTCATCTATTGACAGCGCCCGGGACCGACTGCTTAACGTGCTCTCCGAGGCACGGAATCACTGATAGTTATGTACTTAAGTCAGAAAAACTCATTGGTACACTCCCGGATTCGAACCACTACCCTATGGCCTTACAAAATAGTCAATAGTTAAATTCAAATAGTCGATTACAATAAATCGTCCACACTGCCCACACAACATATTTTTTTATTAATGTGGATTTAATCGGTGTGTATGTTCAGAATGAACGAATCGAACTTGCAATAACGACTTTCCAAGCGAATAAAGAAAACAAGGGACAAATACCGCGAACTCGAGACGCGTGTGAAACGAGCCACGAGCGCCACCTGTCGGCGGCCAACACACGTTTTATCGGTTAACGACACGAAAGCAATACGATTTTATAATTTGACCTACATTTACTTAATATAACTACTCAGCGAGACGTTAATTAATTTTTTTTATTATCATATCGCTCGATATAGTTGTAAGAATTATTTTTATCGACGAATATTTAGTAATACTTATAGTAAATGTTCATAGATAAACCGAACTGTGACAACAAAAATAATAGAAAAAAATGTATGTCGTATACCAAATATAGCAGTTGATGTTTTGAAATATGCTCTGTGGAGTAAAATTTTGCGTGACCCACATGTGGAATTCGTAATGGGAAAAAAAATTGTTACCGAAATTAAATTTAATGTGTACTTTAACAAAATGTTTGTTTAAGACAATGATAATCACGTATGGTCTATCTTATCTCTGAGTTTGAGGTTTTGCTTATATGATTATTACACTGTCTGTCTAAGGTCCTAAGTTGAAATTTTTACAAGCAAAAGAAAGAAAGTCATTGGTAAAAGAATTGAAGGAGTGAGTGGACAAAGGTGTTATCTGAGAAAACAAAATGAATCGACTTTTTACATGGAATTAGATTTTAAAAAGGTATTTAACAGACAAACATGCATACATTTCATGCTTGCAAATGTGATACGAGCAACATAAAAACACTCATAACTCATTTTGAACTTTTTGTTAGTTAACACCTTTGTCCACTTACCCCTTCAATTGTTTTGTTTCATAACGTTTTTCCATTACGATAAAAGCCTTATCATTTAAGCCCAGTAACATTTTGACACATTGGAAAAGCTCGACGAATAATAAGTACTTACTATTATAATTATTTCTGTTATATAATATTCAAAATATTATTTGAAGGCAACAATTTTTAATTATATAATATACCTTGCATGTCGGTGTATACTTCACTGCACTTCACTTCATCAGCCCATTTTTACCCCACTGCAGCGGCTTAGGCCTCCCCCGGGATGAGAGGGGCTTGGAGCTTAAATCCACCACGCTGCTCCACTGCGGGTTAGGGATTACAACGACCACCATCTATTGACAGCGTCCGGGACCGACTGCTTAACGTGCTCTCCAAGGCACGGAGTCAGTGATAGTTAATGTACTTAAGTCAGAAAAAACTCATTGGTACACGCCCGGATTCGAACCATGGCCCTATGACCTTATAAACTTGTCGGTGTATACACATGTATCTATTACCTTTGTAACTTACTAATAAAAAAAATTGCAATTTGACTTTTCATCACATAATACGGCGTTTCTTTTAACGTTATGACACTGAACGAGAATCACGGGCTATTTAGGCTGACTAATGTTGCATATATAATTTACATTTCGATAATATATTATTTTTTTTTAATTATTAAAAAAGAATATTACAGAAAATCGTATAATTATTACATGTTACAGTATTCTGAAAAGCAAAGTAGCTTTGTACGAATACCGGTACGCCAATTGATAGCTCAGTTATCAAATAGGGATGACAGGATTTGTAAGCAAGAATTACACATAAATTATATTGGAATTTTTTTCTTGTTATGTCTAACAGGACAGTTCAAATATTCATAACTTTGTTATTAATGATTAATTTTCTAATTTTATTTCACTGTTATGACATATTTCGAAGAATTCCTCACGAAAACGTTATTAAGTTATTTAGTATTATGACGAAAAATACTTTAGAAATAAACGAGGTTATACCGAACGGCTACAAAATTTTTTTTATCTCTAGCTACTATGTTTTTTTTCTCTGAACGAGATCTCTATTTAATTGCTAAATGATTTATGTTGCGCACCCGAGGAACATTGTTTTGAGATGGGGTGTTTTGACAACTTTCCAATAACATCTCTCGAAGTATAATTAATTTAAAACTTCTAATGGATTTTGCTATATCAGTGTTTTCTCCAACTTTTAGCTTAAATAGCAATCAGTTTTAAGTATGATTTATGGAAATGGCTGTAAACTTCGTAAACGTAATCTGTGGTAAGCCTTTTGCATTTTGTATTGTTTTATGGATATAACGACAAATTCATTAAATTTTCCATGTTCCTTTATTTATCACTCCTGCAGATGTACAAAGATGTACCGAGTTGTGACAAAAATATATATACGCCACAGACCAATTATACGCTACTTGTTTTGTAATTATACACCGTGAAGCAGAATTTTGTGAGAGCCGCATGTAAAATTCGAACTGGAAAAGAAAGTAAATATTATGAAATCTCATTTCATGTATAATTTAACAAAGTGTTTGTTTTAAACCATAACAATGACATGTGGTCTGCCCAATCACTGAGTTTGACATTTTGCTCAATGTGATTATTCCATACCATCTCGATTATTGTTTATTTAGGGTCACTCCTATAAAAACCAAAACCAACAATAACTCGTTATTAGTGAATAGCATTTCACAGCTTTAAAGAAAAAAAAAAGCATGCTTTATAGGACTACTTCGTTGTCTGTCCGTCTGGCTGTCTGTTGAAATCCCCTTTTTTGGGAACGCGTGGTGATACAGAGTTGAAATTAATATCAAATATGTAAATCTACCGTCCCATTGAGCCGTAAAAAATCAAGCTTCCAAGTCAACGCGATCAGAGCAGCCCATTTTGACACACGTAAGGAGATCAAATTCTATAGAGTAATTTCTCATTGATCTAGTACCATGAAATTTGATAAAAAACAAGGTCTGACACAAGTAAGGGGCCGTTCATTAATCACGTGATCTTTTTTAAAGCATTTTTAACCCCCCCCCCCCCCCCTTAGTGATTCATGGTGAGGTTTAAGACTACCCCCCTCCCCCACCCAACATCACGTGTATTTTTAGTATCTACAAAAAATCTTAAATTTTTTAGAATATTTTAAATTATTATCTTAAATACAGGTGTAAAGTATAATCTTATTTTATTCTGAAATTAAGGACCATGATAAAAACGCTTAATACTATATTTACACTACACGCCGCCATTCGATTTAAAAATCGCGCGTTTGAAAAAATAATGAAAAAATAAATACACGTGATATCTTACCACACCCCCGTCCCCCCTTGTGACATATCGTGATTTTTGTCAAACCCCTCCCCCCCCTTTCAAGCCTCACGTGATTAATGGACGGCCCCTAAAGGGAAAAACCCGAAAATAATTAATTAGTAACATAAAAAAAAACTATTTCTTAGTATATTTAAATTGCTATGCGTTTTTGTGCTATCTGTCGGTGAGTAGCTATAAATATATTATATAGCAGTACTTACGGAACCACCAGGGCGTGAATTCGTCTTGCACTTGGCCGGTTTTTTTTATAAGTGATATTGCTTTTAAAAAACTTTACAGAGTAATATTTTTTATAAGTAATTCAACTTAATCTCATCATTTTTATCGCTTCGAAAATATTAAAGCCGACACATTTTTAATGCGACATTTTTGTAGGTCGAATACTGATTTACGCGCACTTACCACGAAATTACATCCGAACGCCGAGCAATAACTTAAGCGGGCCGTAAAAGTTCACGAATCACGTCGAAAATTGTGGTTTCGCGAATTTCGGAACGCGTTGTAATAAAAGTCTTTGAATCGTTCGTGGAAATATCGAAATTTTCTTACTTGCGCCTCAACAGCTGAGCCGTAAAGAATTCGACAATTGAAAATCGTAAAGAACCGGGCCATTTAATATTATCGTATATATTTTACGTCCATGTCTCGAAATAAGAAACGAAAAGTTCAGGTAAATGAACAAAAAAATGGTTTTTGACGTGTTACTTTGCAAAATGCTGGTAGGTAATGATTGATTCCGATTTCCAACGAAAAAAACGATCCCAGTATGTAAGATAAATCAAACTTTTGTATATTATATATAGATATTGTATGTATTGTGTATTATATATATATATAATTATTGGAATCACTATTAAATAGTTTCTTAAAGCACATTTCTAGACCATTTAATAGTTAGGTATTGTATGTATTAATAATAATCTGTTTACAAATTATCCCAGATTAGAAATTATGAAACAGTTGGAATGGGCACTCACCAAGGGTACAATCTACTGTTTAATACCAAGCACCTACAAGTAGTGTTATATAACGTATTTATCGCTACTCACCGCCAGGTGGCACATAAACGGTTATATAAAATTAAATATAATTTAGAAAAAACTGTGTATATTACTAAAAATAAACGAATTCCGGGTTTTTCCCTTTACTCGTGCTATGAGACCTTCTTCATGCTCTTCATAATTAGGTCAACGGAACGTATCTCATAGGTTTTAATTTAGATGCGAGTTTCAAAATATACGGCATAAATGGTCGTATTATTTGATTACGTAGGCTTAGAAGCTATATTATTTTTTCAGCTTCAAAGGGCCGTAGATCTACGTATTCAATATTTATTTGAACTCCTTATCACCACGTTCACGAGAAAAAAGGTCTTAACACAAAGACAGACAAAAGGACAACGAATTGATCCCATAAAGGTTTCTTTATTCCCTTCAAAGTATGAAATTTTAAAAATATTGTTATTTTGTTCCTTTTAAATTATACATCGGCCGTCGAGAGTGCGTTTCTGATAGGTCGTAATCGGCATAGTAATCGGATGGTTGATGTGAATTTGTATCGTCGGACGATTCCCGTTTTCAATATCACAAAATTAAATTAAAAATTATACTATTACGTCAACTCACAACAAACATGATGTTATAGCTATAAATGTCATGTGTCACAAACGCAAGCTCTCGACGGCCGATGTATAGGGATCAGAAAATTAACTTACGTCTCAAAGAAGTACGACATAAGTACTCGAATCGGCCTGGCATGAAACAATGATGAATTTCGATGAAACGAAAGAGATATGTAAGGACAGTATGAAGTACGTCAGCATCATCATCATCATCAGCCCATTTTTACCCCACTGCAGGGGCTTAGGCCTCCCCCAGGGTGAGGAGGGGGGCTTGGAGCTTAAGTCCACCACGGTGCTCCACTGCGGGTTGGGAACTGTAACGACCGCCATCTATTGACAGCGTCCGGGACCGACTGCTTAACGTGCACTCCGAAGCACGGTGTCAGTGTTATTGTGTACTTAAGTCAGAAAAACTCATTGGTACACGCCCGGATTTGAACCATGGCCTTATAAATTTGAGACAGGTTCGTTGCGCTCTGGGCTATCACGACATATGAAGTAGGTACTGATAGTCTTTCTACTCCTATTTCTTTTTCGAGTCTACTAGTTCGAGAAAACAAGCGTGAGGTTTTATATATGTATATATAATACTTTTTAAAATCAGGTGAAAACACTGAAACGTTCTGAATTCTAGAACTTTAACTAAGCTGGTTATAATAAAGCAAAAGTGTCGACAGAGTTAAATAGAATCTACTCGTGTTCGAACAAATACAACTGTAACCTTTCAATTTGTTTAAGTTAAATTATTACGTCGCCCAAACTCGTTTTCGTGTCGAACTTTTTATTGATTAACCGGAATTTTAACTGTTTTATTAAAACGAGTTAAGTCGAGACGTTATATGTAATGCATAATTAAGTATATGATGAACGGATCTATTTTAAAACCAAATTATGTTTCCGATTTAAGAAGATTTTACACGTTTTTTTTTTCGTTCTGTAACTTTATTAGTTTTAGTGATATTTCGCTTAAACCAAAACCTAAATAATCTGATTGCAGTGGTTTATTGAAAGCGACTTTAATTTCCGCGAGGTAATCGTTCAGATTAGGGTTCTCTGACAATCACAATGGATCAAGTTCTCATATAGATTTTTTTTAAGTCAACCAGTATAGTCGTCATGTCGATTTGAAAGATTTATTTATTTATTATTTCATATCAAGTAACAAAGACTCATTTGCGAGTAAAACCTCTACATTACGACCTAAATGTTAGTAACATAATGTAAGCTAAAGTCCAAATTAAAACAAACTACAAATCACAAATGAACATCAAATTGTAAAAATTAACTAAGTCATACACAAGATGTCAATACTCTATCTACTCTATATGAAATGGCTATCCGAGAAAGAACACAAGTCACAACAAGTCACAATTTTCATGAAATTTAGTAAGTGGTGCTATTCTTTTCATGGACCTATACCCCCTCCCAAGCGACCAGTTCACACTATATGAAAGCGGCAACGGCTACCAATAAAAGGACAATCAGACCTTTTTGATACGAATTACTCACCGCTTGCAATTATGACCAGTTTCTCAGTTCTTTCCAATTTTAACGCTGAAGATATATTTTTCACTTCCTACTAAGAATATTTATAGAACTAAAAGAAATCGGAAAAATTAGCAGTTTCTACTTCGAGATTTAAATGTAGAGTTTTCATCGAATGTAGACATTTTGAGGTAGGTACTACGAAGTTTTTCTAACCGTTTCGAGTGTCGACTGTATACGTGAGTGTTTGCTGGATAGACTTAGATAATCGGTCTATAGTACATTTAAATTTTTTTTTTCGAATACTTTAATTTATCATAATCGATCGATTGCAAAAACATAACCAGCATCAATGTCCAAAAAACTGCGTTGAATGTAGTGGACCTTATCAAAATCCGTTTTGATAGAGAGATATCGTTTATAGGTATTCAATTATATATTTTTGAACAAGAAAAGCAGGATGTTTTGGAGCTGGACTGCAAGGTCAACCATTTTCCATAATTCCATCTTTGTTGATACTGTTAAATGTAAATAATATAGACTGTAAATGACTTTTTTACTACATTTGCTATTAATATGGTCTTTATGACATCAAAACTTGTACAGTAATGTTGTGTTTTACAGTACCTATAACGCCTTTTTATTTTACACCAATCACAAACGAGCATTCTGTTTGTGACACATGCATAAACCGCGAAAAGCAAACCGCTCGCGCCCTTAGCTCCCGCCATTGTTACATTTGAAGTATCTACCTAATTTTAATCGCAATTGAAATTGAATTTATTGAAAAACGTCGTATGATGCTCGTACTCAGTAAGCTGGCTATTATAGTCATCGGTTTATTATAGGCATAGGCATTCGGCTTCGCCTCATGTCTATAAACACCTCGGCTATAATATGCAGCTAACAGTACTTGCATCATAATGTACTATACCGATACGGGGTAGGCCTAGTTATGGAGTTACACTATATCATTAATGCATCTAATGTTATTTCGTAAAGAAATGATTTCTCGTATGTTTGCATAAAAATCCCTACCTAATAAAAAAATATAACTGATCTACCTTTCTTAAAGGTGGGATCTTACGTTTAGTAAATACGTAAACTATATTTGTATTTATTTATTTCAATTCTATATTTTAATATACCAAAGAATCGCAAATATTTTCTTACAAGCTATAGTTGGTTTTTTTTACCCTTGCGGTGGGAAGGAGGATTAAACTCTACAAATTCCGCGCGTCCGTGCGCGCGGAGTATGTGAGTGTTGCACCCACTAAACAACCGCCTGAAGCAGAATAAGGACACCTGTCGTTAGCCCGAAAGTTCCAACGACTTCATCAAAGCGGCCAGGAGGCACACTAGGGTATCACCGACGCGAACATGTCGAGAAACCCCTAAGAGTTACTCGATGCGAAATAATTACGTAGGTGCGGGCCTCCGGTTAAAATTTACGTTATTAATATAACGTGAAAAGTGTTTTACTGTTCACTCATTTGAGATGCGGGCAGTAGGGGTGGGAGTGGAAGGCGCGTGAGCGCCCCCGCTTCGGGTTCGACTTGAGAGTCGCCCGAGAAAGACTCATTAGTTTGAATCAGCCGTTCGATTTCGAAAGTGAGATCGTTGGGCTGATCTGTCAGTGCATTCCGTGGTCTTCTTAGGAAATGATTAGGACGAGGTGCCTCGTAAGTGGCAGCTGAAACTATCAATGGATTGCTATGAATAGTAGCTCTAGTGAAAAAAGCTCTGATTCATCTTTCATGTATTTTAAGATTGTGGGGAGCTCTAAGTCTCGATGTAGAACAGAGTTTCTCACGTACCAAGGTGCGCCAGTTGCTTTTCTACAGAATTTATTTTGTACAATTTGGAGTTTGTATAACAGATTTGGTGCCGCATGGGCGAAAACGGGAGATGCGTATGTCATCACAGGCCTGATGCATACGGCCATAGTTGCGATGCGCTCTTACAGTTCGCAGTATATTGTTGTAGGATAACTTATCCCTACATTACTATAATGCACAATAATAAATAACGCACAAACAAATAAACAAATAAATGCACAAATGGGTAAACGAGATCTATGCCTACCTACTCAGTTAAGATTTACATTTATAGCTTTGTGCCAAAACGTTGCGTTTTTAAGTTTTGATACCCTGAGCCCTCAAGACGTAAAAAATTTATGCCTAAAGGCATACTGAAGATTTTTGAAACCTATCCTTCCTTCGAATGAAAAGATTTAGCTGCAGTAGATAGTATTATTTATAATAGCTTACTTTGAAGTTTAGTAATTCATGGATTTCAATATCAAGCCAGTCTGCGCTGTTTCAAACTAAATCTGTGGTGCAGTGAATTTTTCGAGATCTTGAATACGTTTATTCAAATCTAGGCAGTGAATTTAAAATAGTCGCTTGAAAGCTTTAAAAACGACCAATCGATATTCATGGAATCGCAGTATATTTGAAACTAGAATCGTGATTTAAATTTTATTGTTCACTAACTTTAAATTGTCCAGATATCCATTATATTGTTATGCGAAGATTGTGTTCTTAGAAGAAGGGATTCCATAAATTCGTTTACATAATAAACCATTGGAAATGGAATATTGTTTTTCTTTTTTTATAGGTGTTTTACGTATTTTTTTTTTTATTTCTAATAAATATTTTTTGAACTACTCTTTGTCAATTTATTGTATATTGAATTTTTAATAATTACATTCATTTTCTAAGGCTTTAAATTTCAAATTATATGAGCTTTTTTTCCAATTTATTGATAAAGGTTAAAGGTTATGGCAATATATTTCACTCACACCGTTCACGTGGAGTACACATCCTACGTAATTTAAATTAAAGGAAATCACTGGTGAACAAATAAGAAAATTGTTCATTTGAATTTGTAAAATTGTTTTTATTTTATATTTTGATATTTCATTTTATTTATTCGTTATTTCTGGGTCCAGGCGAAAGTCTATATAAGACTTCATTTACAAATGAAATTTTGACGTAGGTACACGACATGCACGTCTCCATTGTACTAGAGGCACCCGCGTTTCTTGTATTTATCACCATTCATTTTAAAGTATTCTCTCACCAATTTACTTGTTACATGTGTATTATGAAAGCGTCTTCATCATCATCATCAGCCAATTTTTACCCCACTGTAGGGGCTTAGGCCTCCCCCAGGGTGAGGAGGGGGGGCTTGGAGCTTAAGTTCACCACGCTGCTCCGACGTAACGACCGCCATCTATTGACAGCGTCCGAGACCGACTGCTTAACGTACCCTCCGAAGCACGGTGTCAGTGATATTGTGTACTTAAGTCAGAAAAACTCATTAGTACACGCCCGGATTCGAACCATGGCCCTATAGGGCGTTTTAAATTTGAGACAGGTTCGTTGTGACTCGAAAGCGTCTTAGTATTCGTTATATGATTATCTGGTTACTTTCCATGTTGCGTAGTCTACTTAAAGAAGTTACACTTCACGATATAACTTAACTTACCTACTTTTTTTCTTTAAATAAAAGTAAATAGTATAAATATAATGACGATATTTATTTAATGTATTAGTTGATTTCAATTGCACTAGATACCCCTATATAGGTCCCTACATATTTTTCGTTCCGAAAGTTTCGCATAATATTAATTGAAACTTTAAAGTCTATTAAACCAAACTAGCTTTTCCACTTCTCAGACATATAATTTAACAGTTAATATCACTTCATGACTATATTTAGTGCTAAATTATAAATAGTAACGCTATTCATGGTTCAGTTAAAATTGGACTGCAAACCGCTTTAAAATAGCCCATAAACGGCTCCCCTGATTGGATTTTAACGACTTTATAATTAATTTGTTTGAGACAACTTTCTACTTATAAGTTTTACTTTCGACGGGTCTAGTTTATAACGTCCATAGAGGATATTAAGTACTAGGATATGTTAATTTTGAAGTACCTTGAAGTTAAATTACTAATATACTAGGTTATGAAAAACAACCAGAGAAACATGAAACGCCATGGCATAGTTTATATTTTGTACGTACATATTTTTACGAAAAGTTTCAAAGTATACGTAGCCGTAGTCAGATTTAAATTTAAGTAGATACCTTTTGTCGTAGCCCCCACTCAGCGAGCGAGTTAATTTGGTATAAGTTGTCACAGTTTTTTTTTTATTTAAATCTGTATGTATGAACCATGCGTTTCATATTTTTGACATTTCGGGCTGAAATTTCTTTTCTTTTCACGGGTCGTTGTTTTTCGCAGTCAGGTTTTAGTTATTTACTTTTTTCTTCTAATTGTTTTGTATGTCATGTTTATCTTAATTTTATAGTTTTATTTCTCAAGGTACGCAATCGCAAGTAAACCCTGAACGATATATAACCCTCGCATTAAAATTACAATTACAAAACAGTGCAATATCTTTTAAAGGGCATTACGCTTTAATAATAAGATCTCAGTTGACATTCAGAATCTACCCCTTAACAAGTTTAAAACTACAATAAAACGAAAGCTTTATGCAAAAGCTTATTATAAAGTATCAGACTAGTTATTTGTTAAAAATTCATGGGTGCGAGCCGCTAGCTTATCAGTTTGTTTCAACATTATTAATCTTTAAGCACTTATTGTCAAAAAAATCTTTATAACTTTGTTAAAAAGAGCGTCTCTCAGTTTCTTGCGTATTCTCCTGAGAGGAAACAGCACTTTTCTGAATACACCTTTGTGGTTACGTTTGTCCACAAAGTAATAAATTCATTCTTGTGACGTATTTCAAGATTACATAACTACAAAATAAAGATATTTGACTTGACTCAACCAAATACTGCGAATATTGAAAACCTGTTACGAAGCTGCGGTCAAAAGCTAATACAACGTCATTTTATAATAGGATATATTTTATAATAGGTATTCGACATTTAATTATTTACTTTTGACAATACGAGCACCGTACAAACATTCTATTAAATTATGTTCCGGTAAACAGAAGTGCATATAAATTGACGGATTCGATCAACTTGACACGCGCGAGCCTCGTTAAACTTCAAAGGGGCGATAAAGCGCGTATCCAATGTCATAAACAGCGAGACCGTTCAATTTTATGATGTATATTATTGTATTGGTTAATAAATCACGCTAAAGTGTTCGAATGATGTTCTTTATATTATTAAACAGCCGCTAGATTTTACTGTGTTGTCAGAATTGAAAAAAAATCCCCTACTATAATAGTATAAATTGATGTAATTTTAAAAATTTAGATTGTATTTTTTTTTAGTTTGTTTTTGTAATATTCGTCAGTCAGTCGATGGTAGTAGACCCATCTAGTGGGGGATTACACCACGTTCGGTTCATGGTCGCCACTCGAGAGCTTTCCTCCACCAAAGGTCATCGGTTCTGCGAGCGATGCAGTCTGCCCATTATCACATCAATTTACTAATTCTGTGAACTGTAGCAGTGACTCCAATTTTTTTGCAGATTCATTAGTTACGAATTTTCTCCTGTGGAGAAATTCCAAACATAGCTCTCTCCATGCGACTCTGAGTTTGTTAACGAGGCTTGTTAATTCTTTAAATCATAACTTGTAACACTCAGTATATAAAAAGTTAAATTTTTACGTTTTAAAATATATCGGATTCAAAGGCGCTAGGTATACGTAACTTCTTGATCATCTCTACCGGGAACTATGACCGGATGTGAATAGTTTAAACATTTTATGCAAGGTTAAGGAGTTAAGTTTACATTTGTTAAAAAAAAATCCAAATTAATGACGGTAACTTGATTGCCAATAAAAAATTGCCTAATAAACACAAATAAACCTTTGATTTATTAATATCGTAAAAATGAAATTTTGTGTTTTTACAAACACGTCTGTGTTATGTAGTGCATTACCTTATAAATCGTCTATTTATTACTGTTTACTAAACCTGAAATATTCATATATTTTCAGTTAATCATTACTCAGTAATGTTGTATTTATTAGCAGTGATACCATCGCATATTAAAACGCACAACGTGCAACAATGCGTACACGCCAATATTACCCAATTAGCAGACTCGAGAGCTGTGGAAAAGCGCCGGTATCTCTCCCTTTAGGATCAGTAGGTTATGGTGATAATCGAGCTTTCCTTGACACTATGCGCCGATCGATTGACATCGCTTTTAATAAGATTACGTCTTGGCTTTCACTGACAAGACTGCAATTAAATGAAAAAAAAAACCATGTTGGTACACAGATTATATACATTTAAAGTCTGCTTAATATTATTTGTGAATATTGATCAACAGCAACAGGTAGTTTTGAAGCTTTATTGTTAAAGGATGAAATTTTCGGTACATATCGTGACGAAATATTCGCAGTGAAAATCCATTGAAAACCTGGTTTTAATAAACGAGCTTTATTTTCTGACATTCATCTCTTCATCTATCATAATTTTCGTGACAAAACCTGTTAAATTTGCTTCTTAAAATTCAAGCTGTCTCCATGATAACTAGCATGCTTCCGCCCTGAGCCTCTACTTGAAGAAAGAAGCCATTCAAGGAGATTATTATATATTATTAGAAAATCGAATGAAACAAGAAGAAGTGAGGATGAGCAAAATGCATTTTTTTTTGAGTTAATTAAGTTTGAAATTCTATAAATTGCTTAAGTGATAAAAGCACCCCTTACGCCACAGATTAGTATAATTGCATACGCTTGCTTTTTGTCGCGTACATATTTTCACTCAAAGGTTGCTTGGAAGAAATCGAATCGTTTAGTTCGCAATAACGCCGTCTTCTCGTTCTTTTCGTAGTTAAATTATTTTTTATTTTTTTTTAGTGTACATTATTACATATATTTATCTCACGAAATCTAGGAATACGCTACCATCCAATGATTTCAAGTCCCGAGAAACGGACAGCCCGAACGAATCACCCGACCTAGTTACTAAAAAAATTGTTTTTCAAAAAACATGATGGTTCACATCAGTAGAGCAACTGATGATCGAGTTCATCATAAATACGAGGAAACCGAGGAAGAAAAACTACGCATCATCATGATTGCGTTACAGTAACCATAATTTTCACTGACATATATTTCTTTACTCTTCCTATTCACTTCTTAGGGCACGCAACTCCTGTCAACGATTTATCGATTCGCTCACGATCGAATTTATCGTTGTTTACTTGATCGTCATATTCTAGGCATCTTAATTATAATAGTAGAATAGATCCCATATTAATAGTCA
The DNA here is from genome assembly GCA_949709985.1 of Luffia ferchaultella. Lineage (NCBI taxonomy): Eukaryota > Metazoa > Arthropoda > Insecta > Lepidoptera > Psychidae > Luffia > Luffia ferchaultella. The sequence goes on along the minus strand of OX453251.1, from coordinate 14,095,055 downwards.
ACTTATTAAGTGAAACAACTAATACCTAACTAGTTTTTATTATTATACGTGATAAAATAAAACAATTTTAAACTATGTCTCGATTCATTTATATGGGGAATCCAGATAGGCCAATATTCAAACACACATATTATTATACAGAAAATAAGTGTAGTAGTTTCTACTTCTATGGTTTCAAATGTCTTTGCCGTGGTATTATAATAGTGATAATATAATAATATCTGGGACATCCCACACAACGCCATCTAGTCCCAAAGTAAGCAAGTTTTATCCTAGTGTTATGGGGTACCAGACAACTGATATCATCATCATCATCATCATCAGCCCATTTTATCTCACTGCAGGGGCTTAGGCCTCCCCCAGGGTGAGAAAGGGGTTTGGAGCTTAAATCCACCACGCTACTCCACTACGGGTTGGGGATTGTAACGACCTCCATCTATTGACAGCGTCCGGGACCGACTGCTTAACGTGCTCTCCGAGGCACGGAGTCAGTGATAGTTAATGTACTTAAGTCAGAAATACTCATTGGTACACGCCCGGCTTCGAACCATGGCCCTATGGCCTTATAAATTTGAAACAGGTTCGTTGCGCTCTGGGCTATCACGATACCTGATATACATACTTAAAATTCTTTTTTTTAATAATATATACATATATAGATACTTGTACACCCAGACACGGAACAAATAGACATGTTCATGCACACAAATATTTATCCCGGGCGGGAATCGCACCCGCGACCTTCGGCTCCGCAGTTAGGGTCTCTAACCACTTAGCCAACCGGTCGATCATATCATAGTATTCATTCTATCTTAGTTCGATATCAAATGCAAAGGTAATCTTTGCTTTATTGTTAAAAAATGATTTCACAATTTCTCATTTGTCGTTGTTTTTGTACCAAGCAATTCGCGATCGGCGTAAAGACTGGCTTTTTCCAACAGCCATTACGACGCGAAGAAAATCTAGGAAAAAAACATTGAAGTAAACGAAAGTAAAGAAACTTTCGTTTTGTACCAAGTTTCCACGGATTGTAACAAGATGAGCAATTTGCGTAAACATCTGTTGTTGCCATTTCGGATATTTCGGTAATGGCACTATCCTGGTCTACGCGTTATAATATTATGTGCAGTGGCCGAGAAATGTAGTTTAAGTCTTTGGGTACATTGTACAAATCCAAAGTTTAAAAGTATGTTCATTTCATTGATTGAGGAAAACTCAGGGTCTTCCTTTAGAGGAACTTTTATGTAACTTAGGTTTAACTTTAGATTTAACCTTAGGTTAAACGATCAGAACCGTCGAGGTCAGAGGAAGTTAAATGAGATGGGAGAGGCGGCAAAACAGGTGAGGCGGACTGTAATCCATTGCCTAGAGACTAAAAAAAATATTTTGATGCAAAATGACTTTTAAAGGATTTTAAAATTTTTCAAATTCGACTTTGAACGACCGCTTTTCGCTCCCGCCATCTTGAAAAAATGGCGGCCAAAATAAGTTTGTGGCATATAACTCTATGCCTGTCAATTCAGAGAAAAGTTTTCCGTTTTAATGTTGAAGAGTATAAAATTTTATAGATACCTATACTTTACGTGATCACTTTCGAAATTTGAGCGTTGTGATTTTTGGTGTAAAATAATAAAATATGGGTGTTCTCTTTATTCTTCACTAAGTACTGAAATAACGAGATACAGTGCCACAAAGTTATTGTATTACCGTGGGCATGCGCGGGCGACGGACGATTGCAACGGTCGGTGGCCGCCGGCATGATGACCCTCCCTGCTACACTCGTGGTCACCCCGTCCTCGTGTGTAGTATATATGTTTGATTTAGAAACTTCTCTGCACTAATAATTCTTTCGGGAAAATATTTTAATGTTAAAATTTGACGTACCTACGTACGTACCTTTGTTTTTAAATGCAGTTTTTATTCAATACATATAAAATACTAGCGACCGCCCGCAGCTTCGCTTGCGTATACTACACATTCCTGTTTTAGGTAGTATTAACATTCGAAATGGTTTAAACGTACTTTTTGCTGAAACTAATATTGGGTACACCCATTCAAACTTTCAATCTTCATTCTCCCCACTTCTTTAAGAAAATCGATACTCCCATACTTTTCACCTCCCGTTTCCCACCCTTAAAATATGGAAATCCAAAAACCCCGAAACACGTCATTATTTATTTTCCATCCCTCCCTCCTTCAATTTGAAATTTCCAAATATTCCTTTCTTAAAAAATTAATACTCACGTTATAAAATAAACCACTGTTCCAAATTTCGACTTCCTAGACATAGTAGTTTTGGCTTTATCTACGATGATAGATCAGTGAGGACAAACGACAGACAGCCACAAAAAGTAGCTGATTTCACTCTTGACAACTTTCTTTCACGTCTGTAAAGTTTCATTAAAATTCAGCCGTTTTGGAGATTAGCTCGAATAGACACATAGACTTACAGACAGACAGACGGACAAAAAGTAACGTATGTCACTTTTGACCACCTCCTTTTCATAAATTTCATTAAAGTCGGTTTAGCCGTTTTGGAGATTAGGTCGAATAGACAGATGGACGTACATACAGACATACAAAAAGTTGTGTATGTAACTTTTGACCATTTCCTTTTCACATCTGTGAAATTTCATCAAAATCGATTTAGCTGTTTCGGAGATTTGCTCGAATAGACAGACAGACAGATAGTATTATTTTATACATATAGCCTATAGCCTTCCTCAATAAATAAACTATCCAACACAAAAATAATTTTTCAATTCGAATCAGTAGTTACTGAGATTTGCGCGTTCAAACAAACAAACAAACAAACAAACTCTTCAGCTTTATAATATTAGTATAGATGATTAAAAAAATCTTCCTATGTATTTTTAAAAGCATTATTTACTACTGATACTGATAATTTAAATATTTCCAATATTGATAAGAAAGTTCTAAAAAAACAGTTGATACCCCTATAAATATAAGCATAAAGCGACAATTAAATAATGTATTTATATGGCTTATAAGCCATTGGGAGTTGTATCATTTAACAGTTAATTTAATTTATATAAAACTATTCAAATTAGTTAATAATCTTCGAATGGCAATTTTTACTTGTAAACTCATTACCAGTATTTCCCTTTTTATAATTGAAATTGTGAAAATTTCTAATATAATTCAAGACAGATATTCCCAAAAAAAAAAAATTTTGGTTTTAATGATTCATATTTCAATCAGGTTTCAGATGGATCTCTGCAGATTTAATTGTGTGCGTGACGTATAGGAAGAACGCTTTGAAAAATGTGTGTCATACTTAAAGATTGTGCGGTTTTACCATACTATACCTTTAGCCCCACTAATTAATGCCCTACTGCAGAGGCTTAGGTCTCCCCTCTGGATGAGGGGGCTTGGAGATTAACCTATTACGCTGCTCCAGTGCGGGTTGGTGGAATTCAACCAGGACCGACGGCCTAACGTGCTCTCCTAGGCACAGAACCACTGATAGTTATGTAGGTACACAAGTCAGGAAAAACTCATTGGTACATGCCCTGGGATTTGAACCATGGCCTTCTAAACAAGAAGCGTGCTCACTACCACTCGGATATCAAGATACGGCAAGGTTTTGATTTTTATTGTGTTCGCAGTGCGTTAGGCACACATTTAATGTATTTTTCCTTTAGCGACATGCCATCGTGTTTGAAAGACATCAACACTTTATCATCCATTAACGCGTTTATGTTAATAAAGTAACATTTTGAATGTATAATCGTATGGAAATACAGCGTTGTATATCAAAGCTTTACATGAAACATAACATTAAAGTCAACGTATACGCATAATCAAATAGTTACCTAACCGACGCGACGTCCGATGCGAACGCATAAGTTTTATTTACTATAGAGATTTTACTGTTGTTATGACAATCGTAAATTTTAAAAATTATCACGGCTATTAGCTTAAATATCTAAATCATATTTAATGTAATTTTTTTGTAATTCAGTGCGTGGAATCTCATAGCGAAGTCGCATTCCACGACTTCTAGTCACAATTAAATATAATCTTCCGCACATAAAGCGAGACGAGTTCATTTTATGAAGGGTCGTTCACATATTACGTCAGATAAAATTAATCACATTAAACGCGCCTACAGTTTGTCAGGTTTTGCTATATTTATTGCGTATTTGAGTAGATACTTTGGGTACAGAGGAATACAACGCATGTGAGTTTGTATGGAAATCCGTCATATTTGAAGTAAAATCTATGAAAATTTGTACTCGCTTTCAGTTATAAATTATGATAGAATTGTTTTAAGGTTCAGTCACTTAGCATACGATAAATTCCTCAAATAATACATTAAAACTTTTAGCGATACCAATTTCCCATTTAAATTTGGTAAGACTAGGGTGTGCGCGGGAAGACCTCTGTGGGGAAGACAGTAGTACAAGCGTTACGTTGTGTGTTCCTCCCTCTGTGTACCTAAAATTAAAGAAAAGTTTTAGTGAAAACGGTGTCTGCGATCGAACTAATATACCTTTCCCGTTTCCTAACCGTTCTCATTCACTTCTCGTTTCTCTTTTCCCATCTAGATGATATTATTTTTGTTTTTCTTTTTATGATCTCTTCTAGAACACTTACAGAAATCACTTTTTTCTAGTAAGAAAAGATGCATATTTTACGATTTTGACCTATTTTTAATTTTTAAACGGAACTTTATATTAAAGAAATTTGTTCCCCATGTGGAATTGAGAATTTTCCACAGCATACTCTTGAAAGAAGAATAGGAAAAACGAGAAAACGAAGTAGTAATAAACTGGAATTACAATAGGAAACTAGATTTACATAAAATAAATATGAACTAATGCGCTAATGATTTGTGTTTAAGTCGAAACAACACTAACCCGTAGTTAGTGCTAGGTTGCGTGTGTTCACTATCCGAGTTAAAACAGAAATAACAGCAATATATAGATCACGCTAGTGCACCCGCAGATGTAAAGCAAATTATAAATATAGTTCCAATCAAACTTTATGGCGGATCGGAATACAACGCTTCATGCATGCTTGCGCAGGTCCAGCCATATGCCCCTCGCTCCATTGCGTCCCGCTACACCTAAAACTGGTTATTGCGACGCGACTTGGGCCTATGTTCACAACCGCCATAAAGGTTGATTGGAACTGTACAATCACTGAAAACGCATCTGGGCGCTGACCTCTTGAATCTAATGTTTGATTTCTCAATAATTGATTACTATAAGTTCAGCATCAGATTCTTAATTTACTATGGTTATATTGTATTAACATAGATTCAGTACTATAAGACGAAAAACGATATACCAAAATGCCCATCATGTAATCTTTACATCCTGAGCTGCTGCTCTCTATAGATACTACTAGGTTTTGAAATATCATCACATAATTTTAATGAATCACGTTACCATAGAAACTAGAACTACTACAATTAAAGCAAAACAAATATATTGAAAAGTAATGTGGCGTGTATTATTTTCGGGTTCCCAGATTCAATAGTTAGTTGCTTCGAGTCAGTGTCCAAACCCTATAAGAACTAGAGTTGTACAACTTGATAGATTAAGCAAAAAGCGCAGTTAGTTTGGATCACTGGTAACCCAGTAAAACCTGTACTATAAAGGCTTCTTATAACCCTATTAAGCTCTTGCCGACAGGGGGCGACACGATCGCAGACATAAGGCGACTTATGATCGGCTCTAGCGACGCGTTTTTATCGACCGACTTTGCGATTTTCTCTTACAGAGCGCGTACACGTTTTCACTTAACATAAGTGGCGGATAATTTACAGTATGTGTGCTCATGTCAACGTCCATTTTAGATACAAGAAGATTTTCTAGAGAATTATTGTCTATTGAATGTATGTCTTCAAGAGGAATGTTTTCGGTGCATAATTTCTCTAACCCAATCCCGTAATAGGTTAGTAAATAGATATGAAAAATATATTTAACGAAAAATACAGAAATAGTCATTCTAAAATAATGAAGAAAAATAAAATCTGTTGAAATAAATGCGTTCCTATCGTCTCCTTAGCAAAACTAAGTATAACATGGATTTTAAATGACCGTACCAACCGAGGTGTAACTTCACGACCTGGTATCGTTTTCTTTTTTAATTTAATACGCAATTTAAACACTCATAATTTGGTTATTAGTAATATATTGGCCAATTGACCGATTGGCCGAGTGTTAGAGACTCTAATTGTGGAACCAAGGGTTGTGGATTCGGTTCCTGCCCGGGACAAATATTTGAGTGTATAAACATGTCTATGGGTGTAAATAATATCTATAAATGTATATTTTATAAAAAATATTTAAGTATGTATATCAGTTGTCTGGTACACCTACATAATACAAGCTTTGCTTAGTTTGGGACTAGATGACGCTGTGTGGAGTGGTGTGGGATTTCCTAGGTGTTATTATTATTATAATAAAATAAAGGTTTTGCATTATGATTTAATAAGTAAATGCGTTAAATAATAATAATAACTATAAAGTAATTAAAAGTAAAAAATAATTCTACTGCTTTACTGTGATAATATAAACATTTCGGTAACCTGGACAACAAAAGATCAACAAGACATGAAAAAGTTGTTGCTTAACCGTGGAACATATGGTACAGGAAGTGGCAAGTATAAAGAAATATGACTAAACAAAACTAAATCAATTATAGTTGATTTATTGTATTATTTTGCATAACTTTTTTAAAATACAAATAATTGTAATTATATTTCGAAGAAGCGCACAACCTGCCATTACGATTTTCACTGTGAGAAAATATCTTCATTCACAAACAGCAAAGACGTTTCACGTACGCAATAAAAACGACAATAAAAACGTTTTAAAGCAACTTTGTCGCAATCAGTGATGGGTGTCTAAGAACATATTTACTTTTGATGTCGTCAAATGTTACATAGAATAAATGATTCCATTTTCTAGGGTTCCGTAGACAATTGGCAAAAACAGAACACTTTTCTCTTGTCTGTTTGTCTGTTTGTCCGTTTGTTTGTCATGGCTATTTTATTTGGACACTAAACACATGGAATTTATATTAATTCGGCACTACACAGTTGAAAGAAAGATAGGTGTAATATATAGTAACTAAACAATGTTGTTACTTTATATACAAATCATATATCCCTAAGTGCAAGGCCAAACTACGTTTTTTTTTTGGCGAAGAAGAAAAACGTAATGGCCTCGCGCATGCAAATGCGCCTGGCGTATATTCTCGCGGTTGCTTCGAAATAAAACGCAGCCTGTGCGTGCGTTCTCATTATAGTACATAGGCTAAATGTTCCGCATTTTTTTTCCTCGCCGAAAGAAAAACGTATTGTGGCTTGGGTCTAAAACTAGAATTAGGCTAATCAAAAAAAATCATTATAAATGCGAAAGTTTACAGGTTTGTTTGTTATTCTTCATGTAGTAAAGACGCGATGTTAATTGTTCTTTGATGTGACAAAGAATAGGCAACTCAGGCTACTGTGTGGCTTCGTCAAAGATTCCCGTGGGTTACAATACTTCAAGATACCAATTTAATGACGAGCAGAACTTTGATTTATGAGTTGGAATAGTAAGACGATTATCACAACTAAGTGGAACAGTTGCGGGAACGGTAATGGAAAAACACAAAAATAGGAAAGTCATGTGTGCATGTGGGTTGAGTAATAATAATAATAACACACACAATCACAAAAACATCTAAATCCCAAACTAAGCATTAGCTTGTATTTTGGGTACCAAGCGAAGACACCACATACATATAACAACCAAGACCCGGTGCCAGTATCAATATTCATCATATAAATACTGACCTACCTGGGATTCGAACCCGAGACCTCCAGCATCGCAGGCAGGGTTGCTGCCCACTAGGCTAAGCGGTCGTCAAAGTATAATAATTAACAAATGTATACACAATATACAGATGCATGCGGACAAAATCTATGAATACAAACCATTGAAAACCTTATCATCTTGGATTATATTTTCATACTAGCGACCGCCCGCAGCGTCGCTTGCGTGGACTACACATTCCTGTTTTAGGTAGTATTAACATTCGAAATGGTTTATACGTACTTTTTGCTGAAACTAATATTGGGTACACCCATTCAAACTTTCAATCTTCATTCTCCCCACTCCTTTAAGAAAACGGGTACTCCCATACTTTTCACCTCCCATTTAAAATGTGAAAATCCAAAAATCCTGAAACACGTCGTTATTTATTTATTTTAAAATTATTATGTTTCTAACTTTAAAGAACAAAGATTCTCATTCAAAGCACCTCCATCCCTCCCTCTTCAAATTTGAAATTTCCAAATATTCCTTTCTTAAAAATTTAATACTCACGCTATAAAATAAACCACTGTTCCAAATTTCGGCTTTCTAGACTTAGTAGTTTCGGCGTTATCTACGCTGATAGATCAGTGAGGACAAACGACAGACAGCCACAAAAAGTTACTGATGTCACTCTTGACAACCTTCTCTCCCGTCTGCAAAGTTTCATTAAATTCTGTTCAGCCGTTTTGGAGATTAGCTCGAATAGATACATAGACGTACAGACAGACAGACGGACAAAAAGTAGTGTATGTCACTTTTGACCACCTCCTTTTCATACCCGTAAAATTTCATTAAAATCGGTTTAACCGTTTTAGAGACTAGCTCGAATGGACAGATGGTACATACAGACATACAAAAAGTAGTGTATGTCATTTTTGACTACTTCCTTTCCACATCTGTGAAGTTTCCTTAAAATTGGTTTAGCCGTTTTGGAGATTTGCTCGAATAGACAAACAGACAGATAGTATTATTTTATACATATAGCCTATAGCCTTCCTCAATAAATAAACTATCTAACACAAAAAAAAATTTTCAATACGAACCAGTAGTTCCTGAGATTTGCGCGTTCAAACAAACAAACAAACAAACTCTTCAGCTTTATAATATTAGTATAGATAGTGTGCTGACTGGACTGACCGGTTGGCCGAGTGGTTAAAGACCCTAACTGTGAAGCCGAGGGTCGCGGGTTCGATCCCCGCCCGGGACAAATATTTGTGTGCATGAACTTGTCTATTTGTTCAGTGTCTAGGTGTAAAAGTATCTATTTGTGTACCTATATATTATAAAAAAAAAAACAATATTTAAGTATATATATCTGTTGTCTAATACCCCATAATACAAACATAATACTTGCTTACTGTGGGACTAGACGGCGTTGTGTGAGATGTCCCAGATATTATTATAAATAAATAAATATAAATAAATAAATGTTTATTTAACACCATAAAATTAAAATACAAAGTTAAAAAGAAAAAGACAACAAACTTAAAAACAACTAACAAATTAACAGCAATACTAAAAACTAAACAAACTATTGGTACCAAAAAAAAAAAAATACACACGTTGTAAATTATTATTATTATATATAGGTACTGAACACAACTTGTATTATAAGTTAGTGATTATGCATGATTATGAGAAATTATTCGTTGGTTTATCAAAATAAATATTTTTTTGCTTTAACGGTCTTCTAAATGACGATGCACAAAGTTATACAAAGAAAGCAATTCTAGACACATGTGTGAAATCTCTTTGTCGTGCACATCTGCTAAAATCGTTGTCCGTTAAGCTCATGGAACCGGTAATACGATTTTGTTAGTGCCACTTTACTGTTTTGTCGTGTCAACTGTTCGCGTTTATTCTTATTTGCGAAGATATAAATTAAAACAAACAAACGCTACCGTTTGCTACGTTGTTGCCTATACAAAACCGGTCAAGTGTGAACCTAGTTCACGTGTCCATGGTTCCATCGCCGATAGTTGCTGCTCTCGCGTAGTTAAGATGTTGACATAGCCACCGACCTTGAGCGATTGAGTAGCAGCGTGCTTTCCTAGGTACCTACTGTCGATTTTGTTAGGTACACCGCCGCCCGCCGGTTACGGTAGCATAGGTACGTACGCACACTGTTTCATTTCACTAAAAAAATTTCCCTATGCTGTTTATCGCATAAATCGATTAAGAAATGCTTTTTAAATGCAGGAGTAAAACACCCACCTGTCTATTTAACATACTTTTTTTTTTAAAAAATAACTTGTGTGTCGTGACTTCGACGTAAAAAAAAGATTAAATAAATTCTGTAAGCGTGTTTGATCAAAATATATCTTTTTGATTAATATGGTTTGATGAAGGACCTTCAGGCGCATATTTTCCAGTTTTTATTTTTTAAAGATCACTTTTGGTTACCGAGTTATTAATTTTTATTCAAATTTTTGTTTTTATTTTTTTTCTCCCAAAAACCGCAAAAGTGCGACTTGTGACTGGCATTCAAAGATTCCTCATAAATGCGTCTATCAGTGATAAAAAAGTCAAGTCGCACTATGGAAGCGTTTGGGAGTTACGGATAAAGGTTATATAGTACATTTTAAGGTTGTCACTAAAGGTCAAACAATTGTAATATTTGTAATCAATAAAAAATTTAAGACACATACATATAATTTTCATTTACGAGTATCAACATGCTGTCGTCAACATTATCATGTTGGAACTTCGTCAGCCACTTCTTCCAACTGCAAGTTTTCTTCATTAACCGGCTTCAGAAGTTCACGAACAGCTGCTGGCAGACAAATCCTATTAGACAATCTTTGGAGCTGTCTATAGTGTGCCGTAAACACACAAACGGATCCAACGATTCAAGTGCATGGTGGAAGAGGTCAATCATAGTTTTTTTCCTGTTCATTTTCCGACAGTGGCGTTCCCTATTTGAGCGCCAAAATTTATTGCGCGATTCAGCCGCTTGTTCTGAGAGCATACATACAGGAAGAGAACATGATTCTACGATCTCTTTACCATGGACTAGAATTTTGTGTACCGTCACAGTCATCGACTGCCAATTAAATGACTGGATGTACTTTTCCGCGAGCGTGCGACAGAAAATGCCAAACTTTACAGAGTCAATAGGAAATTCACAAGATATGGCGACAAAGATAGTATGCAGCCCGTCCATCAAACATGCATCTAGACCTAATATCTCTGCAAATATAGCACGGTATTTGTCTGATAGTGCCGTGCGGGCTGAATTACCATCATTTGTGGTTCCTGCATTGGATTTAATAACGTCCAGCAACAATCCAATCTGATTTCTTATATCAGCATGGATATGTTTTTCCGTTCTTCCACAATTTGACTTTCTCTGCTATCTTTTTTGATTCTCCATTTCCGTACTAACGGATCGTTTTTGTAACTGAGATGTAATAAAAATTCGAAAATACGTATCCATACATGAAGTGGATTGATGCCGTGTTGCATATTTTCTTTTACACTTCGTCTTGTTTACGATGTTGCCAAATCATGAACTGACTGGCAGTAGCTTTGCAAAATAGGCACCTTAACTGTGAAGACGTACCAGTTTAGGACTTTGCCGACGATCACACTCAAAACTAAATTAGAAACAAACGTAATAAGTATGATGCCCTTCGGAGGTTTGGGTCGTAATAGGAATTACGACTCAAACCCAAACTTTGATAGAGAAGCAAATTAAACGTTTGACTCCTGTCAAACGTTTAATTTGCTTCTCTATCAAAGCTTTTTCCTTAAGAATAAGATTAGTGTCTTCTTTTCTATACTGAATGTGGAGCGGCCGACAAAATCTATACGACTGGGGTGCAGGATGGTGCCATGAAATATAATTTTTGTCCATTACTATACTTAAAGGAATAAAAGTCGAGGCAAAAGGACTATTTTCGTTCACAGAAATGTCTTCGTCTGATCCTGAGAAGTTTTGTTTATATAATGCTTGGCCTGTGCTTCCATCAAAACCCCAGGACCCTTTAAATACGCATGAGACTTCTTGCTTGCCTGTTCTGTTACAATACTCGATAAAATTCTCATCACAACTTCGAACGATTCGTTGCAAAGTATATGTGAGAAGTCCATGCAACGAAACTGACGCTTCTATTTCCGAAACATCTAGCTCTTTTGCTGGGTAACATGCTTTTCTTGCTCTTATTAGTAAGAAGGGTGGATAAGCTGAATAAACTCGACTTTTCAAATCCTGTCTTAAAAGTTTATATGTTTCCACATTCAGTCTCCTGTCGATAACGAAACCTAGAGCTTCCTCAGGTGTATAGGGTTTCGTTAACGTAGATACTTTTTTTAAAACTTTGAATCGTTTTTTTGGTGATGTCAGACAAAGTTTTATTACGTCTTCTAAATCTTTTGAAGCTTTTGGGGTTATCTTGCTTCCATCTTCTGAAGTAATCGTGAATGCCAAAGATTTTATCACTTTAGCTTAGGGTTGATCTTCCAAGGACTCCATGATTCGTTTTCTAATTTTGAGGTCTTGTTTATAATTTTTACTTTAGTCATTGGTTAATTTAGAAGATCCCAACAATAACGACCTGCTTCCTCTGAGAGCATACCGACAGGAAGAGAAGTGTACGGTCACAGTCATCGGATGCCAATTAAATTACTGGATGTACTTTTCCGCGAGCGTGAGGCGAAAAATGCCAAAATTTACTGTGTCAATAGAAAATTAATAAAAAAAACTAATAAAAGTTAAAAAAAACATCTAAAGTAATTAACGAAGTAAACGATGAAAGGGTAGACATTACAAAGTAGAAGCCACTTAGTGATAAAATATCGTCGACACTCTAATTGTAAATAACTAATATGCAATTGTAAATTTTTTTTAAATAAATAAATGTAAATAAGTAAATAAAAATAAAATAAGTAAACAATATACAATTTTGTAGTTAAGGACAAAATTGAATTAATTTAAACAAAAATAAAAGGTCAAGTTGAGTGACACCCCTAACACCATATTTTGAAATTCGATTACTCGTAAACGCTTCCATAGTGCGACTTGGGTTTTTTATCAATGATAGACGCATTTATGATGAATCTTTGAGTGCCAGTCACAAGTCGCACTTTTGAGGTTTTTGGGAGAAAAAAAATAAAAACAAAAATTAGAATAAAAATTAATAACTCGGTAACCAAAAGTGATCTTCAAAAAATAAAAACTGGAAAATATGCGCCTGAAGGTCTTTCATCAAACCATATTAATCAAAAAGATATATTTTGATCAGACACGCTTACAGAATTTATTTAATCTTTTTTTTACGACGAGGTCACGAAACACAAATTATTTTTTTTTTAAAAAAGTATGTCCAATTGACACGTGGGTGTTTTACTCTTACATTTAAAATGGATTTCTTAGTCGATTTATGCGATAAACAGCATAGGGAAATTTTTTTAGTGAAATGAAACAGTGTGGTACGGTACGTAAGTGTTGGCGCGCCGCGGCTTTAAATCAACCTCGAAAATTACGATAAATATGTATTTACAGGGTAATATCTAGATAAGTAATTAAAAATATCAGTGTTCGCCCAATGGTCGAAATTCGACTGTACGTAATTTTTCATGAACCCTCCAAAAAAACGGTTGACAAACAAAGGAGAAAAAGGCACTGAACCGTTTTACTAAATAGTACAAAACGTAAGGAGTAGTACTATTAAGGTATGAGGAATATAGATTTCTGTCACTTCTACGTCGAAGGCAGGGTGGGTGAACTCACTGTTTCCAAGCTCGTCAATAGCTACTCGATAGTTAAAAGTCGACAAAAAAAAGAAAATCGAATGACAAACGTAGGTGAAAGGGTTCTGGGGGGTGATTATCGGATCGCTTGACTTAAGTCTCGTGAGACAATTTCCATTTATTGTGAAAAATGTCAAATGATAACGATTTTCCATGGCATTATCCGACTTCAAATGTCACACGTAAAATAATAGTGGATTGTGTCTCACAATAGTAGTCAGGTGGCTTTTAAACACTTTTTCTATATTCAGAAAAATATGATGGCAAAGGCAAATTTTAAATATCTTGCATTTTCAAATTACATCGGTGTTGAATGAGTAAAAATTAAAACAATACTGAGAGAGAAGGCGAAGAAATCCATCGACTATCGATTCGTTTCATAAATTATTGAAAATAGTTAATAACTTAATTTTTCACGAAAGTTTATTACAACTAGCGATTGGCAGATAGTCTTTGGCAGAGGTTCGAAATTACACCTGTGTTCCGCATTTGAGTTATTTCAATGACCAACATCCATCCATCAGCCTTTTTTAAAACCCCATTGCAGGGGCTTAGGCCTCCCCTCAAGATGAGGAGGCTTGGAGCTTAAGTCCATCACGCTGCTCCAATGCGGGTTGGTGCATTGTATCGACCGCCATCTATTGACAGCAACCGGGACCGACTGGATAACGTGCTCTCCGAGGCACAGAGTCAGTGATAGTTAATGTACTTAAGTCAGAAGCTAACATACAAATTAATAAAACTTTTTAGAAAAGTTTGTTTATAAATGGTTAAATTGCTTACATTTAATTTAATCTAATAAGCCGAAAAATATATATTAAATCCTTAATAATTTCTCGCAATCGAAAGACAAACCATCTAATTATTATATCGTTTATTTCTAAACGGAACATTGGGGAAACCCTGCGATCGCTGCCATCGGCTTGGCTACAATTTACTAAACCATAGACTAAATACGTCATTCAATCTTAGTCAATCATATTTGATACGACATTTAATTTTCGTGTGACAATGTTTCCGTAGTGACTTTTTATTAAAAATCTACGGGCGATCAGTCCTTTCAGTCGTAGAATATTTCACCCAATTCCCTATTCCCGAAATACATGTGTAAGAACATGAACTGAGGTAATCTCTGAAGTAATATGAGGTATAAATTTGCCCACCCGTTTAAAGAATCTGACTGACCAATCGGCCGAGTTATTAGAAACCGTAACTGCGGAGCCAAGGCTTGCAGGTTCGATTCCCGCCCAAGACAAATGTTTGTCTGCATGAATATGTCTATTTGTTCCGTGTCTGGCTGTAAAATATCTATATTGTATATATTATAAAGAATATTTAAGTATGCATATCAGTTGCCTAGTAACCCATAACATAATCATAATACTTGCTTACTTTGGGATTAGATGGCGCTGTGTGGGATGTCCCATGTATTATTATTATTATTAAAAAAAACGCTGGTGATTTTTTTTCGGAAAATATGTTTAAGAAACTCCTCTGCATACACACAAAAATTGAACCTCTATCCTCAAATGTCTGTAAAATAATCGTTGCGAGCGCTATAGTTACCAGCTTTTTAAATCATAGTTTATAGCGGTTCTTTATCACAATTAAATCTGCTGACTATACCCAAGCGGAGGGTGTCCTCGTAATATACTTTACAGCCATTAATTTCACGCAATTTGATGGCTAATTAGGTATGAAACGCTTCCGATTTCCAACCGGCGCCGGCGTCGTTTGTTTTCCATTGAACGAAAGTATTCCCTTAGGTTTTCACTCAGTGAAATGTGTATTAATGAGCACATGTGTCTCGTTCCATTGAATAAGTTTATGAGTAGCAAATAAAGTCTTCTATCATTTGTATGTAAATAATACAAACGTTATAAATTATTTTCTTTGAAGTGACAAATTATTGTATTACGATATACATCAAAAAATTCAATTATGAGTTAGCGAATTTCCTTCGATAATTTAAATAAAATAATTGAAAAATGTATCAATACACGTTATAAAATTAAAAATATGAATGCTGTACATAAAATTAAAAATTTTAGGGTTTGGCAACCAATTGGCAGAAGACAGAATCCGTGTAATTTTGCCCTGTCCGTCTGTCTGTCCGTCTGGCACAGCCGTTTCTCTCGGAGATTATTGGCACTACATAGATGAAATTCGGAAGACAGGTATAATCTATAAAGCGTTAGACAATGGTGTAGTGATATTATTAACTTATAGAAACATCTGCAAGATGGAAATGAAATATCAAGCGCATTAACGTGGGGGAACGTATTTATAAATAAGTCTTTAAATATGATGTAGATAAAATTACATTTTTATTTAAGTCACTGTTATTGAAATATCCTTTCCTATTCTTAAAAATGTATGAAATAAATGGGGAAGCAGGAGCTTTTCAAGTGTGTGGTGGCATATTCTGAATAAATTTAAGTTAGTTTAACTTAATTGGTTTGATTTAGATATATTGAGTAGTTTTTAAAATATTTATTTATAAAGTTATTATTTAAATTTTAATCATAACCGTTTATACCGACAAAATGGGATCTTATATTATCCCTTCATCATGGGCGGTTCGAGACACACTTAGCCTGCTCTCTTTTTAAATTATATTCTATAACTGCTTAGGCATTTTTTTTTAACATATTGCTCTTTTAAGCATAGACGTAGTATATCTAGAGTAGGCAAGCTCCATAAAGCCCTGTATGTAACTGTTGGACATCGGTTGGGCATGGGAGAAAAAAGGATGAAAAATAACTGTACCATAGTGTAAATCAAGGCACTCCTTGAGGGTACTTTTATTCTCTGTCTCTTTCTATTGACACCAGCATATATATATATATATCTATGTTTTTAACTATCGAATAGTGTATTACAACAATTCACTTCGCTTAAACAACACCCCCATTACGTAAATGTTGTAAATTAATTCATATATTGAATAAGCGATGTCGTCTCAGTCAAGTTATCTTACCCTATACATATAAATTCGCATTGAGATATGTACTAAAGCTCCATCGAATTTGACTTTTTTCGCAAATTAGTATTTCGTGGCTAAATTGCGGGGTCCTAACTCCTTTGCTATTTGGGTAAACTAACTAAACATTACATTTATTTGGGTTATAAAGATCGCACCCTCTTTCGTCAACACTAAAATTTCCATAGGAAAATTCACCATATGTGCGCCTGAAGAATATAACTTTAAAAACAATTAAATGACATTGAAATTAAATGCAAGTACCAGAGCCAGGAATTATATCACAATAAATTGCATACTGTAATAATTCCCTTTTACACTCAATAACTTTACAAAATATATTACACACATAAATAAATACAAACGCTTTTTACATTTCATTTCTATTTTTTACATAGTACAGTTAAATTTTAATAAAAATACACTAAAATCATTTTGTTACGACAATCGTTTTCGAGTGACGTTTTTATCGGTTAGGAATTACGACCGAGATATCGGACGACTCACAAGTGCCCGAGTTTATGTACGAGAGATATCGGGGTGCGATCGATCCAACTCTCTCCCAATAAACCGTCCGTCGACAGGCCCTCGGGCAAGATTGAGCTGCTTTTTGATACGACGACACGATTTCGACACGATGATGCAAAGATTTTGATGTCTGCGCCAATATTTTAAAACATAACGAGATATTTCATTAATTTGACTAATATTGAAAATATTATACCTAGTGTTCTGATGAACGTAGTCCAAAGTTATAGAACGTGTAGATCTTGAAATAATTATAATTAAACAATTTTTTTTTAAATATAAAAAAATAAACTTTAAACAGGTTTTTTCGGAAATCGTTACTTTGCGCCATCTACTCATTTGAAACTTTTTGTTTAGTTCGGTATAAGCTCTGTACGCTCTATAAGTTTGGACTAGGTTCAGACAAATACGCGGTATATGAGAAACGGGGTGTTCGGCTGAACGTACTTCAATTTTAAACATGTTTTTCTCGGTAACAGTTAGCGCCATTTGCTCACTTGACACTTTTTGTTCAGATTGGTAAAATCTACTTCTCTATAAGTTTAGTTGAACACCCGGTATTTATAAAAATAGACTTTATGCGATAACAAAATTTTAAACAAAATTATATTCGGTAAAAGAGTATGAAATGTATAAGCCATCGAACTGTATTGAAAGCTTATCTGTGTCTCTTTCTTGAAAAAAGAAGTTTAACATTGTTTTCAATAGCGTGACGTCACGCCGTGCCACATTGTCCTCTCTGTTCAACAGGACATTTTATCCATTTACAGCATTATTATTTTTTTTTTAAATAATATCACTGTTGTTTGTATTTCGAAAACTATTTAATATAAAAGAATAATAACAATAAAATAGTCAACTATCTTATTGTGTCGTGTCGTAATATGAAAATGGATATTAAACGATATGTTGAAGTACCCATGAATCTTATTACCAAACTCGGAAACGATAACACGTAAGTCGTAAAACATATCACGTCCACTCGACTATAACTTACTTTCACCTTTAATCTCGTACAGTCGTATTTGGTAATATATTTGTAAATATATTAGTGTTAATAAAGATAGAATCGGTATTAAACTAGCTCGTATTCTTGGATCATGACCGACGGATTAAGAATATTTGAAATGTCTTGTTGACACATTTGTATGATAACGAATGTCACCGGTTTCACTTCAATGCACATTAAAAATTATAAATGTTTTTTTTTCAGTTTTACGTAAAACTAGTTACACTATGCAGTTAATTAATAGCGGAGATACAAATTCCATGTCAGCCCATTACGCCCCATTGCAGAGGCTTACGCCTCCCCTAGAGATGCGGGTGCTTGGGGGGGGGGGGATCCTATCATCCCATCAGCCCTTTTCATACCCCACTACAGGGACCTAGGCCTCCCCTCAAGATGAGGGTGCTTAAAACTTAAATCCACCACGTTTCTCCAACGCGAGTTGGCGGATTGTAACGACTGCCCTCTATTGACAGCAACCGGGATCGACTGCTTAACGTGCTCTCAGAGGCACGGAGTCGGAGTAATTGGTACACGCCTGGATTCGAACCACGGCCTCATGACAGGTTCGCTGCGCTCGTGCTATCACGCTGTTGGTGGGGAAATAGAAGTGTGTCGAATGGTCGGAGGTTCGGGTTCGATTCTATTAATATTTGTACGCATGAACATGTCTATTTGTTCCGTGTGTGGGTGTAAAATATCTATTTACGTGTATATCATAAAAAATATATTTAAATACATATATTAATTGTACTTTGCTGTACAGGCCTCTGTCTAGTTTGGTACTAAATGACCTGTGTGAGATGGGCCAAGTATTATATTATTTATATATTAATAGACACATTTGATCACAATTGAAGGCACGCTGCCACAAGGCGGCAAGAAGGCCTACAAGGCATTTAGAATTTGTTTGAGCTTTTATGGTTATAAGGAAATGCTTGTTTTAATACCTAACAATTATCATATTGGCCTTCTTCTGAACTATGGGTGATTTAGGATTGATTCCCGCGTTACGTCTTGATGTCGTGTCAGGGTAGGTATATACTTACCCACCGCGTTTGTGAGAGTAGTTACACTGATACATAGAAAAAACCGGCAAGTGCGAGTCGACTCGTGCGCTGAGGGTTCCTCCACACAATATAAAAGTATACGACCTTTCTTCTTGCTAAATGATTTCAGGTCATCGGGAAGTAGGTACCTAACAGGTTTTGATTTACTTGCGAGTTTCAAAATATGTAGTTATAAATGGTCATATTTTTATATTCGGTTAACTCAGAAGTTTGAGTTTTTTCAAAGTACTGGATTTAATTTCAAATGAATATCTCCACATTTCCCTGAGAAAAGGGTCTTGACAGACAGACAGACAAGCAAACGGACGAACAACGAACTGGTCACGTAAGAGTTGCTTTTCTACTTTTGAGGTACGAAACCCTTAAAAGAACAGCTGATTTCGATTCTACCTTGGTATTGGCTAATCATAAAAATGATAGCGAACAGCCCTTCATTCGTGTTTGAGTTTTAAAAATGGGGTATCACATGGAAAGTAGACCACAAACACAATTAATATCATCTCAGTTTAGTTTGCATCAGGAAATCGTTATATTTAAACAAACATTTTTTTAAATGGTGCATAGACAGCGGCCCAATTTAAGCAGGCCTTACTAATTGACACAATTTTACTTCTGTTGAAATTTATTGACCTTAATCTCTTGTATTAGAATAATAACTTCAAAAAAATTCGTGACTAAAATTTCTTTATATCAAATACTTTTATTTTATACTATAATATAACTAGCAACGCGCCCCGGCTCCGCACGGGTAGCAGAGCATGTAAGCCGTAGTGTTTTTTTCTGTCGTAGTATCATCAGCTTGTTGCGTCGAACATGTGGATTGGATTTAATTCGATTTAATCTAAATGCTTGGAGTATTTTTAATGTTTTTAATTTCCATTTCTGTAAGTATTTGAAAAAGTAAAGAATACATAAAAACAAACTATAATATTTCTTTTGTATACGATATTGATAACTTCTGCCTAATTTTACATCACACGAATTGCGCCCGGCCCGCTATTTGTCGCGCTATAGTTTTATAGCGCTATAGTTATTTAAATTGTATGGTGTACAGGGCAATTAATTATAATGCGCATGAAATTCTGAAGGTAAATAACGTATTTAATTTGCTAAGGATTAATACTGTATCCGTATACAATAAATTGCTTTTCAGGCACCTCATCGTATGACACCATTTTTTTATAGTAAGCTATCTATAAAAGATACACATATACCATCGCAGACTTTTTTTAGTCCTATAAAAAAGAAACAATTCCTTCATTATTTTGTTATATATTATATGAAATTATAAAAAGCGTTTTCGATGAAAGCTCCCAGTCGGCTAAATTTTAAAGACGCGGCGGGAAACTTTATTTTATAATATGTAGTGATAATATAATATTATATAATACTATATAATATTTTATTTTAAATTTTTTCATGTCGTAGTTATGTAAAATAATCTTGAAATACGTCACAAGAGTGAATTTATTACTTAGTGGAATAACTTCACCACAAAGGCGCATTCAAAAAGTACTGGTTTCCTTTAGAAGAATAAGAAGAAACTGGGGGATGTTTTTTTTAACAAAATTATAAAAAAAATTTTGACTATAAGTGCTTAGAGATTAATATTATTGAAACCAACCGATAGGTGAGCGCAGCGCCTTACACCCATGGTTTTTTATAATCTAAGTAGTCGATAATTTATAATAAGCTTTTGAATAAAGCTTTTGTTTTATTGTAGTTTTAAACTTTTTAAGGGGCACATCTTCAATGTCAACTGGGATCTTATTGTATTTTGTGATTTTATTGAGGCGGCCGACATGATTAGCAAGTTTATCTCTGTTTCTAGTATTAACATAATTTTTTTTTTATTTCACATCAAGTAACAAAGACTCATTTGTTAGTAAACACCTACGACCTACCTACTTACACCTACACCTGACGACCGGTTAGCCTAGTGGGTAGCGACCCTGCCTACGAAGCTGGAGGTCCCGGGTTCGAATCCCAGGTCGGGTCAGTATTTATATGATACTGGTAACGGGTCTTGGTTGTTATATGTATGTGGTGTCTTCGCTAAATAAAATATTTATATATGTATATATTATAAAGAATATTTAAGTATGTATATCAGTTGTCTAGTAACCCATAACACAAGCATAATACTTGCTTACTTTGGGACTAGATGGCGCTGTGTGGGAAGTCTCATATATTATTATTTATTATTATTACATTAGAACCTAAATGTTAGTAACATAATGTAAGCTAAAGTCGGAATTAAAACAAACTACAAATCACAAATCAACATCAAATTGTAAAAATTAACTGACAATTTTACGTACTGACATTATGTTTTCAAATATACATATTTATTGAGACGGCGATGTTATTATAGTAATCCTAGTTTATAAATTGCACGAACTGCTCGCTTCTGCAACATAAAGATTGTATTCACCGTGGCACCTTGGCACCGTGTCCGTACAGCAGAATGCCATGTCATCAAACTATGGAACCCACTGAAGTACACTCAATCTCGCTGTATTGCTAAAATTAGTTCCTCGACTACGTTCTGTTATATCTAAGTAAGAAAACCCTTGAATTCTCTACTCACCTAGAGAAAAAAAATTACAATGACCATATTCTTTTCGTTATTTTAAGGTTTGTGTCTTAGATTTCGTTAAAATCAATCCATCAAACGATAAGACTTGATTTCCGATTAGTAAGAGGCCCTATTTTTCTTTAACTTTCGTATTTTAAGCTTTTAATAAGCTTTCGGCGATAAAGAAACCGATGAAATAAATGTAAAGCTATTTTTTTTTCGTTTAATGTTTTTAAGTGGTACGTGTGGTATTGTTGTATAAGGTAGAGTATAGGGGTATATGCGAAGGCAGTAAAATTATTAGTTAAAACACGAATTAACCTTACATAGTTTAGAAAATTAAAACTGTAGTTAGACAATATTGGTCTGTGTATATAGGTAATAATGCTATATTTCTTTTTACTAACTTGAAAGCTCTTGTATTTTCTTCTTGAATTATTTTGTATAAGTGAACAAAGAATCAGTCATTTTATTTTGAAATTTCTTTGCGGTAGTCACACCTCTAGATCAAATTACTTTGATGTTGTAATGCAAGTTTTATTTTTAAGAAAAATAAAATATGAAGTGTTACAAAAAACAAAAGGTATTTTTTTTTAATTTAGGCATTAGTTCTCTCATTAACGTACTTTTTAGACATGAAGTCCGAAACGAGAAGGAATGGGAACGGCCAAACAAAATTGAATCTGAATA
This sequence comes from Luffia ferchaultella, assembly GCA_949709985.1. Lineage (NCBI taxonomy): Eukaryota > Metazoa > Arthropoda > Insecta > Lepidoptera > Psychidae > Luffia > Luffia ferchaultella. Next base: position 14,072,611 of record OX453251.1, on the reverse strand, counting down.
TATGTTATATTTAATTGACATAAAACGAGTGAAAGGAAAATTGCCTAACTAATGATTCGCGTGTTAGTATAGAATTACATAGTAAAATATTTGGCAAACTCAGCAAATAACACACTGAGTAAGCTGGCTACGCGTAATTCATTACATTTGTACAAGTGCATTTTGAAAGTGATAGTTTTGAAATATTACACCTGCGAATTTCGTTCGTGCCGGCATTATCACGTCAAAGTATACCATTTGTTAATCAGAATAATCTTGTTGGTCCAATATAACTGTATTGGTCACTCATTATCCTTCGGCTCTATCTTTACATTGTAACTAGCGGCCCGTCCCGGCTTCGCACGGGTAGTATTCGTTTCTCATAAGAATCACTTTTTTTTATCTCAGTCTTGTCTCATTCCCGTTCTTCCTTTCATTTTTTCGTTCCCATCGCAAAAATACTTTATCATTTCTGTTCTTGGCCCTAGTGTAGCTTCGTTTTCGTTTCCATTCTCATCAAAAATAACTTTTTTATCTCCGTCTTAACTCATTCCCGTTCTTCCCTTTCCCGTTTTTGTTCCCATCGCATAAATATTTTATCGTTTCCGTTCCTGGCCCTGGTCTCATTTCCTTTTTGTTTCCATTCTCATCAAGTACAACTTTTTTATTTCAGTCTTAACTCTTTCCCGTTCTTCCCTTTCCCGTTTTCGTTCCCGTAACACAAATATTTATCGTTTCAACAATTTCTGTCAGTCTTAATTAAATAAATTACACTTTTGCGAAATAATATTTAGTTATGCAATTATTAAATTACTAAAATGGCTATTAAAAAATAAGGGTTGATCGTAGAAGGGTGAAAATTGAGGATTGTATGTATTTTTGTATGTTGTATCATAAAAAAATAGAAATTAAAAATTTTGTCTAAAAAAAAATAATTTAGGGGTGGACTACCCCTATGAAAAATAGATGTTAGCCGATTCTCATAGATACCGGATAAGCACAAAAAATTTCATCGAAATCGGTCAAGCCGTTTCGGAGGAGTATGGCAACGAAAACTGTGATTACTAAAATGGCTACTAAAAATAAGGGTTGATTGTAGAAGAATGAAAATTGAGGATTGTATGTATTTTTGTATGTTGTATCATAAAAAAATAGAAATTAAAAATTTTGTCTAAAAAAAAATAAATAATTTAGGGGTGGAACTACCCCTAACATTTAGGGGGATGAAAAATAGATGTTGGCCGATTCTCATAAATACCGGATAAGCACAAAAAATTTCATCGAAATCGGTCAAGCCGTTTCGGAGGAGTATGGCAACGAAAACTGTGATTACTAAAATGGCTATTAAAAAATAAGGGTTGATCGTAGAAGGGTGAAAATTGAGGATTGTATGTATTTTTGTATGTTGTATCATAAAAAAATAGAAATTAAAAATTTTGTCTAAAAAAAAAAAAAAATTTAGGGGTGGACTACCCCTAACATTTAGGGGGATGAAAAATAGATGTTGGCCGATTCTCATAGATACCAGATAAGCACAAAAAATTTCATCGAAATCGGTCAAGCCGTTTCGGAGGAGTATGGCAACGAAAACTGTGATTACTAAAATGGCTATTAAAAAATAAGGGTTGATTGTAGAAAGGTGAAAATTGAGGATTGTATGTATTTTTGTATGTTGTATCATAAAAAAATAGAAACTAAAAATTTTGTCTAAAAAAAAAAAAAAAATTTAGGGGTGGACTACCCCTAACATTTAGGGGGATGAAAAATAGATGTTGGCCGATTCTCATAGATACCGGATAAGCACAAAAAATTTCATCGAAATCGGTCAAGCCGTTTCGGAGGAGTATGGCAACGAAAACTGTGATTACTAAAATGGCTATTAAAAAATAAGGGTTGATCGTAGAAGGGTGAAAATTGAGGATTGTATGTATTTTTGTATGTTGTATCATAAAAAAATAGAAACTAAAAATTTTGTCTAAAAAAAAAAAAAAAATTTAGGGGTGGACTACCCCTAACATTTAGGGGGATGAAAAATAGATGTTGGCCGATTCTCATAGATACCGGATAAGCACAAAAAATTTCATCGAAATCGGTCAAGCCGTTTCGGAGGAGTATGGCAACGAAAACTGTGATTACTAAAATGGCTATTAAAAAATAAGGGTTGATCGTAGAAAGGTGAAAATTAAGGATTGTATGTATTTTTGTATGTTGTATCATAAAAAAATAGAAATTAAAAATTTTGTCTAAAAAATAAAAAAAAAAATTTAGGGGTGGACTACCCCTAACATTTAAGGGGATGAAAAATAGATGTTGGCCGATTCTCATAGATACCGGATAAGCACAAAAAATTTCATCGAAATCGGTCAAGCCGTTTCGGAGGAGTATGGCAACGAAAACTGAAGTTATCCCTGCCACTATTAAAAAACAGGGGTTGGTGATAGAAAAGTGAAAATTGAGGATTGTATGTATTTTTGTATGTTGTATCATACAAAAATAGAAATTAAAAATTTTGTCTAAAAAATAAAATAAATAATTTAGGGGTGGAACTACCCCTAACATTTAGGGGGATGAAAAATAGATGTTGGCCAATTCTCATAGATACCGGATAAGCACAAAAAATTTCATCGAAATCGGTCAAGCCGTTTCGGAGGAGTATGGCAACGAAAACTGTGACACGAGAATTTTATATATTAGATAAATCTCTCAAAAAAGCGATAAACGCTGAGACAGAGGGGGTAACTAAATAGTGAGCGGGGAACACAATAAGATAGATTGAACGAAATGACATATTTAACACTATTACACACTACATGCAAAACGAATTCAATTTTATATTCCCTGAGAAAAGTGTTCATCACTAGCCGAGCAATGGATGGCTACATAATAAAAAACGAGGAAAATGAAAAGAAATTACGGTTCCTATAACGTAATTATGCATAGTTTTTTTTCTCGATTTCCTCGTATTTATGATGATCTCGATCATCAATTGCTCCATTGATAGTGAAACAAACTATCATAATAAAATCTAAATTTACCATAGTATTTTTCTCAGTGTGAATTTATTTTTGGATTATTTTCTGTTTTGTACTGTATTATTGCGTCGAGCTAATCAAATGAATGAGCAATTGTCGTGAGTTTTACCGAGCCATACGGAACCCGTAAGATTGTTTTTTTAGACTGACTGGTCGGTTTTTAGGCTGACTGAGTGGTCATGTGGTTAAAGACCCTCAGCTGCATCTCACAGGTTCGATTCCTGTAAGACACAAATATTTATGAGCAAGAACATGTTATTCGTTCCGTGTTTGGGCGTAAAATGTCTGTATATGTCTGTATTATAAAAAAAAAATAAAAGTATGTGTACTTGTCAATTGTCTAGTACCCATAATACATACTCTGTCTAATTTGAGACTAGATGGCCGTGTGTGGAATGTCCTAGGTATTATTATTATTATTTATTGTCTACAGGTGTGCTTGTGATGACATGGTGGTGGTTGGCGATGGTCGCGTGCGCGGCGGCCGCGCCCCACGCCGCCAACGGTGAGACATTCTACAGTAAGCATTACAGCACATGTTTTTCTGCTTAACACCCTGTACTACGTACTATACTCCTATTACACAAATTACTGAGCTGCATACCTACATTCAATAGATTGTCCATCTAATCAAAAATTTTAACGTTATATTTAAACACTTTTATATGAAAATATAGACAATCTGGAGTATTTCAGTTTTTTTTTTAATTTTATGATGGATTTTCTAGGAATAAGCGATTGTTACAAATTGATAGCTGATGAAGTCTAGCTACTAAGTTTATAGCTACGATGTTCTACGTATTGCCGTTATTTGTATGGCTGTCAACCGCTGCATGTAGTAGTGACCTCACATTAATTCATTGTTTTAATTTCATATGTTTCAAAGACGACCATTACTACAAATACAAACATTTTGGGCCGTGTTGCAATATTTTGGACAATTCTTATTGACTCTGTAGTCATTAAAGAGGTAGAAAATCAAAGATCATAGAGTGACGTGCGCATATGCGAACGCCGCTCCCGCTACTTGATATGCTTTATTTGAACAACGATGCGCTTCTCGAATAATTGTCTACGGTGCGCGGAAGCTCTTGTGCGCGCGTCGCGAGAAATGGGAGAATATGTTTCACTAACAGAGATTTGGATACTTTGCAGGTCAATTATAACAATACTAATAATAACGTATACATCAGAACATCGTCTAGGCCCCAAACTAAGCATTGTTTATGTTTTGGGTGCCAAGCGATGGTCACAGAGTGCTGTTAGGGCTGCCAAGTTATGGCAATGCATCAGAGATGTTCTTACTAGCATGGCCCGATGTTTTCAAAGCTATTCTGCCCGAAAAGTCTGCGTCACTTCTGGCTAGACTGGTGCTAAGCAGTACCAACAGCATTCTGAATGCAATAGCAGAAATGAATTATACTCATGACATAAGGTGTTAATCACAGAATAATCTGATATCTATTATACTGTGTGATTGCTGTGTTTAAGTTTTGTGGGTTTTTATTATAAGTTTAGTTATACGAAAATTACTTAAAAAAAAACTGGCATAATATATCTTATTGTCTTAATATTAAATGAATAAAAATAAAATAAAGTTGTGCGGTAGTGTGCGCAAACACCGCGTATCTAGAAGCGGGGGCGTTGTCTTTCGATAATCTTTGTGGGAAATCTATACTCGTAAAGCCAGCACACTGTTAATAAAATGGAATTTATTGTAAAAGAAATTTTATTAATTTTCTTTTTTCAACATTTTGTTCGTAAAATTTTTAGAGTGACGTCAATCACTTTAATATATAATTATATTGCATAAATTGAATAACGTAAAATTAAAGATTTAAAATTTATTTACTAATGGATTATGTTATTATGATGAATACGTTATGCTGATTCTATTGCGGACAATTTCGGCTTCTATCATTCTATCATTGAGGCTTCTATATTCTAACCAATCTGCTTTTTAAGTATATTTCGAACGTTTTGTTTGTCTGTCTTCTCGATTGATCGGCACAAAACTTATTTGCGAAAGATAAGCAGCAGGAAATGAATTTATTCCATATATTTATAACTGTATTTACGTAATTATGTATCTTACTGAAGATATGAAATTTTGTTTTATAACAACATATTATCAGTTTTATTCTCGTAAATTTAAAATTCACGAACATTAGTTTTTACCTGTTTGAACACTAGTTTCCTACACAGTTGTTTTTCGCAAGTTGCTCAACTTGCTAATATAATAACAAGGTTCTAGTATAGATAATCTTTACGAAAACGGCATAAAATTTCAACGACACAAGGTATTATAAAAAGTCTTACTGGTTAGTAAACCTACTGGCAACTTTCGCTTTTTCACTTTTGTTTGTAGCCGTATAATGTATATTCGTACCATATAATCAATGTGATGAAAGGGTCAGTAAGCGGCGCCAGCGCCCTAATTAGAGTACAAGTACACCGCATTGACGAGATTTAAAAAAAGGGCCAAATGAAAATAAAAACCAAATAAAATCGATACCCGCATAAGACGATTGACGAAAGTATGAAGTGAAAAAAGTGACGTGAAACTCGCGTGAGTTTATGACGATAATGTCAACCATTGTACAGATCTATCAGAAATTAATATACATAAATATTATATATTAATATACTATATTATATGTCGTGATAGCCCAGAGCGCAACGAACCTGTCTCAAATTTATAAGGCCCCAAAGGGACATGGTTCGAATCCGGGCGTGTACCAATGAGTTTTTCTGACTTAAGTACACAATATCACTGACACCGTGCTTCGGAGGGCACGTTAAGCAGTCGGTCCCGGACGCTGTCAATAGATGGCGGTCGTTACAGTTCCCAACCCGCCGTGGAGCAGCGTGGTGGACTTAAGCTCCAAGCCCCCCTCCTCACCCTGGGGGAGGCCTAAGCCCCTGCAGTGGGGTAAACATGGGCTGATGATGATACTATATTATATATTAATATATAATATATAATACCTGGCCCCCCGGCCAGGTGAACTGATGACCTGAAGCACCATACCGGGGGTAATTGGATACGGAAGGCGGAGGACCGTGTATGGTGGCGAGCCTTGGGAGAAGCCTATATCCTGCAGTGGAGAGACGCGGGCTGATGATGATGATGATGATATATTAATATAATATATTATAATTTTAATAAAATTATAGTTCTGTTCAGTATACGTCCAGTCACATTACTTTTCAGATAG